>CAWTZC010002443.1:0-11057 GCA_963919715.1 Microtus obscurus
ATGGAAACACTTGAGCTTTTACATCAGGCCGGAAATGACATCTTCTTAAAATTTAGAGTAGAAAAATTATGATGCAGCTTGGTGTGATAGCGCACATCTTTAATCCTAGCACCCAGGAGACTGGGGCACAAATTCTGATAGGAATTCAAAGACAACTTGGTGTACATAGTGAGGATAGTATCAGCACGATATAGCAATACCTTTCTTTCAAACATAAGAAGTTAAGAATAAATTGAATATAAGAAAGAAAAATATAATATTTAATTTATGTGATAAAATGCCATGAAAATAGACATTAGCAAGTTTATTAGTTCTATAATGGGTGTATTGAAGATTTGTTTTTTTTTCATTATTTTGTGAATACTCATATCCCTTTGTGGAAAACACTATAAATGCAATAAGAAAATAAAATTCAGCCAATTTGGGGAAAAATTTTATGTTAGCTAACAAACAAATGTAAAAAACATCAGTGTCCCTAAGTGTAGGCAGAGACTGCTTGTTCTTTTCCCAGGCACCCAGACCTAAAAATAATCACCAGAAACCATATCAATTAAGACACCGTTCAGCCTATTATCTAGGACCTCTTATTAAGTAACCTCTTACATCTTAAATTAATCTATTTCTATTATTTTATATTTACCACAAGGTTTGTGGTTTATTGGTAACTCTACCAGGTGGGCCTCTTTTCTCCTTTGGCAGTTGCTATTGCATCTCCTGACTCATATTTTTCCTCCACTATCTCTGCTAAAAATTCTGCTTGCTTTATTCTTCACTGTCATAGGCTCAAGGTGTTTATTTATTATTAACCAATCAAAGCAACATGTATACAGAAGGACTTTCCACACCATTACTTTCTGTTAAATAAAAAAGAAAACTTTAACTTTAACAGAGTAAAATTGCTATTATACAAAACAGGTTTCAAGCAAGAATTACAGTTATTTATATCTATTTTATCTTTTTTATCATAACTAAGGAAAACTATAATTATAACTATTCTTTAACTCCATCAAGGACTCCAGAAGGATATAATATTACTTAAGTAAATGAAAGTGCATTGTAAGCAACTTCAAAACTCAGAATTGACAGAGACATCTAGCTGTCTGAACAGTCACCAAAAGTTCTTCTGTAATGTTGTGGCATTGTTTAGTCTATAGGCTCATAGGATATGGCAGATTTTTCATGAAGCATGAAATTGAACGTTTTTCCTATCTTGTCAGTTACTTTCTTCTGTGTCCTGCATAATGTCTGGAAGTTTCTTCTGTGAAACAGGAACCCTGAAAGACCATCCTGTCTTTTGGGATGCTCAACAGTACTTTCCTATGGTCCCAAAAGTCAGTTCATACAGCACAGCATACCATTAAACAGTCCAGCAGGAGCAGTTTTTTGGCCAAATGGCTAATAAACTCCATAAGTTTTGCCCATCATCTTCTTTGATAAGTAGATTGTGCTGCAAGAGGAGATTTTTATTGTTATGAAAAGTCTAAGTTTTTAAAATATTTTAAGTGCTGTATTCTGTTAGGTGTTGAAAGGTTTGAAAAATAACTATGCATCTGAAATATATATTTCTAACATCTAATAAATTAACTAATATTTAGGTATCACAGGTTTGATTATTACAGATAGCTATCTATTAATTTGTATTTTTAATTATACGTTATATTTTTAAATGAACTACACAAACATAATACTTAAAAAGAGCAGAAATAAATACATAACAAAATTGACCTTAAATTTGTATCAATAGACCAATATCATACCAATGCAAAGTATTCATCATCATAGCATATACCGTAAATATAAACAAACATTTTAAATAATATTAGGAATTTTGTTGTAGTTGTTCCAAACTGCTTCCTGCGTTTGTTGGGCAAAGTATTTTAGGTGTTATGGAGACATTTTGGAGGGTTTTGATTATCAAATCACACATAGTCTGAATCATAGGTTCTCCTCTGTGGAACAAAAGCAGAACCTCGTTTCTAAAGCAGCATATCCCTCCACCTAAATTTTGAAGTCAAGATAATTTCCTTTAAACATATGTTAAGTTAGCTTAGCAGACCATACAACTAAATGTCTCTCTGTACTGAGCTCTATTCACAGTAAAAATTTCAAAGAAAAAAGAATAATATACATAATCCAGACTCTATGTGTATTTTTTAATCTTTACTGGCTTGTTTTTTCTTAATCCTTTAATCTAAGATTGTCTGTACTACATCTCTTTCTTTAAAGACTTTAGCATTTTTAAACCATTTACTTTTTGTAAGTATTTTTCATCCCAAGAGACATTTATCCAACACCATGACACATTTAGAGGTATTTTTTATTTGAATTTGTCTTTTTATTATATGCCCATCTGTAATTATTTTTTAACCAAGAGCACTTTTTTTTCATTTTTAAATGCTAAGCGGAAATGACTAGAACTAACTCCCTAGCCCTGCCTGTTGACTTTGCCTAGTCTAACATGCAGAGTAAGGCATGTTCACTGCCTCTGAGAGCCTTGCACAACACTTCATTCCTCCAGGGTAGCAGCTGGTATATGTCACCATTAAGAAATTTGTAACATGCTGCTCACAGATCCGTTTGCTAGTCTCCTGAAAAAGCCAGAGCTGCTCGCGCAACTAGCACAAACCATAAACCTCCCCAAAGAAGCTGCACAGCCTTTGCTGCCAATGATGAATCAGAAAGACCTCTCTTAAAGGGGCCATGGAGCCCCTGCTCACTACCAGCAAAACAGAGCCCATTAGAAAAAAAAAATGTGGTTATGAAGAAGCTGTGCTAAACTCTGTTTTCTTTCTAGAATTCCTTTCCAAGCTTCCCCCAGATTTTATGTGGATGTATTTAGTCCCACACTGGCACCAAAGTCAGCAATTACAATAAAGTAGTCCCATAGTAGCTCATAATGGAGTATAATAAAGTGATTTTTTGTTTAGGTGACCCACAGATCAGCAGTCCTCTGCACAAGTGGGGAATAGGAACTGGATCCAAAGTGGAGAGATTGAGCATGTTTTATATCTGTTTATATAGTACCTGTAAGGCCATGTCCAAAGTGGGCCAGCAGATCGGTATTGGCTGAAGGAGTTCCTTACAGCACCCAAGTATGTGCTTGTGTGTTGTCTGTATTTTAATGCCTTCTCCCAGATTGTTAAAAAAAGAATGTTATTTGTCAAGTATGGATACATATACATATTGTGAATAGTATAAAGAGTTGCGTTTTTTCGCTTCTGATTTTGCCAATAAATGGTAGAACTTCTTGCATAGTGATGCAACACCTGAATAGCATGGAACACCCTGGGTACAAGTGATAACGGTTCCCTGTTGTGGGAAATTTAAAATTGCTGGTAATATGGTTGCTTAGAAAGGCCTCTTGGCTTTTTATTACAGTGTAGCGCTGGCAATTAAGAGCAGCATTAGTATATAAACCATCACTCCTCCTCCACCCATCCCTTCCTATTAGTATCTTCAATAGCAGTTTAGATGAGAGTCTTCCAGCAGGATTCCTTTAGGAATGAGAAAGTTCCTAACTGTGCATAAATGTTTGCTACTAAATCATTACTTGCCTTCTGAATTCTAAGAAGCAAAAAATGCAGTTCCTATCTTCTTTCACAAGGCAAGACTTCCTTCGGTCTTACCAGTTTCCTACTAGTAATCGTCAGTTTGCCTCTTGGTTTGGAATGCAGTGAATATCTTAAACAAGCAAATAAATGTGAACGGTAAAAGCATTGCCATTTGGCTTAAATATCAATCCAATATTCACTACTGAAAAATCCATAATGGGAAACATCAGCCTCACAGGAGTATATTTGTATTGGCAGGCGTAGATTGATAGTAGAAGCAAACAAGATGTTGTTTTTGCAGACAGCAGAGAGAGGTAGAGGAAGTCAAAAGTTCAAGACACCCAACTGATGAGTAACCATAAGCACTGCAGTATCAGGCTCTGCACTGTAGTGCATCATCGTGGTCCGCTCCAGGGCTTGGGAGGGCAAAGGTTTATGCCTTGAGAAACCTGAAAAGGTAGCCTTGATCACTGAATACTGGGTGTTAGACTCAGACCTTCTGTCTCTTTTTACTCTCCAAAGTTTTCTATTCTTTTTTTATTATTAAAATCATCATCGAATAGGTGTGATTCTGTGTGTATTTTGTGTGTATGATATGTGCTACTCCACCTGCCTATGAGCAACAATGTGGGTGTTAGAACGGAACCCAGATCCTTTGCCAGCACTGATCGTTTCCCAGTCTATACTCTGGCCTTCTAATGGCTATGTCATGGACCAAGTGTTCGGATAGTGCCTGGCATATTCCCATCGTGGGTTCTAACAACAGACCAACCTGAAGGCGGGCGTTCCACCAGTTGTTCTGCGCGGAAGTTTGCCTGGGAGGGCTTTCATGTGTTTTCATCTACTATGTTAGGTTGGTGATTTGACCTCGCGAGGGTTCGAGGATTAGAGTTTTGGAATTTAGTGTGGAAAATATGATGTAATTAAGAGGGTTGATAAAGTTATTGTCAAGATAGATCACCCTATTTCGATAAGTTCGGGCTTTATGGTGCTGCCATCCATTTTCACTTATTCCATGTGAATTATTCCGTGTAACCCTTTCTGGGCTCTCATTAAAAGCCCAAATGTGTGCTAGTTTTCTCAGGAAACCCGACTGCAATAACCTCAAGCTTCCTAGAGAGCATCCCACGTGCTCTAGGGTTTCACCTTCGGGATTGGGATTTCCTTTTGCCTGCCACCCTGGGTTGGATCTGGTGAACATCTTAACTGCCTAGACACTGAGTTCACATGGAATCTCTTTTCGAGGGTAGAACCGATTGGGATTTTTTTATTTTGGAAATTATGAGCCAACACTAATTTTTTTATCCTCTGGGCATCACTTTACTATCAGGCCTCAGTTGTTGCCCTCCCATGAATGAGCAGATGAGAGCTGTGAGAGGTGAGGCAGGGACAGAAGCTGCCGATATCTACATCTTGGTCCCACAAGCTTTTTTGAACTCATTTTTTTTTTTTTTTTTGTTTTTCGAGACAGGGTTTCTGTGGGAGCCTGTCCTGGAACTAGCTTTGTAGACCAGGCTGGTCTCAAACTCAAGCAGAGATCCGCCTGCCTCTGCCTCCCGAGTGCTGGGATTAAAGTGTGCGCCACCATGGCCGGCTGACCTTATTTTTTTTTTAAGTTGTATTTCATCTGTGATCAGCGTTTTTTATAAGATGGCTGGTTTAATGCAAACCACTGTAGTCTGAACTACATGTGAATTTAATAAAAAATGCTTATATTTTACATGCTATTAAAGGGGTTTAAAATACAAAAAGTGAAATATCACTAGAAAATTCACCAGACAGCTGTTCAAATTTATGTTAGCACTAAAGTATAGATATTGCTCACCTTGGGGAATCTTAAAGCTTACACTTATTTTACTTTCATGTTGAGTATTGTCAGCATTTGTGTAGATAGGAGCCATTCTACATTTTGTTTTCCCTTCTGTCTTATGCGTTTTTTCTTTTTTTTTTTCCTTTTTTCTTTTTAAGATAGGGTTTGCTATATAGTCTGAATATCCTAGAACACACACTGTAGACCAGGCTGGCCTCTAAACTCACAGAGATCTGCCCACCTGTGCCTTCAGTGCTAGGATTAAAGGTGTGTACCACCACCTGATTTGTATATACTTTCCCCACTTTTTATGGGGGGTATATCTAGAAACATATTATTCTCAGTGTTGTCTTAATGAAAGTTTGTGAATCAAAACTACATCTGCTGGGCTTCTGTGGTGAAAATGGTAAAGCTAAAAGGGGTATTTGGACTTTCTTTTCTCAGTTTTAGAATCTTAGAAAGCCCACCAAGTTTTGAAACACAAGTTTAACTGTGAGAAACTTAACAGAGTTGTGCACTCTAAATCTAAAGATTTATTTATTTGTTTATTAAGTTTTTGTATGTGTAGGTGTGTGGCTGAGTATGTGTATATGCATCACAGGTAGTGGGAGGTTAGAAGAGGTGGATCTGATTGAACTGGAGTTGCAGGTAGTTGTCAGTTGCTGGGAACCAAATAGAACAAACTGGGAGCAACTGGTTCCCTTAACCACCAGGCCATTCCTCCAGCCTCACAAGCCTAATATCTAAAGGCTGGAAATGACAGCCAGACAATGGCTATAAAATTGAACAACCATGTGAAATTTAGTAGCAAAGCGTCGGACATCTATGGCCAAATTTCACATTTGCTCTTTTTATGGTAAATATAATTGTTAAAAGGTATATAACCCCAATTTCTTAAAATATGAAGATCAAAATTTATATCCATCAATGAAACAAAATGCAAGAATCTTATAACTTCTCTTATCAATTGTGGTTATTTAAAGGAAAATAGTTCCGAAAAGTGTCATGTTTCTGGACTATATATGAATTAATTTTTTCCATTCATGTCAGAGTGAAATTAATAATTGTCATTAGAAGCCAATCACACTCCCTTCCTTCCAGTCACATTTTTATGATATATTTCAGCTGATAACAACCTGGTATTGAACTGCAACTATGAGAATTAAATATTACTTTGTTGGCTGCCTTTTCATAGTTTTGTAAGAGTAGACCAATATTGTGAAAGGTCGTGCTTGTTTTTGGCCACCTCGCAGTTTTGACCCAGAAATAACACACAGAAACCATATTATTTAAATCACTACTTGGTCATTAGCTCTAGCTTCTCATTAATAGAAAGCTCAGACATATTAATTTTACCAATTTCTAGAAATCTGTGTATTGCCCTCATGGTAGTGACTCCTCTACCGAGTGAAGAACCATCTTGCTCTGACGGGCTACCTGGCTTCTCTCTCACTCTGCCTCCTTTCTCCCAGCTTTTAGTTTAGCTTTCCTCAATTACTCATTCTTTTGCCCTATCACAGGCCAAGATAGTTTCTTTATTAACCAGTGGTATTTACAGTATACAGAGGGGACTCCCATACATCAGACCAATCTTGATTCTGTCAGAAGGGTTTTAGGATTTATTTACATGGTTTCAGAGACATAATCCCGAGTGCAAAGTCACAGGTTTTTTTGGACTTCATTTTATAATAATGCAAATGTCTACTGAGTTTTAAATTTTGTGAGTGATATCAAGAAATTGAAGGTCTTAACAACAAAATGGGTTGCAGGAAATGGGACCCAAGGAGGATTCACCATTGACCATTTTCAGCAGTTAAAAAGTGGAGCCTGCTCTTCCCGCTATCTGCTTTCGGTTTGCTTGGGTTAGGACAGATTCTTTCCAGTGAGTGGAACTGGACATGATGATGTGATCTTTAGGATACAGATTGATCATTCTCAATTGCACTATGCTTGGAGGAATCCAACGGTTGCCTCATGAGGTCACCCAGCAGCTGACATAGTGTTATTGGAATGAGGGAGATGAGGTCACCCACAAGCTGCCATGTAAATGAACGTTTGAAACAGTTTTCCTTCCTACCTACTGTAGATGGCTCCAGTGTGGAGCTGGAAGAGTTTTTTTTTAGCACCCACCAGCTTTGCCCTGAGATTCCTCATCCTCTTCAAGTGTAAGACAGTGATGTTACTGTTTTAAGTCTTTGAGGATAATTTGTTGTGCAGTGGCAGAGAGCTAACACAGCATATTTCCCAAGAAGTCTGGTTTTTTCCTGTGAGAAAATATAACTTGGAGAATTATTATTTGTTAATCATGGAGTTTTTTTATAATAATAGTCTTTTCATATAATATAATAATTTAATACAATCTCATAATATGTTATATTAATACAAATATTTTACAACTATAAACTACCTAATAAATCATGTAAACACATAAAATTTTAAAACATTACCAAAATTTCAATTGTCAACTTGATATCTTAATGCTTTATGTTTCAAGATATTTACTGATAAAAAGGTTTACATCATATTACACCTAATTTTTATATTTTTTTATTCTGATATCTGCATAACATATATGGATATATTAAATTATTAATAGTCTTTTAATACAAGTTCTATGCAGAACCAGTTTCTAAATTAAAATTAAAAGTCCTAGAAAAAAGCATTCTCACTAGTATTTAGAAAGTACAATAGGTTCTATCTCACTTTGTCATTGATATTTATTGCTAAAGGGTTAATTTTTAGATAAAAAGGTTTTCAGGACTTCAATTATATGGGTATGTAGGGTACTTCAGTCACCTATTAACTCAGAGTCCTGTAAATGCTGTGCCTGGCATGGCCTCTTCAGACTTACATGGGTTTCCAACTGTTCAATATCTGACATACAGAAGTGTATGAATTTGTAAGAGAGCCCCACCTTGGACAGTGACTGGTCTGTTGAATTTATGTAGATGGACAATCTCAAAGGTAAATGGGGAAGAAAATCAAATTCATCTAATTTTTAACATATGTGCATGGTGTTCGCCAAGAAGTACACGTGACACCTTAGTGTAAAACCACAACCTAGTCGTTAGGTGTAGATTTGAGAGGATTCACTTGAAGTGATTTTAATTAAGAACCTAAGAAATAGAACTCATGTGGGTGTCTCAGCCATCTGGCATTTCACTTAATATTTTTGTGGTTATTTTTTTTGGAGTACAATATGAAGCTTGTTCCTAGGTGTTTTTATTAATAAATGGTCAAGAAAGAGTAGCAAGTCCTAGAAATCAGGATTAAAATAAAAAATGATTTGTTTGGCCAAAAGATTGGAAACGAGCAGGTGCAACACATGTTATTATACCTTTTAGAAAGAACTTTAGATCCACAGACAAGAAACCTTTCATTCTGGGTAAGTTTACCTGATTTTATGTCTTAACTCCACCCCTTAGCTTTATTATATATTGGGGGTGGTGCTGTAAGTTCTCAAAAATACTTAAGTTGACTTTAAAATGTTGGGATATGGCATGCTAATGAAAAGTAAATCTCCATTCCAGAGGTTAGTGAATCATCTTGGTAAGGCCCAGCCCAGGGTGGTGATCCCTGGCGAGGTCAATAATTTATAAAAGGGCAGGCTGAGCAACCCATGAGGAGCAAGCCAGTAAGCAGCACCCATCCAAGACCTCACATCAGCTCCTGCTTCCAGGTTCCTGTCTTGAATTTTTACCCTGTCTTCTCTTCAATGACAAAACAGTGATGTGAATGCCAACCAACCCTTTCCTTCCCAAGTTGCTTGGATCATGGTGTTGCATCACAGCACTGGAAACCCCATTAGGATAACATCAAAAGCCTAATGATAATGGGACATTATAAAGAGATATTGAAGAAATTATTACTCTTCAGCCTGGAGAGGATGAAGTTGATTAAGGTGAAACCAACGAGCTTGAGGACCAGAGGGATACCTCCTGATGATATCTCAAGAATTCTCATTCTAACAAAAGTTACATCATTCTTCCTGGTGTTTTGAAATGTGTAACTTATGTTTATATATGAAGTTTTATGTCCTTGCGTAGCTGTGCCAGTTTGGCTCTTTTCATGCTCTACTTTAATCGGTATGTGTAGTGTGTGCTCAAACACACTAATTCCTTTGTGAAGACTGACCAGTTACTCATTCCTGAAAATAATCACCTGATGTTTAAGTGTTTACCTTCTGCTTTAGGTGTATGTATAATGGCTGTTTCTTCTAGGAACGGTGGTTTAACCGTGGATGTGACTCTTTCATAAAACTCATCTCAAAATATTTAATTACAATTATTGACAGTAACAAAATTAATAGTTATTAAATAGCAACAAAAATAATTTTATGGCTAGAACCACATGGAACTGTGTTAAGGATTGCAGCATTAGGAAGGTTGAGATCCACTGCCCTAGACTATACTGACGGTCAGTGTTGATAGTTTAAAAATGACATTTTATTGCAGTACATGTAAATTACTCCATGTAGTAGTTTGGAGAAGTTAGGGATAAATAAAGTACACATTTACAAGCATTTTATATTAAAATTGGCAAAATGAAATGGCAAAATATGCTGATACTTGAAGTTCATTTTTATTACTGTCAGGAAAACCCATCAGGTTTGAGATTACACGCTGCCAAAGTCTTGAACTTGTCTAAAAATGAATTTGCTTATTAAACATAAACTGAGGATCATAGCATTTCTAGTTTGAGAAATCATCGCAGTCAATAATTCAAACGGGTGCGTAAACACATTTGACACAATTCTGACCCTATTCACCTGGAAGCCACTGTACTAGTCCTTACCAGAATCCTTTGTGTTGATTCTGTTACCACTGCCTCATCCTTTCAAGGTCTTTTATATGAGACCCTTTAGGCAAGTCACTACTTTTCAGTATAGCTGGGGTATTTTCACACAATCTTCTATTATACTGGTACTGCAATAGCAATGGCCTAGCTTAATATGGGAACTCCAGACCTAAGTGTTGTACACCCACACACGTACTAACTGGACAGTGGTGAACTCACAGGGGAATACAAATCAGATATCATGATTAGTCACAAGTAGTTATAATCTCCTTGCTGATAATGAACATCATTATGTCAACAATGTGTGTTACACTCTTTTAAATGTTACAAGCAGGCAAGCCCATATATACTACTCCATGTAGACAGAACATATAAGTGGGCACCATTTTTCAGGGGAGTCAGAGTTGGGCTGGCTGGTCTTTGTAGTCATATATCATGGGTTGGGAACTAGGACAATGGCCAGAAAGAATGAAGCATCGTCACAATCTCTGTTCATGTTCAACATCTTCTATGCATTCTCACTGGAGTGTCCAGAGACCCTCAACTTAATGCATCCTTAACTGAGCTTACTTATCTCTAATTAACTAGGGATTGAATTGTTTTTTTTAGTAGGATAATGTTATCACTATCTAACACACATTCAAATTACTAACCTTGAAGTCATTTGTTTAAAGTATTTTTCTCCCCTTATTTCCATAACCTCATGTGAAGTTTTCTCTGGACTAATTAATTCTATTACTCACATTCTAATTGGTTCTGTATTCCCTGTCATTGTTACTCGAGTTCTTAGGGTCCAACTCTGGATCCTAGTACCTAGAAGGTAGGTGGTAGCTCACTGTCCCTAAGTATGCCAACCAAAGAGACTCGTTACAGTGAAAATCAGATAAAAGGATTTTTTT
>CAWTZC010002446.1:0-373545 GCA_963919715.1 Microtus obscurus
ACACACACCACAGGAACTAAATAACAGGAATTAACACACATGGATATCTTTCAACATGGACAGCCCTAATTCCCAAATAAAAAGACACAGAATGAATGTAAAAAAGCAACCCATTCTCCAAAGAGACAAGGAGTTTCAAATAGTGCCATGAATCCTTCCTGACCACCATGGGTAAAAGATGAGCTGTAACAACAGAGCTTTTAAACATTTACAAATTCATGGAAATTGAAAGCTTACTATTGAATAGAAAATGGGTTAAGAAAGAAATTAAGAAATAATTTGAATATGTCTTAGAATTTAATTAAAATGAAAAGATAGCATCCTAAAACTCGAAGGAATTCTGAAGGCAAACCTAAGAAACCAGTTCATAGCAATAAGTGCCTACTCTCAAACTGCTTAGGACCAGATTGATTCACTGCTGATTTCTAAAAAGACTCTCAAAAAATAAAGCCAATATTTCTAGAACTATTCCACAAAATAGAAACATATGAAAATTGCCCAATTCACTCTAGGAACATATAGCTATCCTGATAACTAAACCACATAAGGACTTAAAGCCAAAAGAGAATTACACACCAAATTCCCATGTGAACAAAAATGTAAAGTTTCTAAATAAAATACTTACAAGCAAATTTCAAGAACATATTAAAATATCATCAACCATGATCAAGTAGGTTTTACTCCAAAGATGCAAGGATGGTTCAATATACAAAAGTCAATAAATGTGATCTACCATATAAACAAAATGAAAGAAGAAAAAATTCATGATCATCTCATTAGAAGCAGAAACAATCTTTGACAATATCTAATACCCCTTTATGATAAAAGTCCTGGAGAGATTAGAGATATAAGGGAGATACATAAATAAAATAAAAGCAATGGATTAAATGAAATACTCATCAAAACTACAACTTGACTCTTTACAGAACTTGAACGAACACTTAATTTGATATGGAGACCCTATGTTTAATAAAAGATACAAAAATAAAAACAAGTGAAAAATTAAGGTTCTAAAGCTTTTTGTTACTGTATAGGTTTTACCTTTTGCCAGGTTTTACTTTTCTTTTTCTTTTTTTCCCCTATTTTCAAGACATGGTTTCTCTGTATAGAACTGACTTTCCTGGAATTTATTTTGAAAATTGAAATTTTGAAATTTATGCCCTGACAATGCTGAAGCACGCATTGGCAGCCTGTATATGACAGTTCTGTCAAACTTTTCCATATAGGGTGTCATGGTCTAAATTGACGAGGATGTCTGACCAGGTCTCTTCCTTAAGAGGGCACCACATTTCATTACAGATGGTTGTGAGCCACCATGTGGTTGCTGGGAATTGAACTCAGGACCTTTGGAAGAGCAAGCAGTGCTGTTTACTGCTGAGTCATGTGGTTCTAAAGCTTTATGTTAACTCTTGGTATTCCTGTACAGATTTTAAATTATTCCAGGGTTTTTCCTTTTTCTTTTTTTCTTTTTCAAGACAGAGTTTATTTGTATATCCCTGGCTTTCCTGAAACTCACTCTGGCTCTTTTGAATTCATGCTAAACCACTCTGGCCTCTAAGTCAGAGAGATCTGCTTGCCTCTGCCTCCTGAATATGTGATTAAAGACATGCGCTACCATCACCTAGCTGTTGACAGGTTTTATTGGGCAGTATGATATAATATCCAAGTTTGGGTTTACCTTCTGATACTGTTTTCTTTTTAATTTATCATGATACTATTCATATAAACAAGGTTAATGTAATAACATGGAATGCAAAATATTAGAACCATTGTTAATAAAATTTCTAAGTCTGCTATTGTAAGAAAGCTTTAAAATTCATAAAACAGGACAAGATTCAGAATAATAGTATCATTATAGTAACATGAAATAGATCTCAGATTTTCTTTATCATTATGGATATTAGGGATTTTCCCTTATGTTAATATTTAGTTTTACTGAGTAAGGTTTGCTTAAAACTTTGATTATTCCTACCAGGTTGCTTATTTCTATCAACTTACATTTATTTTTCATTAATTTAATATTTTAATATTCAATATCTTTGCTTAATTAAAATAAAATTGCATTATTGCCAACGTCTATTGTGGACTATTATTTTAAGGTATGTTCCATTTGTCTATGCTTTGTAATATTTGCTTAATGATACAATGACGTGTTGTATTCATTTATGTTCCATTTGTTTAACTCTGTAAAGCTGTGTTACTGTGCCTGTTGAAAACACAAGATTTGTCTAATAAAGAGCTTAATGGCCAATATCTAGGCAGGAGAGATAAACAGTTGAGGCTGCCAGCAAGAGAATACATAGGAGGGAAAAAAATCCATGCCCCAAAGAAGAGAGAAGAGGAAGGGGTGAGAAAATGAGAATGAGACCAGGAGGTCTGTGTCAGCCCACCAACCACACAGCAAACCATGGAGAAGAAAGGAAAGAGAAACATATAGAATAAAGAAAGTTAAAAGTCCTAGAGGCAAAAACATAGATGAGATAATTTAAGAATAGCTGGCTAGAAACAAGTCAAGTTAAGACTAGGCATTCCTAAAAATAAGAACAAGTCTCCATGGAATTATTTGGGAGCTGGGTGGTGGGTTCCCAAAAAGAAACAACACAAAACAAAACTAAGTACATTTTGGCATTCCAATGTGATATCCATATATGCATGTAAGACCTGGGAAAGCTGAAGAAAAGGGGATAGAAACTCTGCAACATAACATTTAAACAGACATTTTACAGTAAATAAAAAAAGAATACAAAGTAAAAAAAAAATGCCTGCCACAGTGCAGGAAGAGGTGGGAGTTTGAACACAGTTCTCTGTCAGCTACTTCCACCCAGGCAATCAAGATTTAGGCGTGGCTCTCAACACTCAAGAAGACGGCAGAACCAGCGCCAAAGTCACAGCAGAGGTCCTCCTGGCTGAGCCTCTTTGCAGTTCTGTGTTCATGCAGACAAAAGAGTCTAGAGATACACAGTAAATACATATCCGAATGAGGAAAATAACCCTCTAAACCAGTTCCAGTGTGTCTAACATTGTGCATAGTCATAAGAAAATAAAAGGGGTATTGACAGTCATAGAAAAAAAATGAGTAGTTTTAAAGAAAAGTCTTTAAAGAGAGGGGGGAAAGTAATATAAAATAAAGAACAAAATAAAGAACAATGAGAGTCTTTTCCTTTTATTTCTTAATATTAAGACACAAACAGTTAATTTCCTAGACTAAGATCTTGCATCAATAAACCGTGGTTGAAGTTAGTACCTTACATATTAGTAACCTGTTAAGGTTTGAGCAGGGTTAATTGAGGTTCCTTTTCCCCATATCAGCTGAGAGTGAATCCAGGCTGCCCAGTACTCCTTATCTGTAAAGACTATGAATCAATAAACTCAAATATACCATACTTTTTCATCATGGGGTGATGTGGAATTCCTCTCTGTATGCTATGAATATGTTTTATTACCATTGGTTATTAAAGAAAAGGTTTGGCCAATGGATTAGTAAAGTCAGGCGGGAAATCTAAATAGATATGGAGAGAAAATAGGCAGAGTTAGAGGGATTCCATGTAGCTGCTGCAGGAGAAAGACGCCACCCATCTGTCAGAACCTTTCTGGTAAGCCACAGCCTCATGGTGATACACAGATTAATAGAAATGGGTTAATTTAAGATATAATAGTTAGCTAGAAATATGCCTAAACTATTGGCCTAACGTTGTAATTAATATAGTTTCTGTAAGATTATTCAGGTCTGAGCAGTATATTCTCATCTGAGAGCCCTGACACCCTACGCATGAATGGTTGTCTAGAATTCCACTTCAAGGCATGATTCCCTTAGTGATAAGAGTACATCAGTCCAATCAGATAGCTGATGGCTAATGCCAAAGAACAATCAAAGCCCCCTATTGCGCCACTGTAATATCATGCTGGTCATTGTTGTGGTAAATACATATTTTATCTAGGCAGGACTTTGGCTACTTTTGTTCCTTGACAGATTATATGGCAAATTAGGGGAATATGAAATATTGCGTTCTCCTCTTCAGGGAGGAGGCATTTAGGTCATATACAGCTAGAGTCTTCTAAGTCTTAAATCTTTAACCATGTATTCAGCAATAGAGACTTATCTCAACCTCTTAAAGGAAACCAAGGTCAACAGTAATAATCTATATTCCTTAGGAGTCAACTAGACTCTCATGACTAAGTACTCAGAGTTTCAACATGTTTTGTATACATATATTCTATACATATTATGTATTACATATAAATTTTGGTGACTATAAAATAAGATTTCTTATTAGTTTTCTGCCATCCTTACTATTACTTATTTCTCACCCCTCTGTTCCTTCGGTACTAACCACCCTCCAAGCCTTAGTTAGGTTTCTCTAGAGAAACAAAATGTACAGAATGCACATAGATGTATAAATAAAGAGAGTTTAGTAGCATGACTTGCAAATACTCTAACAAAACAGACTACCAAAACAGAAGGTTTCAGAATCCAGTATTTTTTTCAGGCCACAATACATAAAAGAGAAAAAGCAAAGATCTTGTAAAATATAGTGCTCTATATATCTGCTTTTTAAACTAATAAGCAATATAAGCCATGTACAAATAAATATATAATATAATATATTATTATATATAAGATATAAACAAACTTGATAGAATCAGAAAGTATTTTACAACATTCTAAAGAACAAAGGTAAATAGTAAAGTGCCTTGTATATTTCATATTGAAGCAATGAACGGTCAGTAAGCACAGAGAAGGAAAAATCAAATTACAGTAATGGAAAAGCAAATAGTGCTTACTTTCAGACCTGCATGAATTTCATTGTATATTAATTATATCTCAAAACTGCAACAGTGAAAATTAGCAATAATTTAATAGAGGATTTAAAATAATGGTTCAAAATGAAATAAATACAGGAAAGTTATAAATAATTTTTAAGTATGAATACATTTTAGTTCAATTCATTTCAGTTTGGAATACAGATAAAATTTTATAGTACAAATTACATTAATATAAATTACATTTTAGAGTGTGAAATTAATGACTGTCAACAAGACTTAAACTAAAGCATTGCCTACAATGTATATGTATTCACTAGGGAAAACAGAGAACTAGAAACATAATAAGTTAAATGTTTTTATTACACCAAAGCCTTAGGGATGGAACTTCAAGGATGGATGATATATACATGAAATTTTCACCGGCACAAAGCAGCACCAGATGTCCAATATTCATACACCATTGATCTGTGCACCTCAAAAAGTTCCTGGGTTTCCACATTTAAAATCACAAGGTTAAAAATATTGATCTTCTTCAGAAAATAATATGATATATTCATGAATCAATTTCTCTCTGCTCACTTATATCTCTGTGTTTATTTTATAACAGGTTATGGAAATACCACTTTATAAATAACAACCTGAGAAATTTAAACTTCACTTCAACATCATGTAAGTCATACATAATAATTATTGAGCCAAAATAATAGAAAAACTATTCAGTGTATATCCATCCCTGTTTCCACTCCCTGTGTTTCATTTAGGGGTCTACATATAATATTGCAAATGTATCATACACTAAAAGTCAAACATATACATCTCTGCAAACTTTATTTTCTTATGCTCTTTTAAAATTCAAAATATAATTTTTGACTTAAGAACTTGACATAAGGCAAATATAAATGGATTAAGTTATAAATTTTCTAATTTGGATATATCTCTTTAAAGTACCAGATTCTAAGCCTTTCTGTCTAGATCACTGTTTTGGAGCAAACAAGTGAAAATAAAAAAAATATATATATTCTTAATTAAAAATCTGATTTGTTCCCTGTTATTGAATGTTATATGCTTCAGAGTATTAGAATAAAATGATTTGAATTTTCACTAACCGGTGGCATAGAATTCCATTGCTATTTGAACTGACAAATATTTTTTTTCTGGAATTGGGAGAATATAGATACTAGTAATTAATATTTTGTTCAGGTTAATGTTTTAAAATATGAAGAAATAACAAACAGTTTATTTTACAGCATCACATTACTATGATTGTTATTTTGTCCACATATGTTGATGATTAAGTAAGTTTCAGTTAATCAAAATATATTTTCAAAAGAGGAAGGGAGATTCAGAAATGTTGAAAATGTAAGAAGTTATATATTTCACAGTGCTAACTGGATGTTAAAAGTCATGACAACTTAACGCTAAGATTATCAGGTATGTTTTATTATGATCAATGTCATAAAGATCTACTTTCAGAGTAGAATATGACCAAGTAGATTTCTTAGGGATCAAAATTGAGAGAATGATTTATTTTCTTTTTTTAGATATAACTAGAATACACCTACTCAATTTTGGAAATATGTTTTAAAATTTACATAAGAAGAAAGAAGAATGGACATGGGAAATTGCTCTTCTGTAGATGAATTCATTTTCTTGGGAATTACCAACAACCCTGGTACAAAAGTAGGTCTTTTCACCACATTCTTACTTGTTTATCTCATTACTCTTCTGGCTAATCTTGGGATGATCATTTTAATTAGAGTGGACTCTCAGCTCCACACACCCATGTACTTTTTCTCAGCCACCTCTCTTTCTGTGACCTCTCCTATTCCACAGCAATTGGACCCAAGATGCTGGTGGTTCTCTTGGTTGAGGAGAAATCAATTCCTATTGTTGGTTGTGCTCTGCAGTTCTTGACATTCTGTGTCTTTGCAGATTCTGAGTGTCTTCTGCTAGTAGTGATGGCCTTTGATAGGTACCAGGCCATCAGCAACCCCTTGCTCTACACAGTGAACATGTCCAGCATGGTGTGTTCCAATCTCATGGCTGGGGTTTACCTGTTGGCAACAACAGATGGTTTAATACATACAACCTTGGCATCCCGCTTGTGTTTTTGTGGGTCTAATGAGATCAACCACTTCTTTTGTGATTTGCCCCACTTTATCTCCTCTCCTGCTCAGACATACAAGTCAACGAATTGGCTCTATTTACTGTTTTTGGTTTCATTGAACTGAGCACCATCTCAGGAGTTCTAGTCTCTTATTGTTACATCATATTATCAGTCCTGAAGATCCGTTCTGCTGAGGGGAGATTCAAAGCTTTCTCCACCTGCACCTCCCATCTGACAACAGTGGCCATTTTCCAGGGAACTGTACTCTTCATGTATTTTCGGCCAAGTTCTTCATATTCCCTGGATCAAGACAAAATAACCTCACTGTTTTATACTCTTGTGATTCCCATGCTGAACCCTCTGATTTACAGTCTGAGGAACAAGGATGTGAAAGAGGCTATTCAAAAACTGAAAATAAAAATGTGGTTTTAAACCACAGAGCATTACACAAACTTGTACACTCATAAGTTCACCCTCCCTTGGAAAATGTAATGATGACATAGAAAAAAGTTGTAATTTGTTTGTGAAATCAGTAAAACTGTTCACTTGTTCTAACACCAAACTAGAGTAAATTGAGCAGATCTCAAAATATGGTAAGTTTCAGCATATGTCTAAGACTAACACATAGCACTCATAACTATACATTTTCCTGCTTATTTTGATTGATGGCATATGTATTTTATAGTAGTTTTGATTACCCTCTTTAATGAATATTTACAAGTTTCACTTTACTTATTCTTTACCTCATGTTTCAATGTAAATTCAATGGTTATTTTTCTAATAAATTTGTGTTCTTATGAAAGCGATAGATTTTAATTGAACTTCAAAAATTTAAAATGCACTTCAATATGATCCTGAAGTAAATGAAGGAAAGTTTTTTTTTTCTACAGGCGATTGTTTTAAATTCATTGTGTGGGGGAAAGATTTTGTTAACTGGAGAATTAAAATTATACATGTTGAAAAGATGAGCACATTATAGTTTGAAGATTTGACAACAGCTATGTAGGAAATGAAGCAAATAGTTCTATTTCATTTGGAAACCACAGAAGTCTTGCCTGATTATGATGTTAAAATCAATGACAGACTTTCTATCATCAATGATACACTTATTGTAAAATCATTGCACTTCAAATAATACTAGCATAGGGAGAACTTTGGAAGCAGAATATTGTATGCATAAACAGCTGCAACTTATTATCTAGTCTTCTTCAACTCTTGAAAAAGAGATCAACATCACTGTTTAAAAGCTTTTCAACTAACCTGGGCTCATAGGGTCCCATGGAGACTGAACCAACAACCAGAAAGTCTGTATGGGACTGACCTAGGCCCTCTGCATATATGATATTGTTGTGTAGCTTTATCTGACTGTGGGATTCCAAACAGTGGTATCAGTGGTAGTTTCTGACTCTTTTGTCATGTTTTGGGACTCTTTTCCTCATACTGATTTGCCTAGATCAGTCTTCAACTTGATATGTTATGTTTGGTTGATATCCATGGGAGTCCCTCCATCCTCTCAATAGAAATGGAGAAGGAGTAGATGTAGGGGATCAGCGAAGGGGAGGTGGTACAGGAGGGGATGGAAGGAGATAAAGTAAAGGAAGGAACAGTTTGTAAAATAATTATTTGTAAAATAAAATAAATAAATAAAAATTAAAATTAAAGAATTCTTGAGAAATTAAAGTGGTATTTGTGACTAAACTTCCAATTTCTTCCTATGTGATGGAATGGAACTTCTGTTCATCAACATTGCTTCATTTCTTTATGGTAATTTTCCTATTTATTTCTCTTTTATGCATCCTTTGTCATAGATTCTACTTCATCATTTATCTTGTTCATTCAACTGTTATTTAATTTTACTCTGTTCTTATATAAGTATCTCCAAACTGCCATATTAATTATTTTTGACTTGTGGTCTAAGTATTTCATTTCTGCAATCCAAAACTCTAACATCATATTTTGTAAAAAAAAAAAAAAAAAAAGAATGCTGACAAGAATAAGAAAATAAGATACTAGTTAACATAACATTTTTTTATGTATCAGGTGTTGGTAAAGTGTTTGGCGGGTGTATTTTGGAACAAGAATGTACATAAATATTTACAGATAAATTATTTTATGTATGAAAATTTAACATATGAAATGACTGTAGACACACAGGTATTAAAGACACAATTAACAAAAAGCAGGGCAATATGTTACCACCAGAGCCCAGCTGTCCCATGACAGTTAGACCTGAATATTACAACACAGCTGAAGAACTGAAGAGCAAGCAAAATTACCTTAAAAACTACTTTATAAAGATGATAGAGGTCATTAAAAAGGAAAAAAAAACCTTAAAGAAATTAAGGAAAAGAAACAAGAAAATGGAAAAAGAGTCAATGAATTACTTAAAGAATGTCAGAAAAGGCCTGTGGGTGGGGAGTGGGGACAAAGAAATTGTTCAAGACCTAAAAACTGAAATAGCAGCAGTAAACAAAACACACTGAGGGAAATCAGAGAATGGAAAATCTGGAAAAGTGAACATGAATAATTTCCCTCATGAGCACTGATACAAATATACTCAAAAAAATACTTGCCTACTGAATTTAAGAACACATAAAAAAAAGATCACCTTCCATCACCAAATATGCTTTATTCCACATGCAGGAATGGTTCAACATATAAAAAAATTGCCAATGTAACTCATCATATAAAAAATCTGAAAGAATAAAAAGCTGCATGGTCATCTTATTAGATGGTGAAAAAGGTTTTCAAAAAAAAAAATCCAGCACCACTTCATGATAAAGTCATGCAGAGATCAGGGACACAAAGGACATATGTAAGCATAATAAGGTCAACTTACAGCAAGCCTATAGAAACATACAATTAAATGCAGAGAAATTTAAAGCAATTCCACTAAAATCAGGAACAAGCCTTCCACACTGTCCGTCTCTACTGAATATAGTATTTAAAGGTCTAGTGAGAAAAATAGGATAAGTAATCGTAATCAAGATTACCCAAATTGGAAACCAAGAAATCAAAAAATCTCTATTTACAGAAAATATGATAGTATAGAACAGCAGCCCCAAAAATGCCACCAAGAAACTTCCAGAGCCAATGAAAACCTTAAGTAAAGTGGCTGTACATAAGATTAACTTTAAAAACTCAGTAACTATCCTATGTACAAACCGCAAATTGTCTGAGAAAGAATTTAGGGAACCAACACCCTTCACAATTGCCATAATAATAATAATTATTATTATTATTAAATACCTTATGTGATGCATCTTTATTTTATATAGTCATTATGATGGTTTGAAAACTAGTGGTCCCGATAGGCTCCTATCTTTGAGCTCCTATTCATCAGGGAATATCACTATTTGATAAGGATTAGGTGGTGTGGCCTTTCTGGAGGAAGTGTGTCTCTGGGAATGAGCTTTGAGGTTTCAGGTCCAGTCTTTCTTTCTATCTACTGGTCTTAGTTATGTTTCCAGGACCAAGACTGCCTACTGATATGTTTCTCACTATGATGTTAATAGACTAAGTCTCTGAACCTCTAAGTTCCCAAATAAATGTTTTCCTTTGTAAAAGAAAAAAAAAGAAGAAAAATAGATCCACGTCTCTTATCCTGCACAATATTCGAGTCCAAGTGAATTAAACACCTCAACATAAAACCTGATACACTGAACCTGATAGAAGATAAAGTAGGTAATAACCTTAAAAAAGTAAAGTGGCTGGAGGGAGCAAATCTTTTACAGCCTCTCTGTAAGCCAATGCGGCAGTTATCCAGAACATTAAGACTCCATATATCTCAAGACCAGCTATACCACTCCAGGGCAAATACCAAGGGACTCCTACCCTATCATAAGGACACTTGCCCAACTATGTTCATAGCAGCTTTACACATAAGATCTAGAAACTGGAAGTAAACTGTCTCTCAACTTAAGAATGAATAAATAAAATATAGTAAATTTAATCAATGGAGTATTGCTCAGCTGCTTAAAAACAATGACATCATGAAATTTTCAGGCAATTGGACTGAAATTGAAAAGATCATCTTGAGTAAGATATTCCATACACACAAAAAAACAAATATTCACTTATATGTAGATATTAGGTGTGAAGTAAATGTTCTATATTTACAAAAAAATGATTACGCTAATTCACAGACTCAGAGACGCTAAGTAATAAGGAGAGTTTAAGTGGAGATGCAAGGATCTCTCTGAGAAGGGAAAACAGAATAGTTTTCATGAGTAGACTAGAGACAGGTGGGATTGGGAACAAGAGAGATCAAGTGAGTGGAGTAATAAATTACTGAGAGAAATGATTAGAATTAGGAGCATTTGGGGCATGAATTGGAAACATAGTGCAATAGAAACTCCATGGGATCTACCAGACTAACTCTTGCAAACATTCCTATTAATGGTGGACAGCGCCTGGACCAGCCATTTTTTATAACCAAGTAAGGTCTCAACTGTAGGAATTGAGATATCAACTCAGCTACAAAACCTTTGAGGTACAGTGTACTCTGCCTTCAAAATATTCTGAGAATGGAGCCTAGCAGAATGCTCACCAAAGAGACCAGAAAGACTTCATCCAGCAATTGATGGGAGCAGATAAAAGTTCCACAGCTAAACCTCAGAGCTCAGGAGTCCTGTGGAGGAGTGAGAGGAAGAATAAGAGGAAACAGAACATTCAGGAACAAGAGAACTCAACTCACAGCTCAACTGATGGGAACTCATTGGGACTAACAAAGATCAGGAAACATGTAGAGTTCTAACCTATATCCATCTGTATTTTTTATGGTGCTCTGAGTCCTAATAGTGAGAGGGGAACTGTCTCTGATTCTTTAGCCTATTTGTAGAAACCTTTTCTTCTTATTGGGTTGCCTCATTTAGCTTCGATGTGATGGTATGTACCTGGCCTTTTAGTAGCATATTCTGCTATGTTTAGTTAAGAGGCCTGCTCTTTTTTCCTGAGGGAAACAGAAGTAGGGGTTGATTTATTCAGAGTGGAGGTCATGGTAAAAACAAGGCAGAAGTGAAGGAGAAAATGTGGTTGGGATGTAATATATGAGAGAGTAACACACACACACATACACATATTAAAATATTTTGCAATGAGCCTCATTTCCTGAAATAAATGAAGTAAGAATTGTGATTGTTATTTAACATTAATGTGCAAAACCAGTGTGGAAGAGCAACATTTTGCTAGTTAGATGCTATGGTGTTTTGAAAGAAAACGGCCCAGAAAAGGAGTGGCACTACTGGGAGGTGTGGAATTGCTAAAAATAAGTGCATTCTTTTGGAGAAAAATGTGTCACTGTGGAGGCAGACTTTGAAGTTTCAAATATGCTCAAGTCATACCTGATAAGACTGTCTATTCCTTTTGTCTGTGTATCAACATGTAGCAGCTATGTTTCAAGCACCATATCTGCCTGTATCTTGCAATATTCTGCCAGAATGATAATGAACTGAACCTCTGAACTCTCGGGGAGCCACCACAACTTGCATTGGGCATAGTGTCTCCTCTCCACAATAAAAACCCTACGGTAGATACAAAAGTACCTGAATCAAAATGATGTATGTTGGGGATATGGGGAGATGAAAGGCTCATTAGCATAGGCCCGGTAATTACAATTATATAGACATTGAGGAAAAGAAAACATTGTCATTTTAAAACCAATAAAGTATTACTAAAAGAGGATTCAGAGTAATTAGAAAGAGTTATGTGTACACATGTATACTTCTAAACTGTTTATAGAAATGTTATTTATACATATGCTTTCTGGGCTGATGACCATTTAGCACTGGATGACTAATTGGTGTGTTTTTCCCTGGATTATTTCTCCCCCTCTCAACATTTCTTAGTTGGCTGTAGTTCTCTGTGTAGGGTTGCAGCCATGTAGGATTCCTATACTCATTTGTCAAGTCTTTTGTGGTTGGCCTGTTAAATTTAGATTTAGGCAGTTTTTTAGGCAGTTATAATTGCATGTAATGACAATTAACACAAATTATTTGTCATGCACTTGAAAGGTTTTGCAGGGAAGCCCAGACAACTATACTGAGAAAAAGCCAATATACTATGTAGTGATATTCCATGTGTTTGTTAATAGATAAAGATTAGAGAGTAAAGCAGCCCTACTGCTCAGACTTACAGACCATGCAGTGGTAACACACACCTATAATTCCGGTATCCACACTCGTTTGTCATAGAAACAAGGTGTATATTTTCAGTAACAGAGGATAGGTTTCCTCTAATTATTTCATGTTCATTATTACATGTTTCATCATAACAAACTATCACGATTCCTCGGGGTCCATGTCCCTAGTGCCAAGTAGTTACAGATTCAACTATCAATAATATCATGAAATAAATCGTCTGGTTTCTGTCTTCTTATGGACTCCTCTTTGTTTTTACAAATTGTTCAGAGCTGCTAAAATATTAGTAGTTATGTAATCAATTGGATTAGTTTTAGTGATGAATTAGTATTAATTTGGGAGAATTTTAAAATAATTTTCAATTTGAAGAAGACTATACATGTGGTTTACTAATTTTATCAACAACATTATCAAAATGGATACTGGGATGGACTGAATTTTGGTGAGTTGCTTCAAAATTGTGTATATTTTCAATCTTATGGAATATATGGGATCCACACATAAGTTGGGAGGTTAAACATATTGAACCGAGAAAGAGCAGTACACTCTTACTTTATTTAACAGAACTTATTAGTGTGCTGTACTTAAATTTTATTGTTCCTTTCATTACTGTACTGAATTTAAACCTGGCTTCTTATTGTTAAGTAACTCTTCAGATTTTGTTGTTGTTGTTATTCTTTGTTTGTTTGTTCAGTGGGTTGTTTTGACAGAAGGTTTCTCTGTGTATTATTGGATGTCCTGGAACTCTCTCTGTAGACCAAGATAGCACTGAACTGATAGGTATCTCCTTCTCTCTGCGTTCCAAATGCAGTTATTGAAGGCATGTAACATTACAATCAGACATTCTCCAGAAGTTTTAATCCAATAGTTACCTCTAACTTTATCATTATAATTTTAATGGATGCAGATGAACAAAATATAGCACATTAAACATTTCCACTTAAAATAGCCCAAAATGTAAGAGTTGTTATATAAAAGGCAATAAAATAGTTGCAAAAAATGGAACATGAGTGAAAATACTGGAATAGATAAAATAAAGCAGTTTTCTTAGAAAGTTGTCAAGAAAGCATCACATAAAGCACTAAATGTTTTTCATAGATTACATAAATTAAATCATCTTAAAGAGATCCTTTAAAAAAACTTTCAATTTTTACATTTATTTCATTTTATTTTTCTCTTTCCTTTCTCTAAGCAATCTCTTAAACTCCTCCAACTATTTTCAAAATCACAGCATCTTTTTATGTTATTTATGCATACCTTTGATCCAAGTACTTGGAAAGCAGAGGCAGGCTTATATTCTCAAGTTTAGGGAAAGCCTGAGCTACATAGTGAGTTGCTGACCATGCAGCTCTACATAGTGAGACCATGTTTAAAACAATACTGTAAGAATGAACAAAGTAATTTGCTCACATGTTTCTTTTGGGATTTATGGGAGTCTATGTAAAAGAAAATGTGTGCATTTTAAAAATTATGTCTAAATTGAGAAAAATAATGTCCTTCTTATTTAGTAAAAGTTAGATTATTCCATAACAAATGAGCAAGGTACCCTCAATCAAAATATGTTACTTAGAATGACAGAGAAGGAAGAGAAGAAAAGAACAGAAGGTACATTATATTCAT
The DNA here is from genome assembly GCA_963919715.1 of Microtus obscurus. NCBI lineage: Eukaryota > Metazoa > Chordata > Mammalia > Rodentia > Cricetidae > Microtus > Microtus obscurus. The sequence continues at coordinate 14,629 of CAWTZC010002446.1, forward strand.
CAGTAGAGCAGTGGAAAATCAAAAAAAAAATGGTTACCTAACACTGCCAAGAGACGCATCAATGTACATGAAGTTTCGAAAGTAAATCTTAATCTTTAACCTAAAAGGAGAAAAGATATAGCTGTACAGCCCTTCTTTCCTTTCATTTTTAAATGCTGTATCATTGTTATGATTTATTCCCTGTAGTAATGTACCAAAGTTTTCAATCTATTGTAATCACCTTCTATTGAATATCTCAGTTACTTTAAAATTTACCATATTACAATATTTCAGCGTGTTTTTTTAGAACTTTTGATTGCCCTTTTCTTATTTTTGTTATACTTTTTGCTTTTCTCGGCTCTAGAAAATTCAGTGACTGAAATATTCATCTAAAGCATAGACAAATACTTGCTCATGGAAAAGATGCTTGTCAACACATGTGACTGACAGAATAACGTTCACAGAGTTCTGATAATAGAGCATGCCCTGGAGAGTATGATGATATAGATAATGGTCTACTCTTGGAAATCATAGCTACTGGCATTATTTGAAATATTTGTTATAGACAAGATCAAGAGTTATACCAGTTCTTGACATATTCAACATAAACAACTGCAATTATTATCTAATAGTTTGGGGGAATAGAAAAATAGATCAAGTAAATCATTTGCAATTGAATTAGATTCCTTTTCCCTCAGGACATGCTCTTAGCTTCCAGATGGTTCAGATTAAATATTTTTATTCCGTTGGAAGTAGATTCTTATATATTTAGTGCCAAGTTTTGTGGTTTATTTTTATTCTAACTGCTGAAAAAAGCCAGCCATGTCCTTTTTAATATAATGTGCTATGATCATGTGAGTGAATAAGGAGCAAAGGGTATGAATGGCTAAAATGTGGACATTTGTAGACTACTCTAAAATACTTCCAACTTGTGTCACATGTTTTGCATTTGGAGCCATATGTGATGTGTTTAGTTTGCATAGACCTTCTCAGACTTGAACTTATGGACATTGTAATCTTCTTAGTGCTTGAATAACTTTAATATATGTATTTAACATCATATAATGATATTTTATCATAAATATTCTAGCATCAAACAAATATAAATATAATATATATATATTCTTATAAAAATATAATTGTAGCCCACATAGAGTGATACTGATGAGTATTATATTTTAATTCCAGATCTGGAAAACACAGGAGTGAAGAATAAAGGACACTGCTTCAAAATGCTAATCTCTGATCAGCCACACAAAAACCAAAATTGAAGCATAAAGCTTCCAAATTTAAAATGCTCATGTTTGATTTCATGTTTTATGACGAACTCCAACTAAGTTTCTACCACTCCACTCTCTCAAGTTCCAGTCACTTTCATTTCATTTCTCTTCCTCTTTTATAATCTGGGATGATGTCAGGTGAACTGATGAACCAGAGCTCTGTGACCACATTCATCTTAGTGGGCTTCTCAGAGTATCCACAGCTTCAAATACCTCTCTTCCTCCTGTTCTTGACCATTTACTCAGTGACTTTGATGGGGAACCTGGGCATAATTGTGGTTATCAGGATCAGTCCCAGACTTCACACACCCATGTACTTTTTCCTCAGCCATCTTTCATTTTTGGATATGTGTTATTCTAGTGTGTTTACACCAAAACTGTTGCAGATCTTGGTGATGGAAGACAGAACCATTTCTTTCAGAGGATGCATGACACAATTTTTCTTCATTTGTACATTTGTGATTACAGAGATGTTCATGTTAGCCGTGATGGCCTATGACAGGTTTGTGGCTGTTTGTAACCCCCTGCTCTATACAGTTGTAATGCCTCATAAGTTTTGTGTTCTACTAGTAGCTGGGACTTACATGATAGGTGGCCTGTGTGCTGTAATACTCATATACACTCTTTTACAGCTATCTTATTGTGAATTTGGCATTATTAATCACTTTGGCTGTGAGTACTCTGCTGTCATCTCTGTATCCTGCTCTGACTCCTCCTTTAGTCAGATGGTATGCTTAGTCATTTCTATATTAAGTGAGTCTACTAGTGTTCTTATCACATTAGCCTCATATGTGTTCATAGTTGTCACTATTATTAGGATGCCTTCCAAAGGAGGACTGCGAAAAGCCTTCTCCACCTGCACTTCCCATCTGACGGCCATCACAATCTTCCATGGAATCATACTCCTCCTGTATTGTGTTCCCAGCTCAAACAGCTCACGGCTCTTTGTCAAAGTGGCCACTGCTCTTTATACAGTCATGATACCCATGCTGAATCCCCTTATTTACAGCCTTAGGAATAAAGATGTGAAAGAGACAGTCAGGAGACTTATGAGCTCCAAGCTGCACTCTCACTTGACATAATTGTGTGAGTGTGTGTGTTTGTGTGAAAGAGAAACTGAGACAGAGACAGAGATGGAGACCTAGAGGGAGACAGAGAGATATATACACACACACCACACACATACATGCACACAGACACACACACAGATAGAGAGAGAGAAACACTTTAGTATTATTTTCTAAGTGCAGACAGACTACAGACATTTATTTTCTCTGTTTAGTATAAGTATAGTACATGATCAATATACAGTGAGAAAGAAACAATGAATTCTAGAGAAAGAGAAAAATGTCAAATCAATAATTTGAGAAACACAGAAAAAATATAGAATACCTGTTCCAAACTCTTTGAAAGATCTGAAGAATATCTATCCATCAGAAATACATCTCTAAGCATGTAGAAAATCTAACATGACTACAAACTTGACTATTATAGAAAATCTCTATTAACCTATATTTCTTAATTATAAATTACATTTTTAAATGAGATGCAAAAGTTCAATGCCTTCGTCAAGAGCATATATATATATATATATATATATATATATATATATATATTTTACATCAATAAACCAAGATCCATATCAATGCAAATCTCTATAGCATAACCTCTTTCAAATCTAAACAATCATTTTAAAACAATATTTGGGAATTAGGATGTAGTCCTCTCCAAACTGTTTTTTGCGTGTTGTTGGGCAAAGTAATTATTGAGAGTGTTCAACCTTTCTAAGAATCTTGGGTCCACTAAACCACATTAGTCTGGATGAAGGGAATCACTAGTCTCATCCTCTGTGAAAAGAAAACATGAACCTCTTTTCCAAAGCAACAAATTCTTAGACCCAAATATTGAAGTCAAGACACTTAAAATATATATGTTAGTTGAGCTTAGCAACCTGTGCAATAAAATGTCTCTCTGTACTTAACTCATTCACAGCCAAAAAATAAAAAAAAACACAATACTATACATAATACAGATTATCTGTGTGTTTTCCACCTTTATATAATTTATTTTCCTTTACCCTTTTAATGTATTACCATCTGTTTTCTGTCCCTTTAAAGACTTTGTTTTAATTTTAAACACATTTACTTCTTTTTATAACTGTCGATGTTCTTTTTCTTCCCTCTCTCTCACCTATGTGCATTTATCCAACACTGTGCTCCATTTAGAGGTCCTTTTTTAAAATCTGAATCTATCTTTTTTTATGTATCTGAAATCCTTTTCTGACCAGAACCACTTGTTAAAATGCTAGAACTAAGGCTGCTTTGCCTATTGGCTCCACCCAGTCCAACACTGAAGATGTCCATTCACTGCCTCTGAGACTATGGTGTGGGAGCCACCCCAATTCTGCTCATCACTAGGCCCATGTTGTCAGCAAGTAACTTGTAGCCTGCTGCCAACAAACACCACTCAAGTGCTCAACCTCCTAAAAGAGCATGAGTTTGTGCTGGCAGCATGAACTAGAAACTTGCCATTTCAAAAGTTGTTTTCTTCCTACCAATAAATCAGGAAGACCTCTTAAAAACGAGCCATGGTGCTCCTACTTGCTGCCAGAAAACAGAGATCATCTAAAAAAACAACGCTCTTTCAGATTTTATGAATGTAGTCACCTATATTGTTGCCAATTTGTTGAAAGAGGCCACTAGTTTATTTCCTGATGGAGGAGAGTCATCTGTCTTATCTGTTGCTTTCTTTGGTTAATTAATAATAAAATTGCTTGGCCTTTGATAGGCCAGCCCTTAGGTGGGTGGAGTAAACAGAACAGAATTCTGGGTGAAAGAAGCCGAGTCAGGCAGTCGCCATGATTCTCCTCCTGGACACAGATGCAGGTTAAGATCCTCCCTGGTAAGCCATCAGCTCGTGGTGCTACACAGATTATTTGAAATGGGTTAGATCAATATGTAAGAGCTAGCCAATAAGAGGCTAGAACTAATGGGCCAAGCAGTGTTCAAAAGAATACAGTTTCCATGTAATTATTTCAGATAAAGCTAGCCGTGGGGGCAGCCAGGCACCAGGAATGTAGCCCGCTGCCGCTCCTCACAACAATTTCCTGACCACCCTGACTTAAAATGATCACACAGAAAGTATATTTATTACAATACTGCTTGGCCAATAGCTTAAGTGTATTTCTGGCTAACTCTTATATCTTAAATTAACCCATTTCTATTAATCTGTGTATCACCATGTGACTGTGGCTTATTGGTAAGAATCTGGTGGGCTCCTGTGGAGGCATCTGTCTCCTACAGGCAGCTATATTATTAGAGTTTTGACAATGTTAAAATCATTTTTGAAAAGGCTAGGTCTTATTTGTCTGCATGTTATGCATTACATAAAGTCCTATGGCTAAGCCCCAAATGAAGGAGTGTGGTGAATGATAAAGTCACAGGTCAGTAATCATGGAATAATGCTCAATATTATTACACTACATAGACAGCATTTTTAATTACTGAGAAAACAAGTCTCCATACACACTTGTAACTCATTATCTAGATTAAATTAGCCTCTGACTATGTTCTGTGACGGATTGTCTCTATTGGGTTAACTGAGATGAGTAGCACCATTTCCTGGGATATTGTCCTAAACTTTACAAGAAAGCAATTTGAGCACCAGAATTTACTCTTTCTAATTCTGTCATGATAGACTTAACCTTGAAGTATGAACTAAAGCAAAGCCTTCCTTCCTTTAGTACATTTCCCCAGGTATCTTATGAATAACCAATACATGTGGTACAAGTGTGTTGTAACATAACCTCATTTCTCTCCAAGTATATCAAGATCATCTCCTCATCATCTTGGAGATGAGTTGAATTAGCTGTGACTATTTAATTGAGCAGTAGAAGAGATCACAATTCTCTCTGCCTTTGAACTCACTGAATTGGTAAAAATCTTTTGAAGGAGAAATGAGTAAAACTCTTATGCAGTAGATCATAGGCTGTGGGATGGATACCAAAATGGATTCAGTGTGAGCATTGTGGAAGCAGAGAATTATTGTTTAATTTTCAGGTGTTAGTGAAAGTCTTTATAGTTTAATACAGATTGTGGAATTATTTAAAATTATCTCCAAAATTTCAGTGTGTTTATGGAAGACATCATGTATCAACAAATGTATTCACCATATTACAATACAATCAGGATAATTTTTCAAATTATCAGGAAATATTTCAAATTCAATCAGGAAATATTTCAAATGTACTGATTCTAGTTTCAAAAAATAGCTCTTGAAAATGTTCATATTTTTCCATGTTTTTGTAGCTGTAATTGATTCTTTATAACACATTCTCATAGCATGTTATTCTAATCTACTTTCTTATTATGTTTTATCTGTATGGTCTGTATGTAAGATAGAGATGTGTTTATACTATACATGTATGTGATAATTTATACATGTTCAGGCTTATGAATATTGTTGTTTTCAGCAATGTTTCTAAAGATGTTTACCCCTAAGCCATTGAGTTATGGTGATGAGCTTCCTGCTATTGCTGATTTGGCCTCCCCTGCTGAGGGCTATATATATACTTGTGAGAAAGTGGAATAAAAGGCTTGTCTGCAGAACCTGAAGTGTGTTGCGTGTTAATCCCGACATCCCTCGCTCAGAAGAACGACAGTTGCTGTGCTGGCGCGGCAAATATAGGCACATACATGCTTTGGTATGTGTGGAGATCAGATTCTGACTTTTTGCGGTCCTCACTGTCCACCATGGTGGAGACAGAACGCGGATGAATTTTGCTGCTTTGTATACAAAGCTGCCTGGCATGTCAGCTTTCAGAGACTTTTCTGCTGTACTTCCATCTCACGTTTGTAACATTGCTATAACAGAGCAAATAAGCACACCTAATGATTTATTAAAATGATTTATTTTTTGAAATTATAATATAGTTACATTATTTTGCTCTTCCATTTCCTCACTCAAAGCCTGCTGTTCATAAGCACCTCTGTGCTTTCTTTCAAACCCATAGCCTCTTTTTCATTAATAGTTGCTGCATACGTATATGTATATGCATACACATATATATTCCTAAAATTATAAATACAACCAGATCAGTCTTTATAATGATATGTGTTTCTATGTTTCTAAGTCTTTGGTAAACACTTGGTGTTCTCTTCCCTGGGTAACACTGTTTATCCCAGTCTCAGTATTACTTCTTCACTTGCCATCAAGTGAATCTGTGTTTGCAACAGATGAAGAGCATCACGAACACCTGCTTCTTATGTGGGTTCTAGGAATTCAAACTAAGTCATCAGGCTTGTGTGGTGAGTTCTTTATTCATGAAGTCATCTGCCCAATCCTTGTAGTACACTTTTGTGTTGGTTTTTTATTTCTTTGAAAGTACTTAGGATACACTCAACTTCTACACCCTAATAAATGAAATATTTTCTCCTTTTCTTCTCTCATACTTTACGTTGTCTCTGCAGTTTCCCCACCCCCATCCTCTCCCTCCACTCCTCACCTCTCTGCTAGATCCACTCCTCCTCCATTTCTCTTCAGAAAAGGGCAGAGCTCCCAGGGATATCAACAAAACTTGGCATATCATGTTAAAATAAGAATAGGTACATCCTGTTATATTAAGACTGGGTGAGACAACCCAGTAGGAATAAAACTGTTCAAAAATCAGGCAAAAATATCAGAGAGAGACCCCTCTTCCACTGTTAGGTGTCTCTCAGGAATGCAAATCTACACAACCATAACATATGCAGAGAACCTAGGTCAGACATATACAGGTGCCCTGATTGTCAATTCAAAGTCTATGAGCCCTAGGAACTATGGTTAGTTGATTCTTTGGGTCATTTTCTTATGATGCCCTTTATCTCTGCGGGTCCTACTATCCTGTCCCTTATTCTACAATATTCCTTAAATTTGAGCTCCATCTATTGTTTGGCTGTGTATTTGCCCTCAATTGATCTAGACTCCGATCTATAACTTATATTTAGCCACCATCGCCCGGCTCTCCGATCTATAACTTATATTTTGCTAGTCATGCCTATAATATCCTAGATCTCTGGCTTTCCATTCTTTGAGTCCTGGAGCTACAGAAAATGTAAGTTGTGAGCTCAATATAGTGTCATGGGTCTCAAGATGGGTCAGCAATTTTTTGGTTATTCCAAGTTTTGCTCCATCTTTAACCCAGCACATCTTGAAGGAAGCATAAATTGTAAGTGTAAGTTTTGTGACTGGGTTTGTGTCCCACTTTCTACACAATCCCTACAGGGCCTTTCCTTATTATAGAAGATGGTTGGTTCAAGCTCTGTATGCTTTGTATTGTGAATTCTAATTAATTTTAATAATAAAAACCATGAGTCAGATAAAGGGTTACTATTTTTATATGCCCAGCCATCTCCCTTCCTGTCTCCACCTCCCTTGTGTTGGGATTAAATGCATGTGTCACCCAAATACTGAAATTAAAGCTGCGATCCAACACTACCTGCCTCTGTTTCTCTTTTAGACTCAATTTATTTCTTGTAGCCCAGGAAGGCATTGAACTAAAAGAGGTGCATCTGTCTCTGCCTCCCAAGTCCTGCGATTAAAATTGCATGTGAGCACTGCCTGGCCTCTAGTGACTAGCTTCACACTCTGATCTTTAAGAAAGCTTTATTTGTTAGATACAAATAAACTATCACTTCAGTTTAAGCTAAAATAAACTAACAGTTTTGAAGAAATTGTCATCACAATATAGGACCGACTAACCTAGACCTTCATGCAATTCTGCAAACTTTTGTAAAATGGTAATTTAGCATCTCTAAGCCCTTATTTTCTCTCCTTTTAGAAAACAAATAGGCAAAGAAAAAAAAGCAAGCAAACCAGAATAAAAATAAAAAAAGGACCACACACAGCTGTCTATTTTGGTGTTTTTATACATAATATCAGTAGAGTATTATTTGAAAGATATTGTGTTCTTAATAAGAGATGAGGGAGTTCCTTTTAATTGTATTTGTGTCAGTTAGTGATAGCAAACTTTCAGGATTCTCCTGGGCCTGAATCCCTGAAGTAGAGCAGTTAAATGTTCATTATATGACATGTACATAAAATATCGTTTCAAGGCCCCATTAAGAGCACCATTGCATAGTTTGAACCATTGCTACTTTTAAAACAATATCCTTATTGAATTATTAGCAAGAATTTACAACTGCCTTTTAAGGAATGGCTTACTTAACATGTAGGACCTTTTTAATGGTGAGCAATTTTGTGGTCACTGTTTTTAATGATTAACAAGTGAATAATGTAAAATTTGCAATAGGAAAGTCTTTCTTTTGGTAAATACTTAGCGTTGGGAATGTATTTTGATATCATTATCCAACTATTTTGAATTTATAGTATTTTGGAATGAAAATCTAATATGAAATGAGAAAAAGTAACAACTGCTTACTTGAATAAATGTCTGTGCTTTTGTGCTACGCAATTACAATGAATCCTGGTATAAATTTCCTGGTTTACTCAAGGTTTCCACTCAGATCCTTAACCCATGTGGTAGCAAAGAGCACCACACAAGCATAAAATTTTTAATGTTACTTTAGCAATTACTGAATCCACTTTTCGTATAGTTCCAATATGTAATCATTCTTTTTGTAAACTCATATATATATAGAAAGAATTTTTAACACAGTGTTTCTCTGTATAACAATCCCAGCTGTCCTGGAACTTGCTCTGCAGACCAGCCTGGCCTTGAACTCACAAAGATCCACCTGCTTCTGCCTTCTGAGTGCTGGAATTAAAGGCATGTGCCAACACTCAAAACAATTGCACAATGATCATACAAGAAACATCTCTAAGTTTTCATTAACCCTTTTACATTGCAGTGGAACCCTGAAAGCAATAAGCATACTTGTATCGAACACATGGTATACCTTTACAGAATTAAAAACAAATTATTGTCTTTTTATTAATCTCTTCTCTCCCTTCTCCTCCCCCTCCCCCCTTCTCTCCCTGTGTGTGTGTGCCATGCTCATGTGCATATGACTTGTGTGTCGGTGCCACACAGATATCAGAGAAAGGGGTCAGATCTCCTGAAGCTGAAGTTACAGGGTAGTTATGAGATGCTCTATGTGGGTGATGGGAAATGAACTCTACACTCCTAGACTAATTACAATTACTCTTTATCATGGACTGTCTCTATAAGAGGAGAGAGGACATGTAAGACTATGTAATAAATATTTAACAAATTGTCACAATCAGCAATGGTTTTAAATCTCTAATAATGAATAATATTAGTGGAAATTTAAATTTTAGTGACATGTTCTTTGTAAAGTTATCTTGGTTAAAATCATGTATTAGAAATTTATTCAATTATAATGGCTGCTGTTCTATAGGCACTGATGGCAATTTAGAGATGAAATGAGAGGGAAGACCATTTATTTCATTTATGATTTTACTAGTTTTTACTCATTCGTTAACTTATACATAAAACTATGCATAATGATATGGTACTATGTAATAGTTCATTTTCTGTTATATATTCTAAATAATATGTACATGCCAACTTTTTAAATAGCTGTTACTTATCATGAATACCTTAAAATGTAATAGTTGAATTTTGAAAATAAACTGCATGTTTTTATTATCCACAATAACCCCACTGTGTACCATCAGGCTAGTATACATCACTCCTCTCACAGTATAAATTGATATCTCATCATATCTCCTTCCTTAGTTTATGCTCCCATTCACTTCCATTCCATTGTCAAATACTTTGAGTTAAAAATGTGTTTTATTCTACCATTCAAAACAAACTATCACATATTTTTCTTATGAAGATAATCACATTTCATTTAGTAATGTGAAAAAATAATGTAAAACCCAATTCTAGTCTTATCATTGTCAATGATAACATTTCATTCTTCTTGTGTCCAAACAAAAATGTATAACTTGTATTTTGTATAACTTGTATTTTGCAGAACCCACCCAATAATGCCAAATAATTAATTTGTTTAAAATTTTTGGCTGTTGTGAATGGGGCTACAGTAATTATCAGAGTACAGGGTCTATTCAGCAGGCTGGTTTCATTTCTTTTTGATAAACTCAGGAGTCTGAATACTAGGTTGTATGATTTTCATTACTGCTGAGTCATATAGTATCTACTCTCATTACAGGATCAATGGGAAAGACTATTCATTTCATCATACCATTGCCAACATTTTTCTCTGCTTTAATTTTTATAGTATTCATTATTATAGCAGTGAAATCTATATTATACAATTTATATTAAAATTTTCTTGGATATTAACAATGTTGAAAAGTTTTCCTCTGCCCCTTGTGCATGTCTTTGTACTACCTTTAGAAATGTCTAATATACACATGTTGTTTGCTGTCAGATCTACTTTCTGATTGTTTGGTCGAGTTGAGTTCCTTATGCATTATAGACACTAACTTATATTATATTATAAAGTGTTACTCACTCCATAATTTTTTCTCTCACCCTGGTTTTATTTTCTTTCCTCTTGCAAGGATATTTTCATTTAGTGCCCATTTTTTTTTCTTTTGTTCATTGCTTTAGAATAATTCAGGTGCCTTCCTGTATCCAATGTCTTTTTGTTGTTGTTGTTTTTTTTGTTTTTTTTTTTTTTTTTTTTGTTGTTTTTCGAGACAGGGTTTCTGTGTAGCTTTGGTAGGCCTGTCCCGGAACTAGCTCTTGTAGTCCAGGCTGGCCCAACTCCCAGAGATCCGCCTGCCTCTGCCTCCCGAGTGCTGGGATTAAAGGCATGCGCCACCACCGCCCGGCTTCCAATGTCTTAATATTTACCTTCAATAGTGTTTTGTATATAAAATTTGTTGTGCTTCATTTTGCATTCAGTTATTTGTCTATTTAGATTAATTTTATAGTTGATGAGACAGAGATATAATTCTATTATTGATCATGTGAACAAATTATTTTCCCAGCATTATTTATTGGCCTGGCTGATTTTATTCCGTTCATGTTCATAGAAATTTGAAATAAATTATTTTACTATCAATGTTTGTTTTATTTCAAGTGATGTAATTTGTTTCATTAGTTGCTTTGTTTTGTGTAGTGTCTATGCTGTGTGATGACTAGAATTTTACAGTATTATTTGAAAATCATGGAGTTTGCCTCTAGCTTTACCATTCCACTCAATATTACTTTGAAAAATATAGGTCCCTTCCGTATTTCTGTGTGTTAGCTTTAACATTCAGTTATATAAAAGTTGTCATTCATGCACTGAAAGGATGATCACTGAATCTGTACAGTATCCTGTGTAGGAAAGGCATTTTGCCAATGTTGATACTATGAATCTATAAACGATGAAAAATTTTCCCTTTCTTTTCTGCCTTCTGTAATTCTTCATGTTGGAAAAAATGATTTCATTTTTTAATTTGCAATTATCTGTATGTTTTATTTTCATGTCTTATGAATAAAATTGTTTTCTTCATTCTTATATCATACAAGTGGATATTAGCTTTTGGAAAAATACTTAAAATTGAATGCTGATTTTAATTCATTATATTTTATATAAAATATTGACTGCTAGTGATTTTTAGTGAACTACCTGCAACATTATATAATATAGTACAATATAATTTGCAAAATGTGGCTTTTTCACTGTGTTTTTTCTTTCTCCCACTTTTTCTGACTGAGGCTTCTAGTACAATGTTGAATAAAAGTTGTCAATCTTAGCACATTTTCTTTGTTCTGTCTCAAAGGGATTATTGAATTTTTAAATATTTTATGTGATAATACATGTAATTATTCATATTACAAAAATGTTATATATGGTAAGGAATATTCATTGCATATGAAAATTTATTTTTTTGTACTTTCAAATGGGAAAGGATATAAATTTTATTAGATACATTTATGTATGAATCAGCATTGTGAGATATTCTTATGATGTGTTGTGTTGCTTTTTGTTTTTCAATTGAACACCAAATCTTGCTTTAATCTGACATGAGTATTATTTGCTTAGTGATATACTCAGTGTAGTTTAGAATTTAACTTGCAAACATTTAAATAAGAATATCTCATCTACATTTACAAAATATTTTATCTCATAGAGTCTTCCTGTTGAACTAGCATTTGACTTTTGAATAATGCATTGAGTGCTGATCTAATGAGCTGAGGTAGGAAATAGTTCTCTAGTCTCAACAACCTATAATAATGCAAGGAGAATTGATTTTTTTTTCTCTAAGTGTTTAGAAGAACTCAGTAGAGGCATCTCCTTTTATCATTCCTTGATGAGTGATCAATTATGACTTAGTCAGTCTTATTCCTTGATTTTGACATGTTCAGATTTTCTATTTCTACTTGATGCAGTACTGAGTAGAAAAATGTTTCCAAATTGACTCTTCTTTGGAACTACTTTAACATACACATTGCCATATATTTATAATAAAATCTCTGATGGTCCCCTACACCTGTCATGCTCTACATTAGCATTTGGTTATTAATTATGCTAGTAAAAATAATATGCAGCTTATTTTAGTGATGAGTACTGAAGGAACACTGTTAGAAATGAGGAGAGTTTTGATATAAAAACATAAGATGAAGGATTAAGGAGTAGATTGAGAAGTTCACAAAATGTTTATGACAGTATAATATGACCGTTCCAGGAATTATTTTTTCATACCAAGTTAAAGAGGATTTAAATTGATTTCATTGACCTACAAAGAAAGATATGGCATGTCTAAATCTTCAACAGAGTATGATGAGTCAACAAAATTATCAAGTGGTGCGGGATTTCTACTGTAAGAGACAGTGACGTTAATTACACTACCTGACTGAGGTAAGCAACATAGTTCATTTAAACTATAAAATGATGTAATAGAAAAGTTTGGTTTTCTCTTCCATTAATGATGCTCAATCGTATTCATATAATTTCCAACTTTACTCTCTGAATTAACCCTCAGGTATGATCATATGAATTCTTAATACTTTGACCCTTTATGGAAAACTAAAGAATAAACACAAACGAAACAAAGGAACATAAAATAAACAAAAAAATCCAGAAAAGAACAAAAAGTTTAATCTTTATTAACAAGTCACATATGTTTTATTTTCTCTGTTTACATAAAAGAGGATTTTAGTTTCTTTAATATGAAAGAATATTTTTTCTTCCGCAAATCTTTACTTGTGTTTTGTTTCTAGTAAATAGGTGTTTGTTTTTTCTGTTTGATGAGATATGTACTACACTTGGCCAAACAAGTTTAATTCCATGTTTAATAAAATTTATTTGCTGGTGCTGAGATCCTTAAATTTTCTTATCTATCAGAAGATGGAACCTAAATTCAACACCAATGTCATCAATATACTTTAAAGACCACTTAAAATTACAAAATGTATATGATTTAAAAATAGGTAACAATGTAACATCCATAGAATGGATAAAAACAGTGTTGTGGAGATATGACACATGGCTTGATCGATCAAATCTAGTAACTTTAACATTGCATTTGAATATATGTGATAAAAGCATTATGTCTGCAGGATTCTTCTGACATGATTGTATGACTAAAATATCCTGTTTAATGCTTTTTGTCTTTGATGTGTGCTTTGGGTCTTAAAATTGTACTTTAATAGATAACATTGTAAGATTTTATGTATATACAATTTATAGTTATAATTTTATCTGATACTTCTGTTTAAATTCTAGATTTAAAAAATCGTATATGACTGAAGTTTGATATCAATGAAAATAATCAGAAATCAATGCAAGAAAGATTCAAACTGAAGTAAAATTATCATGAATTAGAATGGACAACCTCCTGTTTTCAATGGGCCTCAGCTAAAATTCCACCAAATCACGGTTTCCCAGTTTCCTGCTTTAAATTATGTTTTTTTTTTCATTCTATTTTCCTCAATAAAGGACCATGATGCTTGATATGGGAAACCAGAGTTCTGTGACTACATTCGTCCTTCTGGGCTTTTCAGAGTACCCGCATCTACACGCACTTCTTTTCCTGCTGTTTTTTATCATCTACACAGTAACTCTGATAGGAAACCTGGGCATCATTGTGGTCAGAAGGATCAATCCCAAGCTTCACACACCCATGTACTTTTTCCTTAGTCATCTTTCATTTCTGGATGTTTGTTATTCCAGTGTCTTCACACCTAAACTGTTAGAAATCTTGATTGTGGAAGACAGGACTATTTCTTTCAAAGGATGCATGACGCAATTTTTTTTCATTTGTGCATTTGTGATCACAGAGATGTTCATGTTAGCAGTGATGGCCTATGACAGGTTTGTGGCTGTTTGTAACCCTCTGCTCTACACAGTTGCAATGTCTCCTAAGCTCTGTACTCTCCTTGTAGCTGGGACATATACGTGGGGTGTGTTCTGTTCCTCAATGATCACGTACTCTCTTTTACAGCTTTCCTTCTGTGGACCTAACATCATCAACCACTTTGGCTGTGAGTATTCAGCCATCCTCTCTTTGTCCTGTTCTGACCCCACCTTCAGTCAAGTGGTATGTTTAATAATTTCTATATTCAATGAGACTTGTAGCCTCTTCATCATTTTAGCCTCTTATGTATTCATAGTTGTCACAATCATCAAGATGCCTTCAAAGGGTGGTCTCCAAAAAGCTTTCTCTACTTGCTCCTCCCACCTGACTGCCATCAGCATCTTCCATGGGATCATTCTCCTTCTCTACTGTGTGCCCAACTCCAAAAACTCATGGCTCATGGTCAAAGTGGCCACTGTGCTTTTCACTGTTATGATCCCCATGCTGAACCCCCTCATCTACAGCCTTAGGAACAAGGATATGAAGGGGACAGTCAGTAGGCTCTTCAGCTTAAAACTGCATTCTCATGCAAAATAATTCACACATGAACTCTACTTTTTTATACAAGAATATTTTTTACTTACAAGTTATTATACTTTAGTGATAATTGAAATTATGCTATGTTTATTCCAATTATTTAACTTCGTGTTAAATATACAATGCTTTTCACCTTGCTAATAACATATTTCCTTGCACAAACATGTGAAGTTTCTTTATCAAATATTTTTTAAAATTTTCTATTCTGAATTCTATGGAGGTTAGGTTGACAAAGGGAAATTACCAAGTCAACTCCTTCTAGATATATTATACTTTAAGTTGTTTTAAATAGATAAATAATGCATACAAAATGATAATTGCTTCTACATTACTCAAACTGAAGGTGTGATAACTATTTGTGAAGTAGTAGCTTTGATAAAAATTATTTTAATTCCATTTTAATGTTGTATTAAAGTAAAATCTTGTTTCACAAGACTAACATATTGTCTTAATTTAAATTAGTGTTCATTGAATACATTAGCTAAGTACACAACTTTCTCTGAGCATCCACATGTTATTCTAAGATCAATAAAATGTATTGTGACATTGCCAATATAAAAAAATTATCTATTCATACTGTATATATATACATACATATATGACTGTATATATATGAATGATTGATAGAACCATCAAAAATAATAGGTGATTATGCTATCTTATGGATATTAAAAGTACAAATGATATTTTGTTACACATTAATTCTACATAAAATTTAGAAGATCGGGTTCTATGACTCATTTTACTTGTGAAATACATGAAATGACCAAGATGTTCTCTGTGCTATTACAAACAGAATAGCCCCCTGCACACTGAAGGGAGGAATTTGATGAAAGTAAGTTGTTAAGGACTGTGAACTCCAAAATCTCTTACTCTTTACACATTGTCTCATTTAAATCTCTTTGTTAATTCACATCTACTGTGGGAAGAAGCTTTTCATATTGATGCTGAATGAGGAACTGATCTGTGGGTTAAAAATATGTCCTTAATAATCATATTATGCCATGTTGTAATTGAGTATCATTGGACATATCAATCACATTTCAAGACATTTCCCATGTCAACCCAAAACATATTCCTTCTTTATTTAGGATCTTTGTTCTTGTTCTCCTATCATTGTTTATTAAAACATGTTTAACCTGTACAAGTTCTCTGCATTTAATTATGTTTAGTTACAAGTGTCTAGGGATTATCTCTTTCTTTTAGATTTTTTCAGGATTTCAAATATAAATTTTTACAATTTTTGTCACTTTCTCTTAGAATGTCTATTATTAAACTCTTAAAAATGTAAGCATCTGTAATCTGTTATAGATCAATTTTAAAAGGTTAATAATAAATGGTAATTGTTTGATATTTTGTTATTTAATATGAAGAATGATGACTCATACTGTTGACCATTACTCAGTAGACCAGGAGGTCCATCTGCCTCTGTCTTCTGAGTACTGGGATTAAATGCATGCGCCACCACATCCTGACTTAATATAGGTTTTATGGAGGTATGAGCACATATAAAAAAAAGCAAATTTTCATGTTAATTAAAGTGAGAGACAGACCTAGATTTAGACCCTGAATTGACCCTGGCATGCATAATAGACATAATACCACAACTTACACTTTTGTCAACATAAATATGAGATATGATTCATTTTCTCTCAGACATCATTTAGAAACCTTACCTACGGACATGTGTTGAAAGTTTGCCCACAGTGTTTCTGTTATGAAAATGGAAACTAAGAGCACATTTTGAAGTTTATTGTGAGGATTTTCACATGGTGTTCAGCACATACAATCTGTTTCAAAGTCACATGCAGTAGTTTGAATATAATTGGCCCACATAATCTCATAGGGAGTGCCACTATTATGAGGTTTTGTTGCAGTTGGTTTGACTCTGTTGGAGGAAGTGTGCCACTGTGGGAGAAGGCTATGAAGATTCCTATGCTTGGAACACTGCCCAGTGAGCCAGTCGACTTCCAGTTACATACAAGATGTAGGACTCTCAACTACTCCAGAGCCATGTCCACCTGCACTCTGCATTACACCCTGTCATGATGACAATGGACTAAACTTCTGAAAATGTCAACCACCTCAAATAAATGTTTTATTTATAAGAGTTGCCATAGTCATTGTGTCTCTTCACAGCAATACAAACCTTAGGTAAGACACCACATTAAAATATATAGCAATGGAGACTGGGTGGTTGTGGTATATGTTTTAAACCCAACAGAACAGACAAATCTCCATGAGTGAGTTGGAGACCAGTCTTGTCTATAGAGTGAGTTCCGGGATAACCAGGGCTACACAGAGAAACCTTGCCTTGAAAAAAAAAATATGACATTGTAAACAATGTCAAGTGAAATACTGAACCAATTTACAAGAGGCAGTTAAAATTAGAACTTTTGAACCAAAATCTAATTCTATAGTTACATCATTATCACTCTCACTCTCCTTTCTCCAATTTCTCCTGGGTGCCTCCTACTCCGTTGAAACTCAATGTCTATTATTCTTTAGTTATAATTATATATATTATATATATTTAATTCAAGTTTAAAAATATAAGCTGCTAAGATCATTTAGTATTGTTCAATCTTATTTAGAACTGACCTCTTGGGATTGGCTAAACTATCAGGAATATGTCCCTGGAGAAGACTGATTCTTCTTCTCTCAGTAACCATTAATTTTCAGTAACTTGTCCTCTAGGAGTGTAGCCTTGTGAGAATTCCCTCATCTTAGTAGGCATAAAAAATAGTGTTTTAATTTATATCTTGTTGAAATTTCATGGTTGCAGATACTCTGTCATATATAAAAGACTCGTCCTAACAACTGACTTATTGTCCTCGTTCTCTGCCTCTAACAAATTTCTGTCACCTCTTCTATGATATGCTTTTACCAGCTGATCTCAATATGTGGATCACAACCCTTTGGGGGGTTGCTTATCAGATATTTTGCATATCAGTTACTTACATTACTATCCACAACAGTAGCAAAATTGTAGTTTTAAAGAAGTAAATAAATAATTTTATGGTTGGGGTCACCACAGCAGGAGGAACTATTTAAAAGTTACATCATAGGAAGGCTGAGAACCACTGACTTAGAATTAGTTATAAGGACCACAGATGTGTTAAATAGGATAAGACACCCTGTGGTCAGTTATTGTCTATGTTCTGATTTGTTGTGGTTTTCTATAATCATCTCCATCTGCTGCAAAACAAGTTCCTTTGATGAAGGTGTGAACTATGCTTTTCTGTGAAAATAAGGATAAGTACTAGAAAGCAATTAGAAATTATACTGACTCAGTGAATTAGTATTAGTAGCTTCTCTTCTAAGGTCCATGACCTCACCAGAGCAAGCAGGATAGGTCTGCAATACCAGACATGATTTCTCTACTATTGATTGAGATGTAAGTACAATTTCATGGCTTTTTGTGACTTTTTAAAAATATTTGTGCCATTATTTCACCTTTTAGTATATCTTGTTATTTTTATGTAAATAATTTATAAGGCTTTATAATGATTGAATTGTTATTTACAGAGAAAGGACGTGAGTCATTCAGTGAGAAACACATGACATGTTCAAATAGAGAGTGGGCCGTGATTGAGATGAAGCATGTCAAAGAGAAGTCATCGATACAGATTTGATACATGAAATTCCAGCAGCTCATTTTGGAAGCGTGCCTGCCATCCATAACACCCACTCCTCTGCTGCACACTGCTGCTCAGGATGAACTCTGTGGTTTCTTCCAACAGAAGCCAGAGGTGGAATGAGGGAAATGGAAGCATGGTGTCTTCTTTTATTCTCTTGGCCTTTTCAGAAATCCCGTACCTCCAGGTGCCTCTCTTCCTGGGATTCTTGATCATGTACACAGTCACTGTGTTGGAAAACCTCGGTATGATTTTTGTCATCAGGATTAATCCCAAACTCCACACTCCAATGTACTTTTTTCTCAGCCACTTATCCTTTGTTGATTTTTGCTACACATCTGTAATTGCACCTAAGCTGTTAGGCCTCTTGCTTGTAGAAGACAAGACTATCTCCTTTGAAGGGTGCATGGCACAGTATTTTCTTGGCTGTACATTTGTGATTACAGAGATGTTCATGCTGGCAGTGATGGCCTATGACAGGTTTGAGGCTGTTTGTAACCCCCTGCTCTACACTGTTGCTATGTCTCGCCAGCTCTGTTCTCTCCTAGTAGTCATTACCTACATATGGGCTGTCATCTTCTCCTCAACCCTCACATATGTCCTTTTGCAGCTATCTTACTGTGGACCTAATGTCATCAATCACTTCTGCTGTGAGTACTCTGCCCTCCTTTCTGTGTCCTGTTCGGACACCTCCTTCAGCCAAATGGCTTGTCTAGTCGTTTCCATGTTTAATGAGGCTTGTTGCCTCCTGATCATCATCACCTCCTATGTTTCCATAGTTGTCACCGTCATCAAAATTCCCACGAAGGGGGCCCTCCGAAAAGCCTTCTCTACCTGTGCCTCCCATCTCACAGCTATCGGTGTCTGTCACGGAATTGTTCTTCTACTATATTGTGTGCTCAAATCTAAAAGCTCACTATTCCTCGTGAAAGTAGCCACAGTTTTCCACAGCATGGTCATCCCTATGCTGAATGCCCTCATCTACAGCCTCAGAAACAAAGACGTTAAAGAGACTGTGAGGAAGTTAGTCTACCTAAAATGTGTTTTTCATTCCTTATAACCAAACATGTTTAATAAATATACTTTATATATTTTATTGATAATTTGTAGCTATTTCTATCAAGAAAAGAATATTTATTGAGGAGCTAAATTGTGCATATAATTTTGTACACCTATAATGAATAAATCTAAGTATGATTTAGGAAGTAGAGAAAGGAAATTATCATTATGGTCTTCTCAGAATTTAATATAATAATGTGGAGTTTAAAAATCTTTTCAAAAACCGTATTTTTAATAACTAACTGACTTTTCTAATATATATCAGTTCTGAGAGACAGGAACACAAAATACTTAGATGAACAAAAATGTATTTAATTCTAATCAGACAACTCTAATATTGATAAATTTACCAAATAAAATATGATAATATACACATATATCTATTACTTTTATAGTGCATACTATGATATAGTTCAATTTATTCCAGTTTTATAAATTAAACACTTTCTCTACTGTATGAGAAAATAGTGATGGGATTTAAAGTATATTCTAATCTTGCAGTTTGTCCTTTGTGATAGTGTAATCATTCAATGGCTATTGTTTATTGTTATTCATGTGATACCTGAATGAAATTAGGTTCATTTTCTTTGGAAAGAATCATATTGATGTAATTATTTTATCTAGGTTCTACCATAACTATCTAACATAACAGCAAGTATATTGATATTGACATAATTCATACATCTGATGCAGACGTTGACTATTTATTTGAAAAAGAGCAATTGTTAAAAAATTGTTAGTTTAAATTATAATTAGCTAGTTATATGCTATAGACCATCCATTTGCACCTGTGACTTTACTGAATAACTAAAACTTAATTTTACTGAATTACTTGAAACGAGAGTTTCAAGTCTACGCTCCTAAACTAGTAAATTTTAGTGTTTAGACCTATGTGCATGAAAACATTCATAGAACATTAAACTCTTTACCTGGTTGCAAACAGAGTCAGACTTGAGGAATCTAACTCACCTCATGTCAAAGACTGCATTTCACCTGCTAACATTTTAGAACTCAATTTAGGAATTGGAAGTCTAAGGCCCAAATCTATAGAGAAATCTAGTAATGTTTTTTGAACAAAAGTTTCGTTCACAAGGTAATTGGAGTAACAGGGTGTCATGTTTAGTCAAGGTGTTGACAACTTATTTCAGGTGCTAAACTCCATAGCCATTGTGCTAAGACAATTTGAATTTTTGCCCTCATTGTTATACTGCATATTGTATGTTTAAATGAAATGCAAAATGAAACTTTTATTCTCCTGAAATTTAAGAACTTCAGGATAAATAAGGTGGAAAATACCAATGAAATGTAATTGGAATATGAACTTATAGGCTAGTAAAATGGCCCCTGAAACAAAGTGGAGAAAGAGTGGAAACAAAGACAGAAATGTTGAAATATCCTTTTCACTTGTATAGACTGACTTTATAATGGTCATAACATGAAATCATGAAGGAACAAGCAGAAAGTGACAGACAGTGGTGAGAAGTAGGAAAGTGAAGACACCAACAGTGGAGAAGGAAAGCAATGAAGGTCAGACCTAAAACTGACAGTTAAGAGACAGATTCTGTGACTATATTATAATCTCAAAATCCTAACTACTAAAGAACTGTAGAATGTGAAATCTTAGGATTATTCACAAAGTCCCAATAATTGATTGTCCAAAATTCTTGGTCTAATTAATTCTAGATAACTATGTGACCATTTTCACAAAATTATCACGGTGATTTTACTTGAAAGTTACTTGTTTGCATAGTATATTTGTTGTTGCAAGAACTAATGTATAATTCAGACCTGGTTCAAAAAAGCTTATTAAATGATTAATGAAGAGGAATCAATAAGTCTCTCTCGTAGATATTGCTGCAGTTTCTTGTACTTAATAATTCAGAAATGTATCAGAATAATTTATAAGTAAAAATTTAAAAAATCATATTGAATTAACAAATTGTCCATAAATACATAGTCCAGTGCTTTACTAATCAAACAAAAACTCTTAGTGGATGAGCACTGAGTTCTAGAATGATTCTAGGGTGGTAGTGATTTGAAGTTATTATGGCCAATTCGTTAACTGCATATTTTCAGTTATAGAAAAAGTAATCTTCATTTTGACTTCATTGAATCTGGACCTACATGAAATTACTGAGAATAGAGAATCTAGCTCTTAGTGAGGACTCTTGTTTAGGAAGGCAAATGTTATGATATTTTTTATTTCTGACTGGTATAATGATGTTTATGTAAAGAGAAAACAATACATCTTAAATGTCTTCAAATATTTGAAAGCATAAACTAAAATATAGTGTGTAGGTTCTTTGAAACTCATTAAACAAACTCTTAACAATAAATATATCAGAATACAAAATTGACAAAAATTTTGAATACAGACATACTTAAATATGGAATTGCCTGTGATAGTTAGTATTATACTATGTTTGAAGGGGGGCTTTAGATGTGAGTATAGGATTTTAATTTTCAAGTGTATAGAAGTAACATTGCTAATAAAGGCAACAGTTCATACAAAAAATCAATAATTCTATGATTTTAAAACTTGCCAATTATATTGATAGTTATGTTAAGACTTGAAGAAAGGTCGTATAGGTAGTCTTAGTTAAATTTTATCCTAACAGTTTTACAAAATCAAAAGTCTTTTGCATGAAAATTGTAAATAAAAATCAGAACACTTACAATAATGAAATATATAGTACCTATTTAGGTTTGTGTGTATTATACCTTAAGCACATGATTGCTCTGTTTCTGAAGATGTGTATTGTAGGGGAGTTGGAAGTTGACTGGGATGTGGATTTCATTCTTAGAACAAGCCATGGTTCTTCTATCAGAAATGGTGCTTACTAAGAGACGCTGTGACTGATCTAATGGGAGCTCACCAAGGCCAGCTGTACTGGGACTGAACAAGCATGCAATCAAACTGGACTCTCTGAATGTGGCTGACAATGAGGGCTGACAGAGAAGCCAATGATCATGGCACTTGGTTTTGATTCTACTGCATGTACTGGCTTCTTGGGAGCCTAGTCTGTTTAAATGCAAACCTTCCTAGACCTGGATGGAGGGGGGAGGGCCTTAGACTTCCCACAGGGCAGGGAACCCTGACTTCTCTTAGAACTGGAGAGGGAAGAGGGAGGGGGAGGGGAAAGGGGAGGGAAATGGGAGGAGGGAAGGATGAGGATTTTAATAAATAAATTTAAAAAAGATAAAAGAATGTTTTTCTGTGTTCCCTAAATTGATGCTCAATTTTGTTAAAAAAATTACTTGAATAATAAAGGCACTGGAAAGTTTAAGTAACAGAATTGCGAAATAAACTCACATATTTCCTGTCTTCTAAGTTTCAAACATTCATTATAATTCCATTGAGAAAATACAATTTGTTTTAATGACAATAATGGAAAACTTGCAACTATGTAAAAAAGATATGAGTTATATTTCATATCATACTCAAATATACTCTTGAATATATGTATACACAAAATGTATAAAATATTAACATAAGTAATAGAGTGTTTTAAAAATTTGGGTGGACATTTTTGATAAAATGCAAAATAACAGACTATTAAACAATGAATGAGATCAATTTATATTAAAATTTGGGGTAATGTTTTATTATTTGAAAAAGCTTGCCATGAAATAAATGAAGATGAAATGTAGGAAGACTGATTGATTGTTAAAATGTTTGTTGTGCAAACATTAGCTTCTCTCTAAACCTATCAAGAAAGAACTCAGAAACAGTGGAAAGAAATGATTTTGTAATTTTTATTAATGAAAATGATTATGCATAATATGTGATATGATTATATCATATTTACTCTGTTTATAATTGTGATTTGTGACATACGAGCAGCAAGTTCACACTTATACCATATTTAATATTTATATGTTGCACAATATACACATATCCTGTAGTGTAGATCAACATTCACAGGGAATGTACTTTGAAACCTTACTTCCTCATTAAAGCTGTGTTACTGTGCCTTTTGAGTTGGACTGAAGACATGTAATTGCACGTCCATGTAATTATTCTAATCATCTTACTGAGATTCAGAGCTTAATAAAGAATGGGCTCCCATTATGTATATGTTTCCATAGGAGTTCTGATTTTTTTCTATTTCTATAAAGAATGGTTTGGAGCCGGGCGGTGGTGGTGCACGCCTTTAATCCCAGCACTCGGGAGGCAGAGGCAGGCGGATCTATGGGAGTTCGAGGCCAGCCTGGTCTACAAGAGCTAGTGCTAGGACAGGCACCAAAGCTAACAGAGAAGCCCTGTCTCCAAAGAGCAGTAGAGCAGTCAGGGTTCCCTGCCCTGTGGGAAGTCCAAGGTCCTCCCTGCTCCATCCAGGTCTAGGAAGGTGAGCATCCAAACAGGCTAGGCTCCTACAAAGCCAGTACATGCAGTAGGATCAAACCCCCATGCCATTGTCCTTGACTTCTCACATCCAAATGAGGAGCAGAAGGAGGGAGAACATGAGCAAGGAAGTCAGGACCGCGATGGGTGCACCCACCCAGTGAGACAGTGGGGCTGATCTAATGGGAGTTCACCAAGGCCAGCTGGACTGGGACTGAAAAAACATGGGATAAAACCGGACTCTCTGAACGTGGCGGACAATGAGGGCTGCTGAGAAGCCAAGGTTTGGGATTTTTGATTGGGACTCTATTACATCTCTAACTAATATATGAGTTGACTCAAAAGTCTGTTAGCTTCTAGAGGCTCTGAGGATAATGTTGGCCCCCATGTACAAATGTGTTAGTGATGATGCTCATACAATGCCATTCTGAGTTTCTGATTGTCCCTCTGAGAGACTAATTATGTAGATTGCTATAATATTATTTTAAGATGTATTACATTTATTTAATGTTCCACAGCATAAACAAATGCAAAGATTTGATGCATTATTGTATGTTGCATTTGTTTAACTCTGTGAAGCTTTGCTACTTTGCCTATCTAAAACACCTGATGGGCTAATAACAAGCTGAATGGACGATTGTGAGGCAGGAGAAAGGATAGCTGGGGCTGGTAGGTGGAGAGGATAAATAGAAGGAGAATTCTGGGAGAGAAATAAAGAGCAAAGGAGATAAAGGAGAGAGAAAAGAAGGGCCAGCCACCCAGCCAGCAATGGAGTAAGAGTGAAAGTAAGATGACAGAGGTAAGAGCAGAGGCAAAATGTAGATGGGATAATTTAAATTAAGAAAAGCTGTCTAGATACAAGCCAATTAATGCTGGGCATTTATAAGTAATAATAAGCCTCCATGCTTGATTGACCTGAGAGCTGGGTGGTAGGTCCCCCAAAATAATAAAGAGAAAAAAATAACCAACAACATTGTGACATTCCAGCATGGGGCTAAAATAAAAGAAAATTCAACATTTTGGTATTCCAACGTGGGGCTAGAGTAAAAGAAACTCCAACAACAGTAAGTCCCACAATGATGCAACAATACCATGACATAAAAATAGTTAGACTCATGTCCTGTTAATTGTTGATGTCAGCAATGCTTACCAATGATTTTACATGCTAAAAAATGCTATTTTAATAGATAGGAACATATAATGTATGTTTAGGATTGAATGCATTTTATTCATAATTCCTGTCACCCGACCTGCAAATCATTAATATAATGAAATATATTAAGCATAATTATACACTTAACAGAACTGAAAAAAAAATCTCATATTTGTACTTTTAGGCTAACATGCACAACTAAAGGGAGAAGATGCTTGTGCATCTCAAGTTTGAAAAAACTGTACCTTAGATTCCTGCAAATCGGTAATAACAAGAAGTGGTTTGTATATCTTTTTTCCATGATGACTTACACTTTGGTTCTACATGTCTAAATACAAACAAATACGCACCTGTCGCCCACAACAAATGTAGTACAGCCACAAACTCAGCTGGAGGTATGGGGCCTGACATTAATTATGCCCATAATGTTCTTATAAGCATATTTTTATAATTGCAATTTGAACATATTTATTTTAATTTTTTGATGATAAAGTACCTAAGATCAGTTTGATTCTTCCCTAATCTGTGAATTCCTTACTAGTTCACTTTTCACTTGAACACCATTACTTAAGTTTCTTGTGTTCTTTATATAGTTTGGAGATCAGCCCTCTGTCAGATGTGGGGCTGGTAGGAATCTCTCTCCTCACTGTACACTGATGTTTTGCCTTATTGATAATGTCCCTTTGCCCACAGAAGCCTTTTAGTTTCAGGAGATCCCATTCATTAAATTTTGATCTCAGTGTTTATGTTACTGGTGTTATATTCAGGAAGTAATCTCCTGTGACAATGTGTTCAAGTCTACGTCTCACTTTCTCTTCTATCAGGTTCACTGTAATTGGATTTGTGTTAAGTCTTTGATCCACTTGGACTTGAGTGTTTTGCAGAGCAAAAGATATGTATCTATTTACATTCTTTTCCATTTTGATATCCAGTTATACCAGCACCATACATATATATTATGGCTTCTAGTTTAGTGTCATTATGGGATTTCTGAATGTTTGAATGAGTGGACCTCTGTATCTATATCTGTTCTTTTGCCTTTGGGGGCTCTTTTCCCTTGTTTATTCGTTTTATACTATTGCAATGCAGTACTTTTTGTTTTATCTTATATTTTATTTTCATACCCTAGAAGCCATTTTGTTTTCTGGTTAGAGAAAGAAAGGTGGTTGATCTGGATAGGAGGTGAGGTAGGAAGTAACTTGGAGTACTAAATGGAGGGGAAAACATACTCATAACATATTTTGAGGAAAAAGGCTATTTTCAATAAAAGGAAAAATGCTTGACTGTAAAGATTAAAATGGAAAGATATATTTCAAAAGTTTTACTTTGATCCTGAAGATACACTCGATAAATTGTGTGTGTTCTACCCAATGTTCTGAACAAGTTCTATCGGTCAAATGGACCTTAGGAAATGAATGCTGGGTTATAGAGCCAAAATGGAATGGCAGCTTGCATCATACACTGGACAAGCCAGAAAGTTTTCCTAGTTTTTGTTTCTTACATGACCTACATAACCTTTTGAACTGTCTCACAAAAGGGATTGAGTTTGCCTAAACTTGCTATATACTCTTATCCAATCCAAAGAGATGCACTGAGAGAAACAGGAGATGAGGCAGTGTTTGGGTGTTGTTTTAATGTCAGTGCTGAGGATGTCTTAATTATATACTAACGGAGTTTGGGAATACAATGTTTTCTGTGTTGTTTCAAGAAAAGTCTCATTATTAAAGCTTCAATAATTTGAGATTTGGTGTTCATTCTAATTGTCTGCTCTGAGGCCTGCGCGGAATATTTTCTTGGATTTTCTCTAGGGTTTGAGTCCCCAGTGATATCTCATGAACATAAACGGCCTTCTCTTTCTGCTGTACTTGATTCACAGAGCACCAGGAGCATGGTGACTCTTTCTCTATAGCAAGTAAGTTTATCTGGATTTTTTCACTGCTGTGAAAGTGTTACTTTACTAAGATGCTCTTTGATCTTTCTTTCTGTGTAATGTCATTAATGCAGACATAGCAATATTCATGAGAGTGGTGTATACATATAGTGATATTTTGTCTCAATATTTAGCAATCTACTAACAAAGAAAACATTAAACTTCTTTTGAAGCCTGGGCTTCAGTGACACAGAAATACAAAAGATGACCAAATGATATTGCTATATCTTTTCTGTTAGATTTCTCTAATATTCTATTTCTAGGAATTAAAATAGTCTCAATATAAGATTTGTGCAAATAATCAAAATACAATGTCATTCTTTTGTTATTTGAGAATTGTTTGACATTTATCACATAATTTTGAATTAAACAGGAGACTCTGATGCTTCAGTTGCTCCCTGATTGGAACTATGGTGCCAACTGAGAGAAATGTGAGTGTGCAGATTATTTTTGCCCTTCTGGGATTCACAGACTATCCTGAGCTTCAGATCCCCCTTTTCCTGATCTTTCTCTTCATGTACATCATCACCGTGGTGGGAAACCTTGGGATGATAGTGCTTATCAATACCAATACCAAGTTCCACTCTCCCATGTACTTCTTCCTCAGCCACCTCTCCTTTGTTGACTTCTGCTACTCAACCATCATCACGCCCAAGCTGCTTGAGAACTTGATCCTGGCTGATAAAACCATCCTCTACTTCAGCTGTATGTTGCAGTACTTCCTGTCCTGTGTGGCTGTGGTGACTGAGTCCTACTTACTAGCGGTGATGGCCTACGATCGCTTTGTGGCTATCCGTAACCCTTTGCTGTATACTGTGGCCATGTCACAGAGGCTGTGCATCCTGCTCGTAACTGGATCATATTTCTTGGGTACTTTTTCCCCCTTGATTCTCCTCTGCTATGCTCTCCAGCTAAATTTTTCTGGCTTTAATATTATCAACCACTTTTTCTGTGAATATACTGCCCTCATTTCTGTCTCTAGTTCTGATATACACATCCCCAGCCTGCTACTCTTTTGTTTTGCAACCTTCAATGAAGTGAGTACACTACTAATGGTTCTCACATCTTATGTATTCATTTTTGTGACAGTGTTAAAAATCAAATCCACTAGTGGACGTCGCAAAGCTTTTTCTACCTGTGCCTCTCACCTGACTGCTATCACCATATTTCATGGAACCATACTTTCCCTATACTGTGTCCCCAACTCCAAAAACTCTAGGCAGGCAGTTAAAGTGGCCTCTGTCTTCTACACAGTTGTCAACCCCATGCTGAACCCTCTGATCTATAGCCTGAGAAACAAGGATGTGAAAGAGGCTGTCCAGAAATTAGTGGGAACAAAGGTCCCACTTCACTGAATCATCAAAAAGTGTATTCGATACTAGTATAAAATCAGAAAATGGCTGTTGCTATGCTATGGTTGATATTTGTATGCGTTCTATAGATTGTGATGAAATGCAGAATGATAAATTCAATTAAGTAGAAGCCAAAGATGTTTACTATTTGGAGAAAGTGCAAAATATTTTTGGTGAACAATGTTGATTTGAAGCATATAATTAAAAAAACATAAAGCACTAGAGAGCATCACAGACTCATTGTATGGAGAATGTATTTCTAAGAGTGTCTGTAACTAACAGAGAATACATGCTTGGTTTTGTTGCATGGGCCACAATAAGCTTCTAGCTCTAAAGTTCTCAAAAATGCTGTCATTGTTTAAAGAGACTTGTTATTATATTACATTATTATTTTTTTTGTTGTTGTTGTTGCTTTTTCGAGACAGGGTTTCTCTGTGGCTTTGGATCCTGTCCTGGAACTAGCTCTGTAGACCAGGCTGGTCTCGAACTCACAGAGATCCGCCTGCCTCTGCCTCCCGAGTGCTGGGATTAAAGGCGTGCGCCACCATCGCCCGGCTATTATATTACATTATTAAAACACAAGGAAGTAACTTTACATCTTATATTCATTCTTTGTGTCCTACAAATAGTGCATAAAGAGTAGACTGAATTCAATAGTCACCTTTTGTTGAAGGGCACAATGATGATAATTATATATTTTTGGTAGAAAATGATACAAACATCTAAAGAAATTAAGAATTGCATGTAAAGCCTTAATCTTAACTCTACAATTGAATATCCACTTCCTTTCATATAAAATCATTATTAGACCCTGAGTGTTAGAGGACATGAAAATTAATTCTGTGTTTCATAAAGGAACATATTTGAATCATTTTATAAGACAATACTACAGGAATTATAACATTTTATTTATAAAAATATAATTATTTTAGAAAAAACAGTCATAGGAGGAAAATATTTTTATATAATGTTTTTATTTATTTTCCAAAGAATGAGTTTTAAAACTTAATCTTTAAATTTCATAAACATAACAAATATCCTTGAACATTAATAAATTGATAATAAAGAGTGAGAAATCGTCACAGTCTTAGATAAATTCATATAAAATATACTTATTTTATACAAAAACTACAACCATTTTTAAGAATGGAGTAAAAACTGATCTCTATTATCATTTCTTTTCTGTAAGAAAGATAGGAAGCAAAATCTTTAATAACATAGTTGTAGTGCTGGGGTAATTCAAGTCATAGGCCCATGTGGTTGACTATTTGCTCCCTAGTTAGTAGAACTCTTTGAGAAGTATTAGGAGGTGTAGCTTTGCTGAGGGATATATGCCACTGGGTGTGGGCTTTGAGGTTTCAAAAGTCTATACAAATCCCTCCCTTCCTCTTTCTTATGGATCAGATGTGAGCTGTCAGCTTCTCTGTCTTAAACCCTGATGTGGGAGTGTCATATATCAATCTGTTGATTTCATTGGTTAAAATAAAGAAACTGCTTGGCTGGTTCTGATAGGTTAAAACATAGGTGGGAGGAGTAAACAGAACAGTATACTGACAGGAAGAGGAAGTGAGCTCAGAAATCATGTAGCTCCTGCCAGAGCCAGATGGCTCAGAGAGAGACGCCATACGGGCAGACGGGACAGCTCTGCTCTCTGAGACACACGCGATGAAGCTCCGACCCAAACTGGATGTAGGCTAGAATCTTCCTGGTAAGCGCACCTTGGGGTGCTTACATAGATGATTGGAAGAGTTTGAAGCTAATGGGCCAAGCAGTGTTTAAATGAATACAGTTTGTGTGTTGTTATTTCGGGCATAAGCTAGCCAGGCTGCCTGGGGTGTTGGGGATGCAACCCCGGCGCCCCCAATTTCAACAAAACCCATCTTTCTGCTCTCATGTTTCCCACTATGATGGTCATGAAGTCTGAACATCTAGAAGTTTGAAACCCCAATAAACATTTTCTTTTGTAAGTTACTGTGGTCATAGTCTTTATCACTGAAATAAGACAACAGCCTTAGGTGAAGTGGTAAAGAAACCAATATTTTTATTCATTCTAGCAGTGAGATAAAAGATTCATTATTAGCCGGGTGGTGGTGGCGCACGCCTTTAATCCCAGCACTCGGGAGGCAGAGGCAGGCGGATCTCTGTGAGTTCGAGACCAGCCTGGTCTACAGAGCTAGTTCCAGGACAGGCTCCAAAGCCACAGAGAAACCCTGTCTCAAAAAACCAAAAAAAAAAAAAAAAAAAAAAGATTCATTATTTCCATTAGACTATTTGAATTCATTTTGCACTTCTTACATTGAAAAGACTTAATCCTAGGAATTAATCCCAAAGCCAAAGTAACAAATTTATAGGCACATATATATTAACACAATGTGTAACAGCAACCAAGTAGATGGAATCCAAAAAATAAATGAGTAAAAATTGTTCACAAGGAGTAATGAAATATGAAAATATTTAAATACTGGTTTTGTATTCCTAGATGCATTTAAAACATATTCATTTTATTATTTTACTTTGTGTGTATGAATGTTTTTCTTTTCTGCATGCCATCTTTATTCTTGGTGCTCAAGGAAGTTGAAAGAGATTACATATAATTGTAAACACTCATGAGAGCTGTGGGACTTTAATCCAAGTCCTAGGGAAAACAATTGCTCTTCACCATTGATCATCTCTCAAGGAGATGTAAGTTGTATTCTTAAATAAGTAAAGACAAGATTTGAAATAAAGTTTGCAGAATTAACAAATGGGTCACATACTAGAAATTATAATTCAAAAAGCAAGAAAGGAAATAGAATAGCATTTCATAAAATATATTAATAAATGAATAATTATAGGCCAGAGTTTCAAGAATAAGAGAGAAGCATTAGATCTAAAAATTTGGGAGAATTTAAGCACAAATAATTTAATCTCAAACTTGATTTAGAAATTTCCTTGAAAAAATGGTTCCAATAATAAGTATCAATGAAAAAGTAGAAATAAATGTCGTTAACCTCAAATATCTATAAAGGACTAAGGTTGGAAGTCTTTTTCTTGCACCCCAGCCAGCTCCCAAATAAATGACATGGATGCTTATTATTATGAGAGTTAGACCGATAGTTTAGGCCTATTTCTAGCTAGCTCTTATAACTTAAATTAACTCATTTTTATTAATTTGCTGTCTTCCTCATTGCTCCATTGCTGGGACTATTTTGAATCCTGACCTTCAGCTGCTCTTCTCTGCTAGAACTTTCTGATTAGAGTTACTAAAAGCTGTGCCTTGCCTTGAGGATCAGAGGATAAGGTTTTCACCTGTGGGCCCACTTGACTGTTGGGTATACAAGCCTCCATGGTGCTATTCAATAGGGAGCTTCTTACCAGTGACTAGAGGTCCGTGTCTCTGTCTCTCTGTCTGTCTGTCTCTGTGTGTTTCAACCTCCAGCCCCTTGCTGGAAGCTCGCTAACTGGATGGTAATGCATAGAGCACAGACAAGCATTGTCCGCTGCACTCTATTACCTTTATTCTGTACTTCCTCTGTGTCCTGACATCTCTGCAGACTCCATCCTTCTTCTTCCCAGTAGTCTCGCTGATCTGAATATTCTGCCTAGCTATTGGCTGTTTAATATTTTTTTTTATTAAATCAATCAGAGCCACAATTCTTCACATGAACAATAAGATTATTCCACAACAGACCAATGATTTCCTCTGAAACAGAATCAAAGTCCTTGGGATAATGACTGCTATTCAAGTCTAGACGATTAAAGATAAAAAATAATATTGAGTAATTTAACAACAAACAGCTAGTGTCATAATATCAGAGAGATAAAATGGCATTTTAAATGATTTTGTTTAGTTTATAGACAGAAATTTATACAAAAAATGAATATTCACTATAGATGATTTAAAGGCACAATAAGTTCAATCCTATTTTAAATAAAAATGGTAAATAAAGGCATAAACACATAAATCTTTGGTTACTACTAAATGTTTCTGCATGGTGATCATTGTTATGAAAATAAATAATGTGAATATTTATATTTCCTCCTTCTTTTGGTTTTTTGAGACACGGTTTCTCTGTATTTTGGAACTTGTCCTAGAACTAGCTCTTGTAGACCAGACTGGCCTTGAAATCTTGAAATAAAGATATCTGACTGCCTGTGTCTCCCAAGTGCTGTCATTTAAGATGTGTGCCACCACCACCTAGCTTATATTTTCCCTTTTTAATTGATCTCAAGATCTCATAATAGTGAATGAAAAGAGGAAGTTCAGAAGCAGTGAGTACAAGTAGTAGAACCAAATTAAAAAGATTAAATTTGAATTTCAAATAATATTTCTATGTATATTTAAATCATTTGATAATAGATTGATGGATCATTTGAAAATAAAATAATCTGTTCTGACAATACCTGAATCAGCAGATAAGAATGGATCATGAAATATTAACTTCCATGTACCTTCAGTAGGTGATGATTGATATAGAAAGTTTTAAAGAACTCTTGACAAACACAAATTTAGAAATTAACTCAAAATAAAAAATAGGAATCTGGGAGATAAATTTAAAAATTTAAACATAAATTAGATATTTAAAAAACTAAGAATGATGCTTTTATAATATACAATTTATGTCAAAAGTGTTCATGTAATCTTTATTTTAAAAGTGTTTACGTTTTTAGCCAAGTGGTAGTGGTGCATACATCTAGTCTCAGCACTCCAGGGGCAGAGGAAGGCAGATCTCAGAGTTCAAGGCCAGTCTTGTCTACCAAGTGAGTTTCAGGACAGCTAGGACTACACTGAGAAACCCTATCTTGAACTAAAAAAAAAGTTTATACTTTTTATGAACTAATAATTCTAGAAAATTAACAAAAGGATTGACAAAAAAAGGAAATATAAAGACACAGTAGTGTTTTGATGACTCAAATTAATGGGAACAGAAATCAGGAACTAGTACTTATGAGTGCTCTGAATTTTCCAAACAAAGTGAAATCTTGATATTCATGTTTGGGTGAAAAATACACTGAAAAGTGAAAATACTAATGTCTGAGAATAAGTCATATGATCATTTGTTTTAAAGCTGATTGCCTTGAATGTATTATCAAAGATGCTTTAATGTGACACTTAAGGAAATTCAGATATTTAATAACATTAAGATTTTTCTGATTTTTATCATGACAGATTTATTTTCTGTAAATCTGAGTGTATTGACATGTAAATTCTTTTTTATGATTTATTGATTTTATAGGATAAGTATGTGTTTGCCTGTATGCTAGTATCTTCATCATGTGCGTCCCTGGTGTATTGAGCAGTCAGGAGAAGACACTGGATCCTCTGGTATTGGGGTAACAGACAGTAGTGAGCAGCCATATGAGTGCTGGAAAGAGAACACAAGTTTGCTGGAAGAGCACTAAGCACTCTTAAGGCTAAGCCATCTAACTTCTATCTTTAGTTACTAAAGAAAGTGTGGTAAGAAGAAAGCTTTTAGCAGAAAAGGAGAAATGTGATGGGGTAAAATGGGGAAGATATGACCAAAACTCAATATGTAAAAGTATGAAATTGTCAAGGAATAAAGAGTTAAAACAAACTGACAATAACTTTAAAAATATTGTTTCATAATTTTATTACATTAAATAATACCAATTTATGACTACCATAAAAACTGATTTAAAATCTATATAAATGCATTCAGGTATATTTTCATCATTTACTTTAATCATATTGGTCATTAATAATATTCTTGTATTAGCCTTGTAAAGACCACTAGAAAGTACATAATGTACTCACATAGTTCAAAGTTTCTAGCCTTTGAAGCCGGTAAGCTTTTTAATAATATAATATTTGATCTCTGTACATTTGTGGATGTAGAAAATATGTTTGAATATTATCTGTTCTCTACTACCTTTAATTCCTATAGAACTTACCAAAATATCTACATCATATTTTCATATCTTTGAAAATATTACTAAAGCTCACTGAGTTAAATTAGTATTAACATAGGATAAAAGGCATGAGGTTCATTGACCAGGCAATAAAATATATACCAGTGGCAAATTCCCAACCTAAAAGTGATTTTCTTTGATTTTACTGTTATTACTGCATGTTATCTGAGCAAGTATAAGAGCAAAACAAATTATGTGTATAAACATTATGAAGATAGTTTGAAATCATTGACTATTTACTGTAATCATAGATTCCCACAAGGTCCAATGATCTAACCACAACTTTTGAGAAGTTTTAAAGTACTGATCATGCAGACAGACCTGGGTTAACATTCACTGTGAAATAAGTGGTTAGTCCCATAGCCATCCTACCGCTATTGCACGAGTGAGCACACGTTCCTGGCAGATCAGTATGGTAGTGTGCAGTGTATGGTGCTGTATAGGACCACTGGCATCTTTATTTCCTTGGTAGCCCTGTAGCACCGTCCAGCATTATGAAATTGTTTGAGAAGAAATGTGCTTGTACATTGCAAAAATAAAACAAGACAAAATTTCTGCAACACTTTTATAGCTATTTGAATAAATCATTTCTTACTGTATAAATGTACTATACTGTGGCCTTGTCTGACTTCCCTTCTTAAAATAACATCTCTAGTAACAGTCTTTGCAGCATTCTCAGAATACAATTCCACATTTACTTTTAAAAATCATCTTTTATATGCAAAATTAATCAACAAATTTTTTCCTCCCTGTGTCCTATTAAATATAGTATAGGCCCCATGATAACCTGCCATGAATGATTGTGTAATAAATGAATGAATACATGAGTACTTATGTATCTTCCTGTTATATTTAACTCATTTTCCTGAATTTCTCCAACAGGAGAAAATGTTTTGTAACTTCTATAATTCTAAGTATTGATTCATATACTTATAGTATGCTATAATTAATGATGATCCTCATATGAGTAGAAAAATCAGATACTTGAATGTTTCTGGAATAATTCATTTTCAATAGTATATTATATATGTGTATACATGTTACATCATATGTATATATGCAAACACATACATATATTTAGAGATACATATAATAGCAGTTATATATGTTTGCTTAATTGAAAAGTGATGTGGGATTCCTCTCTGTATGCTGTGAATTCCATTGGTTAAGAAAGAATGTTCTTTGGACCTATTGCAGCACAGAATAGAGGAAGGTGGGATTTATAAGCAGATAGAGGAAAAGAGAGTAGATGTAGTCAGGAAACAAACAAGGAACCTCTGCCAACCAAAAGCATGATAAACTTAGATGAAAACTTCTTTACACTTTTCTAAAGAGAGTGATTGAATGTTGGTATGCATTTGTAAATAGTTTCAACATGGTATACTTCATTCTTTAAAACCCTGTGACTTGACTACAGAAAGAAAATTAGTAGTGTAGAGTAATTTTGTTTACTTTGGAATGAATACTTTTAATTGGCATGTGCAAGATTGATATTTAATTGCCATTTCATGAAGAAACATTTAAAATTGGTTTTGGTAGATTTTCCTCTCTCTGAATAATTGTTAAATTTTATTTTATTCCAGTAACATGTAAAGTTGTTTTCAAATTCAATAAATTTTTATGGAGGAAATTTTATGGTATTGGTAAATGAAATAATAAAATTCATGCTATTGTGTACATTTTATTCTTTCAATAGAAGCAAACTCTACGATAAGTACAAGGAAAATAAATTTAAAACTAAATGTTTCAAATATATTCAGTAATGTCTACAATATGTAGAGCAAACCCTTGAGCTTGAGAGATTTCTCAAAAATGAGCTGGATTCTTAGTAGTGACTCATGAAAGACCATATCCCCAAAATGCTCATTTTGTAAGAAACAAAATGGCTTAAGATTAACAAGATGGCCCAGTAGAGTCATCGACTGAGGAAAGAAGCATCTACTATGAAGAAAACAAGGAATGTTTTTTCTTTATTTGGTATTATATTTAGTAAAGTATTCTTTCATCGTTCATGAACCATAATGACGTGAGAGCAGAATATTCATATATCTCAGATATAGTCAGCATCCTATGGAGAGAGAACATCTTGCCTGGAAAAAAGATTAAATTACTATGCAATAATATTGATTTCTACAGTATATTATATCTCACAATACTA
Source organism: Microtus obscurus (assembly GCA_963919715.1). Lineage (NCBI taxonomy): Eukaryota > Metazoa > Chordata > Mammalia > Rodentia > Cricetidae > Microtus > Microtus obscurus. Next base: position 51,251 of record CAWTZC010002446.1, read on the forward strand.
GAACACTGAGGAGGTCATTCTTTGGCTATGGAATAACATGAGCTACTTACATGTTTGTAATATACATATATATAATATATGTACATATACTAATCATATTACATTATACTCATGAGCTGTCATCAGTTATGGATCTAAATTGCTTCAACAATTATGTCAGACTGAAGTGATTAATTTTAATTGCTTGTTTTATGATCTCAAGAGGATGTAGCAATAGTCTCTAAAGGTTCCTGTCTCCAAGGTTGTAACAATAAATACAAGAATCCAACTGCCACTCTCAAAAAGGAGAGTGTTTTTTTGTTCTTAGCAAGTTAGCTTCTAAATTCTAGATATTAATATTAATGTGAACTCAGAATTCATGAGTAGAATATTCTTTAAAGCCTTATGAGTGAGCCAGAGTCACAGGGTACACTCTTTCTGTGAAACTTGGCTTTAGGTGCCCTGGTCTAGGTAAGTACCTTAAGAATCTTGTTAAGTTTGGTGCATTGGGTAGGAGAAAGATCAGGTGTATGAACCTGAAATTCTCATTTTTATAAGATCTTGAATATAAATCGAGGATGAGTCCTCAGATATTTATGTGACATAAAATATACATTGTCAGCTAATCAAAACAATAAAAAGGAGATTAAGATTATAAAGAATAAAATTAATATAACAAGGAAGAGTTTATTATCTTTTTTTCAAAAGATAAAAATCCTTACCAAATATTTAATAAATTAAATATTAATAAAGATATAACAGCCATTACATAAATAAACAGAAAATGTGAGTTCCTTTGAAAAACTTTAGCAAGACATTACAAACATCTAATAAATAATTAATCCTTAATTCCATATAATATACTTTGGTTATATTTGCTTTTCCCTCTTATCCCCCAGATCTAAACCACAATCCCACAGAATTTACACAACAATAAGGATACTAGGAGACATTTACATAGATCTAATCTACATGGGAAGTAGAAAAAGACAAGATCTCCTGAGTAAAATGCTAGCATGAGGACCTTGGGGGAGGGTTGAAAGGAGGAGGGGAGAGGCAGGGACAAAAGCAGAGAAAAATTTAGAGCTCAATAAAAATAAATTAAAAAAATAAAATTCTATCATTTTTCAAAAATACTCTGAATTTATTTGCAATATGAGCAGCACTTTTGCTCATCTTATAAAAATACTTTTTAAATTTCAATTCCTACTTTTAATTTGAGTATTATACATCAAGCCAAGTGCTACCAAAATTTTATCTTGATTTTTTTATATTTAATTAAAAATAGATTTCTTTTTTCCTCATATAGTATATCTTGGTTTTGTTTTTTCCTCCCTCCACAAGTCCCAGATTCTTTACTCTCTTCTCCCCCAATCTATATATGCTTCCTTTCTGTCTCTTAATTAAATTAAATACATAAAAAGGCCTTTGAAAAATATAATATTTATTATAAAAGTTCTACAGAGTTTGGGAATACAAAGGACATACATCAACATATAAAAAAAAAGCAGTTTACATTAAGTCCATAGCTAACATCAACTTAAATGGAGAGTAACTATAAGCAACTCCACTAATATCAGGAACAAAAGAAGATTGTCTACTCTCTCCATGCCTACTCAGTATACCTAACTGTGTTAGCTAGAGAAATAATAATAAAAAAAAACTGAGGAAGATCAAGAGGATTCAGATAGGAAAAGAAGAAGTCAAAATATCTTCATTTGCAAATGCTATGATAACATGTATAAGTGATCCAAAATTTTCCACAGGGAAACTCCTATAGCTGATACAAACGTTCAGCAAATTCAATATATACAAAATTAATTCACAAAAGTCAGTAGCTCTTCTATATACAAATAAAAAAAAATTCGATTCCCTTTGAGTGAGAGAAACTGTGCTAAATTACTGAGAAATAAACAGGCAATAGTTCAAGGTGAGAAATCAGAACTGTTTATACTTCAAATATTGTAGCACAGAATGCATAACTTAATTCCTATACATATTCCTGGCTCTTTCTTACCGATAAAGTAGTCATGATGTCATTTTTGGCTTATATTCTGTGAACCTAAACAATCCAATACCACTGAAAGTTGTATGTAAATATTTTATTTGAAATAGTGTCAAGTGGTATCTGCACACATCTTCCAATTTACATCTCAAGAATTTTTTAAAATATTTATTTATTATTTATTATGTATATAATAATCTATCTGTGTGTATGCTGAAGGCCAGAAGAGGGCACCAGACCTTATTGCAGATGGTTGTGAGCCACCATGTGGTTGCTGGGAATTGAACTCAGGATTTTTGGAAGAGCAGGCAATGCTCTTAACCACTGAGCCATCTCTCAAGAATTTTTTATTTGAGAGGCTATGATTTCATTCAATAACTTATTTTAATATTAAATTTGTTTACAACAGTTATGATATTTTAATAATATGCACCAGCTTTATTATATGTACAATAACTTTGTAAGATACTATGTGCTATTCTCCAAGTTTTGTGAAGAGTGTGAAACAAGCTGGCTATGTCTTCACATTCTGTTTTTACTTCTAGGTATTCTAAAGGAAGCTATGTCTCTGTCAGATGGAAATAACAGCGGGGCCATTTTCACCCTCTTGGGCTTCTCAGATTACCCAGAATTGAAAGTCCCTCTTTTCTTGATATTTCTCACTATCTACAGCATCACGGTGGTAGGCAACATCGGCATGATCCTCATCATCAGAATTAACCCCAAACTGCACACCCCCATGTACTTCTTCCTCAGCCACCTCTCCTTTGTGGATTTCTGCTATTCCTCCATTGTTGCTCCAAAGATGCTGGTAAATCTAGTTATAATAGACAGAACCATAACATTTATAGGATGCTTGGTGCAATTCTTTTTTTTCTGTACTTTTGTGGTAACTGAATCTTTCTTATTAGGAGTGATGGCTTATGACAGGTTTGTGGCCATCTGTAACCCTCTACTCTATACAGTAGCCATGTCTCAGAGGCTCTGTGCCTTGCTGGTGTTAGGATCCTATGCTTGGGGTGTAGTATGTTCTTTGATACTTACCTGTTCTGCTCTGAATTTATCTTTTCGTGGTTTCAATATGATCAACCACTTCTTCTGTGAATTCTCCTCTCTCCTTTCACTTTCATATTCTGACACATCTATCAGTCAATTGTTGCTTTTCATTTTTGCCACTTTTAATGAGATCAGCACACTCCTTATCATTCTCTTGTCCTATGTGCTCATTGTTGTTACCATTCTGAAGATGAATTCAGCCAGCGGACGGCGCAAAGCCTTCTCCACTTGTGCTTCCCATCTGACAGCCATAACCATTTTTCATGGCACAATCCTATTCCTATATTGTGTGCCCAACTCCAAGAACTCTAGGTACACTGTCAAAGTGGCCTCTGTATTTTACACAGTGGTGATCCCTATGCTGAATCCTTTAATCTACAGTCTGAGAAATAAGGATGTCAAGGACACAGTAAGAAAAATAATAGACACTAAAGTCTTTTCTTCTTGAACACATTACACAGGTGCATCCTTTATGTAAAGTGTGTCTATAAAGGTTGACTAAATACTTTCTATTAAAAGTTATATAGTTAATATTGTAAATTTTAGCAAATTGAGTTTTATTCTGGAAGAATAAATTTAACTTTTATCCATTATTTTATAATAAATAAAAGTAGTTCATATCCTTTTATTATAATAGGTCAAATATGTCATTTAATAACATACTTGGTTAAGAATATTTTATTTCTTGATTGTTGTTAGCTCATTCAGTATGTGAAGACAAATAACTACAAAATATTATAGATCTCAAAAGAGCTAGAAGAATGATACCTAATACACTCACACTGAAGTAACAGTAGAAGTTTCAGGTAATTATATATTATTTGTCCAACATTTATATGAACTTATAGGAGATACCTTATAATCTGTACAAAAGTATGTATCAAAAATTAAAATTAATTTTAAAAGACTTTATTTATTTCATACATGATGTAAAAACATCAATCACTCTTTAAAAATATCTGTCATTTCTTCACTGAGAATTTCATAGAAGTATGTGGTGTATTTTTATCATATCCACTCCCCAAGACCCTACCTCTGTCCCCTCCTAGAGTACACAAAAATATCACCCTCACAACTTCATGCTCCCTCTTCCTTTTGTGAAGACCACTGATCCCTGTTAGTTCTCTTATATTGTCATGAATGAATGACATCTAACTGGAGCAAGAGCAATGTACTAGGAATCATTAATGTCTCTGCTTTTCTCAGGAGTCATTAACCTCCAATAGCTTGTCAACTAAGAAATTTCCTGTGCTCCTACCACATCCATTTTTAAATGTTAATTATTTTGATCTTGTGTGAGATTTATGATAATGATTACAGTTAATGTGAGTGCAAAAGCACAAAATCCCGGTCATATTGGGAATAATTCATATAACACTTCTGTATATTAAAGAAAATATTCCAAAGAACAACTCTTAGAATGGGATAATATTTTCTAGAAGTTTATTCTGCTTTTAAATGTCCCTTCCAGAATGGAGGAGGAGATTCATAAGACTCAAATAGTAAATGAAATGTCATGTATCTCTGAAGCAGAGACTTGGAAGGTTCTAGGAGATCCCTTCAAGCTTTATAGAGGAAAGTAAACAGTTGCTGGGACATAAGACTCTGAAAAAAATGTCAGTAAATTCTTGAAACTGTACAGTGAGTTACCTGCTAGTTATAGAGAGTGCTAGGGCAGCAGATTTCATGAGTCCTCATCTGCACTGGCTTGAGCTTTTCACTTATGAAGCTACTTATGAGTCATCTCTTTCCTGTAAGCAATTCTTCAGCTTTGCTTATCGACTCAGTATAAATTTATTGATGCTTCTAGTTTGACTTGGGTGTATTGGTTGCTTTAGTTCTATAGTGGGTTTCCTTTCTGGACTGAATTACCTGGGTATGTACTGTGTCCCTAGAAAAAGTCTGTCACACCAAGGAGATTATCTTAAGCAGGGTTTCTATTGCTGTTAAAAGATACCATGGCCACAGCAATATTTACAAAGAAAAGTATTTAATTGGAATGTCTTGCTTATAGTACAGAGGTTAAGTCCATTATCATAATAGTGAAACATGGCAGTATGAAGGCCCAGATGGTGCTGGGGAATAAACAGAAAGAGTTCTCCATCTTTCAAAAGGAAAGACATCAATTGTGACAGTGGAAGTAGCTTGAGCATAGGAGAACTCACATCCTACCACCACAGTGACTCACCTATTCCAACAAGGCCACACCTACTCCATCAAGCCATACTTCCTAATTTACCACTCCTTTGAGTTTATGAGGACCAATAACATTCAAACTACTCCAGAGACCATTTGTAAACTAAGCTTAGAACAAAAAGTTTACATCTACTAAGTATAGTGAACTTCAAAATCTCAGCAACCAAACAAAAACAAATCAATTGACACCAAATGAAGAGAGAAGGGGGGGATAGATAGAATAATGCCTTCATATATACACCTAAGCCATCACCCTGGCCCTGAGACCCCAGGAAATTGGGCGCACTTTGATTAAGAAATGAGCGATGGACTGATGAGAAAGATGGCATATGTCTTGGACAGATGGGAGATAAAAGGAAGCAGAGCCGTTCCTACTCTGTGCAAAAAGGTGGAACTGGAGACACAAAGGTGGCGAGGAAAAGGCCCATATGAGGATCTGGTGCACCCAGCTGAGGCAATGATGAGGTCCTGGCTCCCACTACTGATGAAAGCTATGTCTGAGTCTCTGGTCCTACTACAGCTGTGGTCTGTGTAGACAACATACGCCCGTGTTACCACCGAAAGCCATGCAGATGTCCATGACCTGGGCTGCTGTTTGAAATCATGTGGATGTTCAAGGTCTCCATTGAGCTGGTTTCTCCCGTCACCAATAGCTGTGCAGCAGTATAGGCAGTGAACTGAGTTTGAGTTAGTTGGACCTACGCCTTGCCAGGGCGGCTACTGTCTAGCCACTTAGACGCTGCAGAGCTGTGAAAATGGTGGCATGGAGGAGAGCTGGCTCTGGGTAGACTGAGAAGAGGAGAGGCTTGGCAGAGACCCAGGCTGACCAATTACACTGACACCTAGGCCCACGCCAACATCTACCCCATTTGTGACCTACTGAAGGACATGAAGGATATGGTTTTGCAGGTCCACAGGCACAGGATATCAAAGAGGAGCTTCAGTGTAAGTTCAGTACTGATGAGGTAGCAGAAGCTAGGGACCTTGAACAAAACTAAGGACTCTTTGCAATGAACATTTGCAAATAAACTGGGACAAAGGGTATCCTGTGTGATACACGGCAGCTTCCAAAGTCATTACAATTAAAGAATAAAGATGGAGAGGTGGGAAAGACAGAGGAGAAGATGGTAGGAGTATCGAAGAATTAGATACGTGACAACTGTGGCTATTATTAGACAGGTTATAATTAATAGAGGAACATGTCATTGCCCAGAGGAGTCAGTGACATTATTTTATTTTAATTTGTTATTTTCTTTTGGGAGGAGGTTACAAGCATGATATTACAGCAACCAATGTTGCTTACTTTAAATCTGCAACAACAACAAAAAAATGTGCCTGTTAACAGGTCATTGGTGAGGAGGGATTGATAGGACCATACCATACCTTGCTGAACTGTTGGTTATTGGTGGATTGTGGAGAAGAGATAATCATTGTCTTTATTTAAGTGTTCCAATGTGAGCCCACCAATCTTTTGTGATATTCAGAAACATGTGGTCATACATAGGTACTTGGTTGAACTCAGTGGATCACAAGACAAAATCCAAAGATAAAAATTTTTGGAGATAAAAATTTCTGAAAAGCACTCTCCTGAATTATTGGTGATATGAGTTCTTGGGAGGGGACAGTAATGGCTTAAAATGTGTTCCTAATGCTGATCCACCATGTTCTAATTGACAGTTTCAAACCCATTTCTGGTTGACATAAGTGTATTACAAAGCAAATAGGTTTTTACACATTGTTCTCATGCAAATTCATATATAGATCATATCACATATATGCAAAACACACAGAAAGTAATATTTCAGCACAATAATATGTTTATTAAATGCCTTGGCACAGCATTGTGCTTGTAGTTCTTAGTTATATTCATCCAATTTCTAGAATAAATTATAATCTTAATATGATAGATTTACAAAATGCCACTCTTTCTTTTCATGGTGGCCAAATTAAAACAAGCAAACATACAAACAAAAAACCCAACAACAATAAAAAAAAGACCAAGCTTCTTTAAAGTGCTTTATTTTCTGTTCTTAGGTGCATATGCTATTTTCAGGGGGTGTTTTCCTACGTGCCATGGTTCCTCGTGGAAGTCAGAGGACACAGTTCAGTAAAGCTAATTTTCTGCCTTTATATTTCCTGTGGGTCAGGAGATCAAACTCAGATAATCAGGATTACATTGCAAACATTTAACCCACTGAACCATCTCAGCAGCATTTTGTTTTTTTTTCTTTGTAAAATTATAATAAAATAAAACTTTACAATTTCTATATGCTTTTTTTATTTCCTTTCTTTCAAAATTGCCTGTGTACATTCTGTTTTCATTCTTATATACTGGCCATCTACTCCAAAAACTAATATTATTATTATTATTATTACATAATATTAGATTATGCCTTATCATAGTGGATATATCTACTTTTTCATCACACATGTTCTTTGAAAATCTCAAATATATGGTGTCATATAGAATGGGATATGGAAAGTCTATTACATAAGTTGCTTTCATGATATATGTCTTTAATCTTTAAAATGTGATTATAAATTATAGTGCTATTTCAGTTTGGGGATGGAATATTAAAGAGTAGTAGATTCTCTCCTTTATTTCCAAAAAGTAAATGCAGAGAAAAGGGAATTCTATTTTTAAAACTCCCATTTTAAGTTATTAATTTCAGTGTGATATTACACTTAAAGTTTCTAAAACTGCTTTACTAATTCCAGCATCAAAGTTCTCGAGAAGATGAATTGAGGAAAATTATCAATTTAACCATCATTACTTTTCTAATTGTATCCTTCACATCTTTATTCCTCAGGCTGTAAATCAGGGGGTTGAGCATGGGGATCACCAGTGTATAAAACAAAGAGGCCACTTTGAATGTGAGCTTTGAGTTCTCTGATTTGGGCACAGAGTACAGAAAGAGGACAGTGCCATAGAATATGGTGATGGTCGTCAGGTGGGAAGCACAGGTAGAGAAGGCTCTGCGGCGTCCACTGGATGAGTGCATCTTGAGTATGGTGACAAGGATGAAGACATAGGACAGGAGGATGATGAGGAAACTGCTGAGAGCATTCACAGTGGAGAGTGAGAACAGGAGGATTTCGTTAACGTGAATGTCTGAGCATGAGAGGGCTATAAGTGAGGAGAACTCACAGAAGAAATGATCGATTGTGTTGACACCAACAAAGGATAATTGGACAGCAGAGCATGTCATCGTCAAGGAGCATGTCAGACCCCATGCATATGATGCCCCTACCAGACTGATGCAGAGTTTCTGGGTCATGGTTACTGTGTAGAGCAGTGGACTGCAGATGGCCACAAAACGGTCATAGGCCATAACCACTAATAAGATGGATTCAGTTACAACAAAGATAGCAAAGAAAAAGTATTGCACTATGCATTCTGAAAATGAAATGATTCTGTCTTTTGCAACAAGGTTCACCAGCATTTTGGGAGCAATGACAGAGGAATAGCAGAAATCCACAAAGGAGAGGTGGCTGAGGAAGAAGTACATGGGGGTGTGCAGTTTGGGGTTAATTCTGATGATGAGGATCATGCCGAAGTTGCCTACCACCGTGATGCTGTAGATGCTGAGAAATACCAAGAACAGTAAGAGTTTCAGTTCCGGGTAATCTGAGAAGCCCAAGAGGGTGAATATGGCCCCACTGTTATTTCCATATGTCAATGGCATGGTTTCTCTTCTGTAGAATATAGAATTTACCCCAAAATAAAAAATAAAATAGAGAATGAGGGAGCAGGGTAGGTTTTTTATGTCTATACAGCTGCAATATGTTATAGTTCTTGGATTAAAAAGCAAATTACTCTTTGAACAGCTCAATTTTGAGTTGCTCAGAAAATGAAAGGTCACACATTTTAGAAATTCCAAATTATTTGTTCAGCTTCTTAAAGGCAATACAATTACTAAGTTAAATTGTATGCCAGAATGTAAGTTTTAGTACTTATTGTTGCAATAACAGAGAATTGTATTACCTTTACCTCTAGTTAATATATACCTAATACAGTAGCCTCTCATTTTCATTATATATATTCATAAACTATTAGCCCATATAATACAAATTTTCATAACCCTCTATACAATGATAATAATCTCAAATGTTTAAACATAATTTATATCATATAATAATATATTTAATATGCATATATATGAAATACTATGTACATTTCTGTTATTCTGTATTGGATCTGAAAAGGATTGTGTATCTTACCCTGGGAAACTATTTTCTAAAATCAGCCTTAATAATTTTTACAGGGAATATATATTTATTATTCTCTTTCTTTATCACATAAAGAATAGAAACATAGAATAGAATATAAGGATATCAAGCTTTATGGAATGGGAGAGACGGAGAGCAGTCTGCAGAGTACTTTACTAGTCAACACATGGCCTTTTAGTTTATTTCAAAAAATGAAGTTAAAACAGCTGTACATAGTAGTAAGAGTTTGTAGCCCCTATACTGGGGAGATGGACCTGTGTACATATGTGTGACTAGCTTGCTAGCCATTTTAGATATTTGATTTTGCAAACCAAGGTAAATGCTGTCTGCAGAACATTTCTGAGGTCATCCTGTGACTCTACACATATGTGCACATATATGTATGTGTGTGAGAGTTTGAGAGAGAGAAATGACAGAGACAAGAAGACAGGAAGGTGGAAACACAAACACACACAGAGACATACACACACATATTCACACATTCACGCACATATTTCTGTTCAAGATGTACTCCATTGATGTGAAAATACAGACAAATCTATATACCTCTATCTATTGTACTCATGTGTAGATTCAAAGATGTTCATTCATTTAGCAAGCATCATATCCCTATTTGTATTTCTTGTCAAAATATTAACTTGTTTTTAAACAATCATACTTTCCTTGTGAGAAGACTTTAAACTATCAGGCATAATGAGAATAGCGTAGTTAAAACTAGGATATACTGGAATACAGTATCAAGATAAGACACTGAGTTAAGATATAAGTGAATCTCTCACCTGTAGATATATATTGTATTTAAATATAAGAATATTTCATCTTGGTTGATGATTCCATACATAAAAATGACTTGTCATCATATCAAGTTATTTTTCTGATGAAAATTAATATCTACCTTTCTTTTTCAGCCTTAAAGCAAATCTTTTGCAGGTCAAGGTGGATCTCTGTGAGTGGGAGTGACAAACACATTCTTGTATTTATTGTTTCAGCCTTAGAGACACAAACCCTGGAGACTAAACATTGCTGATCTTTTACGGCAATTAAAATTAATTACTTTTACCTGATGTAATAGTTTTAAGAGGACAGATATTTTAATTGAGACATAAATTACATGTTTTATGAAGCATTGTATGGTATGCAGTATTCACACACAGCATACAATGAAAGGCAGAGTAACTGGTAATTATAAAAATGTGCACATTATCTTTTTAACACTGAGAACATACTAGAGGCTCTGCAGGAATTACTGACTATAGTTATCAGCTGATGCTGCCCATACTTACCCTACTCTGCTACTCATGCTTAATAGTTAAATCTCTAATGTAATTCCAAATACAGCCTGTGTTCACCAAACATCCTTTCTCCAAACTTTCTTTCCTCAGCCTGCACAAGCTTTATTTACATGTAGCCTTTTCCTTAAGTGCCTATGTTATTTCACAGTAAGGTCTTCCGTTCTAATCACAATTTTTAAAACAATAGACATTTTACAAATAAATGATAATCAATTATATAAATATGCATGTTTTTAAAATCTATTTATCTGTCATGTGCTCCATGTTTTTGCAAATCATGAATTTATATAATACATAGCTGAATTCAGATTTGTTTTTTCAAATGCCACTTTCAGTCTCCTTGTGTTTATAGCTATGTACATACATTATAGAGAAGAGGGAGACAGAGAAGTCTGTAGAGTACTTTACTAGGGAACCCAGGCAGCTGAGGTTTATTCCAATAACTGAAGTTAAAACAGCTGTAAATGATTATGAGCTAATAGCTGCTGTACTGAGGAGATGGACCTATCTAGATCTAGCCATTGTTGTCTTTTTGATGTTTTAAACCAAGGTAGATGATGTCTGAGGAACATTTATGAGGTTATCCTGTGGCCTTAACACACTTATACATATGAACACATGAGAGTGAGAGAGACAAGATAGAGTTAGACAGAGAGAATATTTTTTATTGAAAAAATTTCTGCCTCCTCCCCACCTCCCATTTTCCTCCCTCTCCTCTCCCCTCTCCCCACTCCTCTCCCCCATTCTTCTCCCTCTCCCCCCACTCCTTTCCCCCTCCCTCTCCAGTCTGAAGAGCAATTAGGGTTCCCTGCCCTGTGGGAAGTCCAAGGTTCTTCCCGCTCCATTAAGGTTTAGGAAGGTGAGCATCCAAACAGGCTAGGCTTCTAGAAAGCCAGTTCATGCAGTAGGATCAAAACCCAGCACCATTGTCCTTGGCTTCTCATCAGCCCTCATTGACCACCATGTTCAGAGTCTGGTTTTATCCCATGCTTTTTCAGTCCCAGTCCAGCTGGCCTTGGTGAGCTCCCAATAGATCAGCCCCACTGTCTCAGTGGGTGGGTGCACCCCTCGCGGTCCTGACTTCCTTGCTCATGTTCTCCCTCCTTTTGCTCCTCATTTGGACCTTGGGAGCTCAGTCCGGTGCTCCAATGTGGGTATCTGTCTCTATCTCCACCCATCGGCAGATGAAGGTTGAGATACCATCTTACACCTGTCAGATTGGCTAAAATCAAAAACACCAATGATAGACTTTGCTGGAGAGGTTGTGGAGTAAGGGGTACACTCATCCATTGCTGGTGGGAATGCAAACTTGTGCAACCACTTTGGAAATCAGTGTGGCAATTTCTCAGGAAATTTGGGATCAACCTACCCCAGGACCCAGCAATACCACTCTTGGTAATATACCCAAGAGATGCCATATCATATTACAAAAGCATTTGTTCAGCTATGTTCATAGCAGCATTATTTGTAATAGGCCAGAACCTGGAAACAACCTAGATGCCCTTCAATAGAAGAATGGATGAAGAAAGTGTGGTAAACATACATATTAGAGTACTACTCAGCAGTAAAAAACAATGACATCTTAAATTTTGCATGCAAATGGATGGGAATAGAAAACACTATCCTGAGTGAGGTAACCCAGACCCAAAAAGATGAACATGGGATGTACTCACTCATAATTGGTTTCTAGCCATAAATAAAGGACATTGAGTGAAGGCATAAGTCACAAACAATCCCATACCAGTTTGGAATTATGATTAATAGGGTCGTATTTATTTAAAAGGAAAAAAAAACTTACAGATCACCGTCCCAGACAACAGCCCTCTGCGCAGTCAAGAAGGAGTCTAGTCACCAGAAACGGAGCAGGAAGCAAAGAGAGAGAGAGAGAGGAGGGAAGTGGCCGCTTTTTTAAAGAGAGACCCTGTCCCAATGGGCTGGTATCTCAGCGGCTATTGGCTGGAGGAGCGGAAGGACCTCCCGCAACAATTGAGCCTATAATTTGTGATCCTAGAGAAGCTAAATAAGAAGGTGAACCCAAAGAAAAACATATAGTCATCCTCCTGGATATTGGAAGTAGACAAGATTGCTGGGCAAAAATTGGGAACTTGGGGGTGGGGTGGGATGGGGGTAAGGGGAAATGGGGAGAGAAAAGTGAGAAGGGGAGGATGGGGGGAGCTTGGGAGAATGGGATGGTTGGGATAAAGGAAGAGTGGATATGGGAGCGGGAAAATATATGTCCTAATTAAGGGAGCCATCTTAGGGTTGGCAAGAGACTTGACTCTAGAGGGGCTCACAGGTATCCAGGGAGATGTCCGCAATTAGTTCATTGGGCAGCTGAGGAGAGGGCACCTGAAATGGCCCTATCCTATAGCCATACTGATGAATATCTTGCATATCATCAAAATTTTTTAAATTGTATAGACTTTCTGAATTCCTTGTTTCTAGAGTTTTACACATATTTTCAGTGATGTCTATATTATTTGGCATTTGTATTAACAGTTTATGAATAATTCTTTCTGAGATGAAGACTACTACAAACTAAACTATGTTACAGACGTTCATAGACATCACCTGACAATAGGGGACTGTATCTTATTCTCACAGGTACATTGAACATTGCTTAAGACAGGCAATATGACAACCATAAATGACATCTAAATCCCAAGTTAATAGTCAAATCATAGCATAGATTTTTATGGCCACAAGAACATAAAAAGAAACTACTAAAATATTTATCAGAAATTTTATAGCTATTTGAAGATGAACAGAATATTATGGATGACCTTTTCATCTATAAAATTAATTAAAGATTCACAGAAAAATCTATGGATATAAAACTAAAATATACTAACATATGAGACACACACAGAAAAATCTGTAACAAAAAAGATTGCCAAATACATATCTACATAAAATATGTTCATTATAAATTATTTAATGATATGACTTGAGGGACTAAAATACAAAAAAAACAGAATAAATAGAAAGAAACATCAGATTGCAAATAATCAAGATAAAGACAAAACTACCTTTTAAAGAAAAAAAGATGCTTTATAAAGAATGTATTTCTCAACCCTTTCGAAAGAAGAGCAGAAAGAATAAAGATAAAGAGAGAGATATTAAAATAAATATATAACATATACAATAGTAAAATCATTATTACATAGCATTTTATTAGTTATTTCAGAATTTCATGCATGTAATACTACTTCAATTTTCCTTATTACACTTTTTTAAAGTTTATATTTTCTTTTTTCCCTTTTATTAAATATTGTTTCTTTCCTCATACCCTTTCCTACTTGAGCCTGATGTTTTCTGAACCTCCCCACCCCATATCCACTCCATTCCAACACTAATTGTCCCCTGACAGGGAGATCCATGTATCCACCTTAGTCCCTTTGTCTACGCCTGTCTTCTCTGAGTCTATGGGTCATATCTTGATTATCATTTCTTTCATAGCTAATATTCAGATGTAAATGAATATGTAGCATATTTATCTTTCTGAATCTCAGTTTCCTCACTAAGAGTGTTTTTTTTACAAGTTCTGTTTATTTGACAATAAATTTCATATTCCATTTTTTAGGCAATTGGCTAATATTTCATTGCTTAATTATACAACTTTTTATTTATCCATTCTTCTGTTGATGGACACCTACATCATTTCCAATTTCTGGCTATTATAAATAGAGAAGCAATAAACATGGTTGTCCAAGTGTCCTTGTGGTAGGAGAAAGCATCCTTTGGGTATATGCTAAAGAATGGTATAGCTGGATCTTGACATTGGTTGATTCCCATCTTTTTGAATAACTATAATATTGTTGTAGTTCGGAGCAGCAGGCTACGTTCCTGGCACCTGGCTGCCCGCACGGCTAGCTTTATACCTGAAATAATTACACAGAAACTGTATTCTTTTAAACACTGCTTGGCCCATTAGTTCCAGCCTCTTATTGGCTAGCTCTTACATATTGATCTAACCCATTTTTAATAATCTGTGTAGCTCACGAGGTGGCTTACCAGGGAAGATCTTAACCTGCATCTGTCTGGAGTGGAAAAATCATGGCGACTGCCTGACTCAGCTTCTTTCTCCCAGCATTCTGTCTGTCTACTCTGCCTACCTAATTTCCTGTCCTATCAGGCCAAGCAGTTTTCTTTATTAGTTAACCAATGAAAGCAACAGATAGACAGATGACCCACCTCCATGATTTCCCCTTTTTCTGTTTAAACAAAAAAGAAAGGCTTTAACTTTAACATAGTAAAATTACATATAACAAAACAGTTATCAAGCAAGAATTATAGTTACAATATTTATATCTATTTTATCTTTAATCATAACTAAGGAAAGTTATAATCATAACTAACCATTCTTCAACTCCATCAAAGACTCCAGAAGGATATAATATCACCTAAGCAAACAAGAAGTCCAAAACTCTAGAAATGACAGAGACAACTCGCTGCCTGGACAGTCACCCAAAGTTCCTCTGTAACGTTGGGGCATCCATCTTTGGCCTTCAGGCCCATAGTTTCCAGCAGACATTTCCATGAAGCAGCAAAATTCCAAAGACAGTTCAGTCATTTTCTGCTGTGTCCTGCAGAATGTCTCGCAGACTCTTTCATTGGTCAGGAACCCCGAAAGACTATCTCACCTTTAGGCAAGTTTAGCAGTCCTTTCTCTGTGGGTTATTTGTGTCCAGTTTATGTAAATGTAAACACAAATATAAATCCATCAATAATAAAGAAAAATGCATAATCCAATATTATTAGAATAGAGAAATTATAAAATCAGACTACAAGTTGTGATTTAAAATTTTAAAGAAAAAACTAACAACTTAACAGATGTTTTAACCAAAAGTTAAATGTAATTATCGCATCAAATATGACAGTCTGTGATTTATTAAAGTTGCATCATATGAAGTCATTAATTTCCACAGAAAACTTTAAGATCTCAAGAGAATGGGGCAAGATTTCCCCCAAAGGTTTGTGCTTCTAAGGCTGAAACTATTAATATAAGGTAATTCTCTCAGACAAAAGATGTTCTAAAATTCTTTACAATCAGGTTGCACATTCATACAGAAGATTGTTTTCCTTCTTCTTACTTTTCAATCAGAATGACAGTTTTGGAAGGAAGACCCAGCTCTGGCTATGCCCTTGGTTTTTGGTGCTTGGGTAAATAACAAAGAAGTGGAGTGCCTTTCTTCTGCGGAGATGTGATGAGGGGTTCGTCTAAAATCTTCAGTACAGGTTAAAGGACAGATGGTATGTGAGAATAGGAGAGAACGGAAAATATGAGAAATGTATGCCTCATATTTACATCAGACCTTTCATTTAGGAACTTATATCATGTAATGATGAAAAATTAACTAATTTGTAATAAGTATAGTACAATCTCACTCTATAAGAAATATAAAAATGTCAAGAATTTGCATTTTAAGTCAATGTGTTTCTAAGAAGAAATTTTAAAAATGGTACTTTCGTTAGTGTGAGCCCTAGTCCTTATTTAAAATGTCCTTCAGTCCATCTAAGGCAATAAGTCCATCTAAGAGAATAGGCATACTTTGCTTTGCTCTCCAGGTTTCATAGGTGAATAAGTGTTTCACTGATTGCGGCACACCACGCCTGTCTGTGCTCTATGTGCCGCCACACAGTTTGTGAACAGGGCAAGGGGCTGGAGATTGAAATACACAAAGACTCAGAGAGACATAGAGACAGAGATGAGTCATCCTTGAAGCCAGAATGCCTCAGGAATGCCCCCTTTATTGTGTCCAGGAACAGTTTATATAGGGATAGCCACGCCCCAGCCAAACGTACACTCTTCTGCCATGAGGAACTCCTGAGGGTCTAGCGCTCAGAGCAGCTGTGGGCACTCAGATCAGATGAAAACAAGTTGTTTACAAGAAATTCAGGATCTGGGGGCTCACTGCTCCTACATAATTTTTATTTATCTTCTAATAATTTTTCTTATTCTCAGGAATAATCTTCATACTCTTACAAACCAATGATGTGGCTGTCAGAAAGAAACAATAGCGGGGCCATATTCATCCTCTTGGGCTTCTCAGATTACCCAGAACTGAAAATCCCACTCTTCTTAGTGTTTCTCGCCATCTACATCATCACTGTAGTAGCCAACATTGGCATGATCCTCATCATCAGAATTAACCCCAAACTGCACACCCCCATGTACTTCTTCCTCAGCCACCTCTCCTTTGTGGATTTCTGCTACTCCTCCATCATTGCTCCCAAGATGCTGGTGAACCTTGTTGCAAAAGACAAAATCATTTCATTTATAGAGTGTATAGTGCAATACTTTTTATTTTGTGTCTTTGTGGTAACGGAAGCCTTCTTATTGGTGGTTATGGCTTATGACCGGTTTGTGGCTATCTGCAACCCTCTGCTCTACACAGTAGTTATGTCTCAGAAACTCTGTATTACATTGGTGATGGGATCATATGCATGGGGCTTTACATGTTCCTTGACACTGACGTATTCCATTGTTCGGTTATCTTTTTATGGTGTCAATAGAATTGATCACTTCTTCTGTGAATTCTCTTCACTGCTAGCCCTTTCTTCCTCTGATATTCACATCAGTCAATTACTGCTGTTCATTTTTGCCACTTTCAATGCTGTCAGCACACTTCTCATCATTCTTTTGTCTTACCTGTTTATTGTTGTTACTGTCCTCAAGATGCCTTCTGCCAGTGGGCGTCGTAAAGCTTTCTCCACCTGTGCATCTCACCTGACAGCCATCACCATCTTCCATGGTACTATTTTATTCCTTTTTTGTGTGCCTAACTCTAAGAACTCAAGGCTCACAGTCAAAGTTGGCTCTGTGTTTTATACAGTGGTGATACCCATGCTGAACCCCTTGATCTACAGTCTTAGAAATAAAGATGTCCAAGACACAGTCACCAAAATAATGACAATGTTACCACGTGTTAAGAATGATAGACACAATTAAAAATTTCAGTCATTTACAGTCAAATAATTTCTCATTGGACATCACATGATTGTGGTCTTTGGTTAGTATTTAAACTGTCATCTTCTGTGGTCTTAAACATACTTTTAAAGTTAGTTGAGTTAATATTATGCATCGCTAAATTAATGGGGTTAATTTGGAAAAATAAAACATGATTATCGCTTCTGAAAAAAAAACAGTGATTTATTTTTACACTTCATCCTAAAATGGATCATCTTAAATAGTTCAAAATACAAATATTCAGATTACATGATGATATGTTTTTCTTCTAAAGATACTTGTATATCCAGAAAATATTATTTTATCTTCTATTATTGTCAGATATTTAGGACACAGGAACATCTTAAAAAACAGAATGTTTTCATTCTCACATAAAATTGAATTCATTGTGAATATGAGAAATTGTACTTGCTTTAAACAATGCAAACATCTAATACTATGAAAAGGATGAGTGTGACTATTTATGATACATGATACAGAAAATAATAACCTTGTAGAGATTTTTAAAGAGGAAAATGTGCTAATTGATTAAAAATTATAGGAGGATGCTTTCAAAAATATGCAAAATTAAAAAAAATCTAATAAAACAGAATATATACCTTATGTATATTACTTTCATTGAGGAATAGATTTTACTAAGGAGAAAATAGAAGTATAAAATCAAGCATATATGAATATTGTTATCATATCAATAATCAATAAAGTTTTTGAGAGCTAGTGTTGATTTATTGATACGTAATAATATGTATGTGCAATAATTGCTATTTAAATAACTGATTCTCAGTAAAATTTAAAGGATAGCAAGTGAGATTAAACCAAAATTTAAAGTAATTTATTGGATTATAGAATTATGACATCCCATATCAGGGCTTTTGTTGTACTAAACATTTTTTATTTTTTATTGATATTGTTAGAAGATGGAGGAAACAGAAATCCAAAAATGTATCTCCAGGATTGCACAAGCAGCAACAATTAATTGCTTTGGAGAAGGGATTCTCTGACTGACAAAATTTTCTTCAATTTATGTAGAAATCAAATGCCTAGATTACCATCTTCCATGGTACCATTTTATTCTTTTTTTGTTTGTGCCAAACCCTAAAAACTCCAGGATTACAATCAAAATGGGTTCTGTAGCTTACACACTGGTGATCCCCATGATGAATACTCCCATCCCCCTATTCAACCATGGCCCTCTTAGTAATGTCAATAAATTCACTAAACTTTAGTTGAGTAGTTTTATTTTGTCAGTCCTTAGTGCTCTCTCTTAGATAAATACATGTATACTCATCTTTTCCAGAATATGAAACAATGTGGGCTTATTTTTTTAGCATACTTGTGTTAAAGATGATCATATTTTATACAAAAACAATATATCAAGGTGTCTTTCTGATTTATAATAATCTTTACAGTGTCATTTTCATACTGATATATGTACCTTTCTATGTTTTTATTTGCTTTGAGACTATCTGGGCAATCAGAACATGTTTGAGGGTTCCTTTCTCTACATTACAAATTTATACTAAGAATAGGATACTTATCAAATAATGTCTTCACTCTCTCTACAGCCAGATAAATAATCCAGCAAGGCAAAACAGTAGTAGAAAAAATAAAGAGAAATAATCTAATCAGAATAGAAAACATTTTTTAAAAAAAGAAGCAATAGAAAACCCTGCTCAGTAGTATTCTTAAGTGCCATAGATTCAACTCACTTATTTAAACTTGAAAATAGATTCTTCTCTCATAAAATACATTACAATAACAGTTTACCCTCTCTCAACTTCTCTCACTTCCCCCACCACATTTAGGCAAATGCCCAACTTGATTCTACATTAGACATATTTGAACATACATACTTATTGCTGCACCGCTCTCAACAAAAACAAAAGTAGGGGTAGATGTCAGCCAACTGGTGACTACATCCATGATATGTGGCACAAAAATAAGATGAAATATCATTCTTCATAAAGAGTGTAATTATGTTCTTTGTAGTAAGAAGAATAAATCAAACTGATGTTAATAAAATAAATCAGTCATAAATAAAACTTTGGATTTTTCTCTTTTGTATGCAAGTTCAGAATTTCAGTATTTATATTTGGACATATAAATTGACTTTAATTTCATGAAACTACAAAACAGCAATAAGATAAGACAAAGTAGTATTAATTCGGTAGGGTTAGCTTCAAATGAGATAATGGAATGCATACTACATAAAAGTGAAAGACGGGCATTGCTGAGAAGAAAGGAACAAGTGTGTGTATATAATAGGACACAAAAGGCTAAAGGAAAGAAATAAATAGAGAAAATATATTTATAAAAATATAACAAAACCAACTACTTTGTATGCTCATCAATAAACATTAAATAAAATATAAAAATAGTCTATGAAATTGATATAGATAAGACACAGTGAAGACATGAGAAGAAATTTAGTGTAGAATATTAGAGTAAATTCAAGAGTGAAAAAGGATCAACTAAATTTTCAAGAACTATAAATAGAGGAATATACAACAGAATATAGTTAAGAAGGTATCAAAACGGGTTTAAGACTTTTGCCCAATTTATGTATTAACAAACATAAGGAATTAGTAATGGAGAAACCATAAAGAAGTGGAAAGAACAGGTCTAAAATTTTTAATCTCTGTTATTAAATAAATCCATCGCTACACTAAAAAATAAAACTATCAGAAAGAAAACCCATAGCAAAAATACAATAAAGAGGTGGATTTTTATGATGCATCTGAGTACTGATTGCTGCCCTCTCTGAAGAGTGGATGGGGGTGAGGTGGGGAAAGGTGGAGGAAATGGGCGGAGGAAAGGGAATGGGAATTGATTTGGTATGGAAAATGAGAAAAGTTGTGGTTTTATTTTGTTTTTATTGATATTTATTGAGTGCTACATTTTTCTATGCTCCCCTCCCTGCCTCTGTCCTCCCCCCTTCAACCATTCCCCAAGGTCTTCTTACTCCCAATTTACTCAAGAGAATTTGTCTTTTTCTACTTTCTACTTCCCATGTTGATTAGATCTATTTAAGTTTCTCTTACTGTCCGCATTGTTGACACAGACACAGACTCAGACACAGAAAGACAATTATCACATGTACTCACTCATAGATAGTTTTTAAACATAAAGCAAAGAAATCCAGCCTACAAACCACAATCCCAGAGAAAAGTTTTTTTTAAGAAATAAATTGTTAAAAATGTACAAACCACTTGAAGCATTTTGACTAAGTCAGTAAAAATTAGTTTAAAATATGATTGTATACTTTTCTCCAAAAAAAGAGATACCAAGTATTTTTAAAAGAATAAGCAATCCACAATCCCAGAGAACTTAGACAAAAATGAGGGCACTAAGAGAAACTTACATAGTTCTAATCTACATGGGAAGTAGAAAAAGACAATATTTTCTGAGTAAATTGGGTGCATGGGGACCTTGGGGGAGGTTTGAAGAGGGGAGGGGAGAGCCAGGGAGTGGAGCAGAGAAAATCAATAAAAAAGAATAGATCCAGTCCTATAATATTCTTTATATCTTTAGATATAATGTCATAAGGATTCCAAAACCCTCTTATGTGAGGCATCTGCTAGGATGCTGTATATCATAACTCCCAGGGCTACCCTACATACATCCCCTTTCCATTTTGCTACTGTGGAACTCTGTCCTTCAAGAAGCACACTATAGTGTGACATTATCTGTTAACTAAAAACAAATGGGAGGGAACTATATTTCCATCAACTATGTTATATCATATTTCAATATATTACTTCACAAACAAAAATATACATAAACTAAAATTATATTATATAAAATGAATGTACCAAAGAGAAAGAAGAAAGACACAGGTTTGAATTGTCTTGATGAAAAAAAAAAGCCAAGGTTAATGGGAAACCCTCAAGTAATTCTCATGCTTTAGGCTTTGAGCATTTACTCTTGATTTTTCATTCAAGTGGTTTAAACAGATGACAATAGACAAAGCAAATTTTGTGTGCCTAAAAAATAAGAGAAAAGATAAATCATAAATATACAGAATATAAAAGGACACTGAAAATTTCTTCCATAAGAAATTTTCATATTAGTTTCATATAGACTATGGAGAATTGAAAATTATTTTATTCTCATTACACTCATAAAATTTTGGGATATTTTGGTGAATCTATATGCACACAGACTACTTTGAACACGCATTTTTGAAGTCACTATTGTATATTTAGGAAAAGACCAAATGTAAGTAGAGAGAGGTATCAGTGTTGTGGACTCCATGAAAGCACGTGAAGTCTGCTCTCCCAGTATCACTTCAGCAGCTGTGCTAAAAACCAAAAAGACTAATACAGATGACCAAGTATAGCTCAATAAAAAATTAAAATAATAATAAAAAAGACTTAGAGTTCTAACGGACATCACATGTTTTTTTTTAGCTCAGGGTAGGCTTCATCTGCTTACATTTTAGTCACCTATTTCTAAAGGAGACATTGAAATGTTGAACTCATTCAGTTTTATGAACTTGGATTATGACAATAGTTTATATAAGTTTATTATGTAAGAAGGACTCAGCAGTATTCATCACATCTCTCTGCTCTTTGGGGAAACTCTGTGGTGACTTGTCACCCTTTATTGTATGTGTAGTGGACTGGTCAAACATGGCAAACATGTCTTATGTCACCTATTTACATATTACACAGAGGTAATGCTCAGGAGTAGCCTTCATTGTTTATCAAGAAACTTGGTGCACGCCTTTAAATCTCAGCACTTAGGAGGAAAAGGCAGGCATATCTCTACACGTTTGCAGCCAGTCTGGTCTACCTGGCTACAGGACAGGCTTCAAGTGCTACAGAGAAACCCTGTCTCTAAACCACTGCCCCCCCCCAAAAAAAAAAAAGAGAAAGAAACTTGAATTAAATTATGCTAACTTATGATACACTGATCCACACTGATTAATTTCCCCATTTTATATCTTATTCTACTAATAATTGAATCTCAAGAGGGACTGATTTCCTTGCTGTCACAATGATATTCCACAGAGATTGGTGCTTGTTTTCAGAAGCTTAAAATCATAGGCCTTGGAAATACACACATATAAAAAGTGTAGCATTTTCTGTAGTAGCAGAATATCACCAGGAGCAGAAGGTGGCATGTAAAGTATGCTTGACAGGTTGGTTGGCTGAATCTACATAAATACAATATTCTGTGGTGGCATACACTAAAATAATAGTGTATGAGATTTAAAAGGTTAGTTATCGTCCTCACTGTATAATTTTACCATTATAACATATAAAAATGGTTTTTCTGTTTTATTCTTTATGTTTTAATTTTTTGTTTTGTTGTTGTTGTTTTGTCTGAGACAGAGATTCTTTGTGTAACAGTCCCGGTTGTCAAGGAACTCACTTTATGTACCAGGTTGGTCTGAAACTTGCAGAGTTTTGGTGGTCTCTGCCTCCAAAGTACTGGAGTTAAAGGAGGACGACAAAACTCTAAACTTTTTGATACATTGAGTTTTATACCTTGATTCTAGAGCATGCATTAGTACATACCATGCTATGAAAATGCAAGTAGGAGGATATACTCCATCCTTGGTAAGAGATAAAACCACAGAGAATGCTGTTTGCTCTGCTGAAAGAAGTAGCTGCTGGTCTGAGAGGGAAACAATGTAAAAAATGGATGAAAGTGGCTTCTTGTTTCTTTGTCATTTAATTTATTTCTCTCTCATGGGAACCTCACCCATTCCATATGGCAGATGCTGTATAGTGCTTTTCTCCCAGTCAATCTGACACTGGGAGTAGCAGTAAATAACCCTCAGCACGGTTCATGCAGGAGCGGAGACATAAGGACCATGTCTGAAGTAGAAGAGATGATTTATTTCAGTTTTAGGAAAGATGTTTGATATGTCACTCTTATGCATTTTTTTCCAGCTCTAGGCCGAGGGACAGTTTTGTCTAGATCATACTTTGTGTAATGTATCTAGTGAAATCTAAAGTAAATGGGGAAATCAGTAGCCTTTTCCATTAGGCATTACCAGACTCCCTTCCTGCTGTGACAGCAGAAACTGTACTTGGGCACTGATAGATATCCTCTTGTGACACATTCCTTACAAGTAAAGAAGCAGTGCTTTTAGGAAATCAGAAAGATATTCTTTCATCATTAGCCCTTTTAATGGTAAAGCATTTTTAAAATTATGTTTCCTTGAGGAATGAATCCCCGTCAAAGCAGAACAATGGCATGTGTTCAAAATTAGACATGTTAATGAATATATCTTCATGTTTTATAAATCAGATGATAAATTGAGAAAAGCTTGTTTCTGGTGTTCTCTATATTCTTTCCTCCACAAATGTCTTATTGGTACCTCAAGGATGTTTCTATCAGGATCATGCCAAGTGCACATGAAGGGACTTTCTACATATTTGAACTTCAAGTTCTTAAATAATCCCAACTTCCTACACAGCTATAGCCTGCAAGTTTTCTTTAGAATCTGATCATGTTATCCTTTACTGAATCATAATATGAATAAAATTATTTATGTTCAAAGGCAAAACCAAATCATATAGTTTATGCGTACAGTGTTTGTTCTATATCCATTAAGTTTTTAACTTTTTTCCATTCTCTCCTACTCTGTGCAATTTAATTAAACTAGTTTATCAAATTAAGTGATATGTTTTTTCATATCTAACAAATTTTTCTAATCACCCTCAATTTTCATCTTGATTTATATATTATAATAGCTCAAATAACTTACATTTATCAGCTACCAATTGTCTTACGGACATGCTCTACATCTTTAATTAGTTTTCTCAAAATATTTGATGCAACATATTTGTTTTTAAAAGGTACTTAATTAAAAAGCTGAAGAGTCATGAATATAAAAAGGAAGTTGGCACACAAGAATATTTATTCCATGCACTAAGGCTTGAAATAAATCCTAAAATTAACCAAATCAGAGTAATTAGTTCACAAAGACAACTGATAACTTAGAAACTAAGCCTGTTCTTTTATTTTAAAACAGCTTAGGAAAGCCAATAACTCATGACATCAGTTATTTAAATTTTTCTGGAGATAGTGAAGGCTAGCTCCAAACGTAGACCTCATTTCCCAGGGTCCTGGTGTCTAAAAGATTGGCTGAGAATTCTGGGTGAATGGAAACTGAATTTTAGAGAAAAACGCCTGAACTAACAAGTAATAATTAATATTCCTTTTTAATTTAAGGTCATAATTACAATTTCAAAAAAGTTAATAAGATAATCAAGTATAATGCACAGATTCTAATTTTGCTTTGATTGCTGAATTAAACTCTTGACTTTAAGGACTTCTATTATCAAGGCCTTAGTCAAGGCTAAATACAGATAAACATTTTCTTATATCTTTACAGATATTTACTACAACCCCGCTTCCAGAATCTGTTTCTAGGAGAGAGGTTAAACTACATTTTAAAGCACACATAAAGAATAATATAGTTCTTTTCTCCAATCACTTTTAAATGTAACACATGGTTGAGGGAAACTGCACCTCTGTGGCACAATTCATTCTCCAGGGATTTTCAGATGTACCTGAGTTGAGTGCTGTCCTCTCTCTGGTGTTTCTTCTCATTTATGGTGTCACTGTCTTGGCCAACCTGGGCATGACCGTTTTGATTCAGGTCAGCTCTCAACTGCACACCCCCATGTACTTCTTCCTCAGCCATCTGTCCTTTGTGGATTTCTGCTACTCCTCCGTCATTGTGCCTAAAATGCTGGCTAACATCTTCAATAAGGACAAAGCCATATCGTTCCAAGCATGTATGGTCCAGTTCTATCTGTTTTGCACGTGTGTAGTCACCGAAGTCTTCTTGCTGGCTGTGATGGCCTATGACCGCTTTGTGGCCATTTGTAATCCACTACTCTACATGGTCATCATGTCCCCAAAGCTCCGCATGGTACTGGTGTTTGGCTGCTACCTCTGTGCATCAGTGTGTTCTCTGATTCACTTGTGCTTAGCACTTGAGATCCCGGCATTTAGTTCAAATGTGATCGACCACTTCTTCTGTGATCTGCCTCCTCTCTTAAGTCTGGCTTGCTCTGATGTCACTGTTAATAAGGTGCTGCTGTTTGTTGTAGCCACCTTCAATGAGAGCTTTAGTATTGTGATTATCTTCACCTCCTACTTGTTTATTCTCATCACCATCCTAAGAATGCGCTCTGCAGAGGGGAGGCGCAAAGCCTTCTCTACCTGTGCCTCCCATCTCACAGCCATCACCATTTTCCATGGAACAATTCTTTCCATCTATTGTCCATCCACTTCAGAAAACAGTGGGGATGCCAATAAAGTGGCCACAGTGTTCTACACTGTAGTGATTCCTATGCTGAATCCCTTGATCTACAGCCTGCGAAACAAGGACGTGAAAGGTGCTCTCAGAAAAGTTGTAAACTCTAAGATATATTCCTAATGAACATTGTATTGTCAGTGTGCAGAATTCTCTGGTAGATATTGGTAGAGAGGTTAATAGATGAAACAAGGTTTTGCTACAAACTGCAGATACAAGGCATTTCAGAGTGACTCTTTTTGTTTTGTGGTTTTCTTTTTCCATTTTGTGACTCTTAAATTAGAGGCAAACATTTAAAAATACCACAGTTGCTTTTAGACTATTGGAAAATTTGCAGCTAATGGAAAATATGCAGTTTTATAAAGAAAAAAATTTTTGTAATATTGAATAATACAAATAATTTTTTCAGTTTTATTGATGTGTGTGACTCTGTATGTGATCTGTGCATATGAGCGTAGTGTCCACAGGGAACAAAATAATCTTAGTCTTCTGAGACACATGATGTGTGTTCTCATTATGGTTCTCAGGACATCTAAAAGATAAGAAAGGCATTGTAACTGCTGAGTCAGCTCAACAATCTGTTTACAGGGCATAAAACATGCATAAGAAACCTTGAATTCCTAGAAAATAAATGCTTCCAGCTCATTTTCATTATGTCTATTAAATACTGTCATTGTAGAGATATTTAGTAGAATGTCTCTTTACTTGTTTTATATCTAATTCTGTGCTCATGCTAACACTGCTGCTGGTGAAATAATTGAAGTCACCTCAGTTCTTACTCTATTCTTATATACACATATAGCTTCCATTTCATTAAAGTTGTTCTTTGTTGATTGCATACACAGAAACATCACACACACACACACACACACACACACACACACATTGCTTTCTCATCACTGTCAACCCATTTGCTGCAAGCTCTTTGGCTCTTATACTCCCTTCTTGCTACATATCTCTTTCCCATGTTCATGATTTTTATCTTGTCCTTTGTGACTCACAAAGTTCAGTCAGGACCATCAAAGTGATCATGGGTTTGGGACTATCCACTGGAACATGATACTTCATTGGTGGCTTTGAACTTGAAGACAGTATCTTTATCCAGATATTGTCTATCTGTAGTCATGCAGAGTCAATATATGGCCCATAGTTCAACTCACACCTCTCATAATGATGCAATGTCTTTCATTTCCCAAATTTTCATGTTTCTCAGCCACATTCATTTTCAGTTCTGTCTATACCATTAACAGTTTTGTATTATGCCTTAGCATTTATTCCAATTTGTAAAGTACCTTCATTTGTGGATAGAAGACTTTCTCCTTGTATCTATGATGTTATTAAAGCAATGGACTGGAGTTTAGGGAAACCAGGTTGGTGTCTTCATTTTGATTTTATTTGCCATTAAATTCATTTTCATTCATTTACTTCTGAAGGTTTGTACAAGCACCTAAATAAATGCTTCTAAACACATATGACAGAAAACATACACTGTTTATCTTTTTGAAATTGACTTAATACTCTTAGTATGATTACATGGATTTCCTACAAATGGACTATTACATGAATTCCACTGCATATAGCATGTCATTTTTATCCCTTCCTCAGTTCCTGGACACCTATGCTACTTCCACGTTTATTCTATTGTGACTAGTGCTACAATAAATGTTGTTTTTAAAACTGTTGTTAAATTAATTTTTCTTGCTGTTGTGGAAAACCCCCGGGGAATGCTCTTGGTAGAACTTTCCAACCACTACTTCAGCCCAATGAATTGAAAATTTTCTCAGCAAACAAAATGAAATTCAATCAAAGTCTTAGTGGCTTCAAGTTTAGAATGCAGGAAAGACATTTACCTGTTTGCACCCCAACAATAGTGCATTGTTCTCCTTATGTCTGGGCATACAGCATAAAGTTATTTCTCTAACATTGCTCTAAGTTTATTCTTTGTTAGTTTACAGTCATAAAACATACATGATGAGATGCTTAAGTAATATATGATACAGAGAAAGAAAGTCTACACAGGAAAATTATATGATAAAGCTTCTGCTTTCTCTAGAATACCATTAATTAATATACCTCATCTTTTCAAAGAGACTTTATGAGGCAAATTATCCTGCTTAGGTGACAAAATGCAAAGTATAATTTAGAACCTGGGAGAAGACACAAGGGAGGCATAAAAGACTCAACTGCAATGTTTCATATTAGATAGGTTTATATTTATTTTTGTGAGTTAGCTTAAAATAATGTATTCAAAGCATATAATTGGCCAGAAAACTATGAAGAATTTTTTTAGTACAATTCCATGTTATAAAATCACCTTATCCTGACTAATATGAGATGATAGTCCTATATCAACCAGATATTTAGGAAATTAAAGAAATTTTAAAAGAATGAAATGCAACCTATTAACTTTCAATGATACTTTTGACTACTTTAAGTGAGGCTCCTTTGCAAACACTATGATACTCCTTTCATAGGATGTTAATGGTTTTTAATGATTTAAAACTCATTCACCCTATTAATAAGGTAATAAAAATGACATAATTTGATAGAGCCCTTCAATTTTATGTATGATATATGCTTTTAAAAGGCATTATATACATATTTCTGAATTTTTATAAGTTAAGAAATACAAAGATGCCAGTAATTATTGTTCCATTCAAGTTTCATTTAAAATTTTCATGCTTTTTGTATTCACAATTCAAATTACTGCTACTGTTTCCTGTTCTCTTATAAATTTTAATTTTATATTTATGAGGTAATCATCAAATGAACATTTCCAATATAAATGCTAGCATCCACATCATTATTTATTGAGTTTAAAGTTTAAAACATTTCTGACAACAATGCTGATACTTAAAAAAAATCCCTTGTTATCACCATCAGCATTTATACCTGGACATAATTCACCATATAACATCTTCGTAGGTATCCCAAAGTCTCTTTAAGATGTGTTTTTGGAATGCATTTGCGTTAAAAATTACTTTGCTTGACATGACGTTTTGCACATGGACATCTTGAAAGACATTACATCCATTTAACAGTACAGCATCGAGGCTTAGATTGACATCTTAAAGCCAGAAGAACACCCAGGTAGAGCAGAAGATGTGCATGGTCGCATCTGATGACATACAGCTTTCCATCTACAAGTCATAACACAGTGTGACATCTTTTTGAGTTTATACCTTTGTCCATAGAGTCAAGCAGATGGAGATTCCAAAAGCCAAAATTTTGGCATTTCTAGCAAACTATTTTGATTTTCTCAATGAT
Organism: Microtus obscurus; assembly: GCA_963919715.1. Classification (NCBI taxonomy): domain Eukaryota; kingdom Metazoa; phylum Chordata; class Mammalia; order Rodentia; family Cricetidae; genus Microtus; species Microtus obscurus. Next base: position 80,527 of record CAWTZC010002446.1, read on the forward strand.
TTCTCACTGTTTTTCCTTTGTAAGTCTAGTTAGTACAAAGACTACACTATATTTTGGTTGACTATGATGAAGTTTAAATGAAATAGTATTTATACAATTTTAGAGGAATCTGACTGTGTATTATTATTATCCACTTCTACTCAACAGCATGTGGTCCCAGCTGTGTGTTAAAATATTTCCTAACAATATGATAAAGGAGAACTTTATGAGAAATACTCATGCAATGTGAATTATAGTTCACACACACACACACACACACACACACACACACACACACACTACATACTGAGCCCATTTAATTTAATGCAGCTTGTATGTTTCCAGGACTGACCACTTTGTATATTTTAAGATATGTGACAGACATTTCATTTTTGGTTTGATATACCCATAATAGTTTATATATATTTGGGGGAATTATGATGTTTTGATTGCACACATACATTATTTAATTATCAAGTCAGAGCAATCCAGCTGTTCTGCATACAATTCAAGTTTGTTTTATAATGAGAACACTGAGCTTTGATTCTTAGCCACAGCAGTGAGGCAGAAGTCAAAGAGTCACACTGCTCTCTGTAGCTGCCTAAGATACCTTTCCAGTGATCTTCTCTCAGATAATGCTGGGAGTCTTTACTTCCCTGCAGAAAAGAATTGTCTAATGATCAGTATGAAGTAGAGTTGGAATTTATTTATTGTTCAGACAATGAATAAACCACACCTAACTGTGGGTGAGTTCAAAAGAGTGTCTCTGTCAAGTGTCTTTATAAGAATTTCTGTGGCTTCTGAAATTACATTGCAAATCCTTCTTATGGAAACATAGATTTGATAATACTGCTAGTAATAATAGCTATTGGACAGGCCTACTGTTTAAAGATAAATCTCTAGGTCCCTTGGGTTGTTATTAAAATTAAATATTTTCTTTCTATGTAAAACTTCAGTGTTTTGTTCATGAGATTTTCAGAAATTTCCAGAAAATTTTTATCTAGGAAACAAGTAAGGGGCTTATTAGTAGGATGAATAGACTTAGACACAAGAACAACTCATTAATATTTTAACACTTTATTTGAAAATATCTCCAGTTAAGGGATGTTATTTATTCTTTATAATGGTAAAATTCAGTTCAAATGCTGTTTTCTTTTTACATACACTTTATCTTATTTTAACTTTATTGCCTTCGCTGTGCTTCAGCTCCCTAAACCTGAGTGGTTCTACAGAGAATAATTTTTAGTCTTCCAGGACATACATCTTTAGTTCAGCTTTATTACCTCTGTTTTGGCACAGAAATTAGTCTTTGCTTTACATAATGGATCCTTTTCCCTGGAGTTTAATTTACAGAATGAATGCTCTGCTTATGAGAAATGTTTAAAATCTCCCATGCTAGTGAGGGTTTGTTCAAAAGCAGAAGGCTCTAGTTACCTGAATTTGGAAATGGATACATCTATTGATATTTTCATTTTAAGATGTGTCTTCCTTTCTTGTGTTCTAATGCAAGTTGCACATGAGAATGCTTCAACTTTACAATTGACAGGGGAAAGAAACTTGGTTTTTATGGAGAGACAGTTGATGATAAATGAGAATCGATTCTACTGATAGCAAACGTTTTGAGCACGAAGTTTCAGACTACAGAATGTAAGAAAGCCTTTTGCCTTGCTCTCTGTTTTCCTGTCTCTGTTTTTCTTTTATTTATTTATTTATTTATTTATTTATTTATTTATTTATTTATAAGATTTCTGCCTCCTCCCCGCCACTGCCTCCCATTTCCCTCCCCCTCCGCCGATCAAGTCCCCCTCCCTCAAAGAGCAATCAGGGTTCCCTGCCCTGTGGGAAGTCCAAGGACCACCCACCTCCCTCCAGGTCTAGTAAGGTGAGCATCCAAACTGCCTAGGCTCCCACAAAGCCAGTACGTGCAGTAGGATCAAACCCCAGTGCCATTGTTCTTGAGTTCTCAGTAGTCCTCAATGTCCGCTATGTTCAGCGAGTCTGGTTTTCTTTATCTCTCTGTCTCTTTCTCTCTGTGTGTGTTTGTGTGTGTGTGTGTTTCTCTTTTTATTTTTTCTTTTTTTTTCCAACTTACTTCATGAAATCTACAACTTCGGGCAAAGGATGAGCTTATTTATGCCATAGGAAATGCAAATCAGGGTGCTGAACTGTCTCTATAAACTAGTCATGTAGTTAGGTCTTGTGAACTTTGTTTGCTTGGAAAGAGATAAGTATTTTGTGATCAATTTAGTTTGAATTTATAATAAAATAACTTTATGTTATCAGCAGAAAACATCACAAACCTGATTTCTAAGATTTTTCAATCTTATCAAGAAAAGTTTTCCAGGCCAAGCAGCGTGGCACCCATCTCTAAACCCAGCACTCGGGAGGCAGAGGCAGGCAGATGATTGTGAGTTCGAGACCAGCCTGGTCTACAAGGGCTAGTTTTAGGTTAGGCTCCAAAGCTACAGAGAAACCCTGTATTGGAAAAGCCAAACAATAATAATAACATAATAATAATAATAATAATAATAAATACCTTTCCGGCTTCAGTTTTAGTCAGCTGTCTAGAGTTAGTTCATTGTGTGGATTGAGGCCTGATGGGCTTTTCCTTGCTCAGTTTAACATTTCTTCCTTTCTTCTTTCCTTCATTCTTTTCTTCCTTCCTTCCTTCAGAGAATAAAATAACCTCAACTATGTATTGTGTTTTGACTATCATAGGTTTACACTCTTTTAAATCAGACTCTTTACCCTAAGACTTACTTAAAATATCTGGAGAGGTTGTCATTGACTTCTTTGTTAATTTACATGATTATATTTTAGTACATATACGTGTCATAATTATATAACATATGTATATATGACATGTATATGTATATGTACATGTATATACCTACATTTATGTCCTTGCTTGCTATAATTTTTTACAGTTATACATGTGTAATATATAATTTGTAAAATACATGCTAATTTTTTAATGTTTATGTAATGATGAACCATAATTTAACTATTTTTCCTTTTGACAGTCTTTTTGTATTTATAACCTAAAAATTTAGTAAATTGATTTTTGAAAATTTTAATATGATTTTACATTATAGAACACTGAGATTACAATCTTCAGAATAATTTAGATTTTGTTTTTTATAATAATATTTTTAGTAATTCTTCTTACTCATTTTCTCAAAAAAGTTTGTCTCCTATGAGTCATTATAGAGTTTGAGTGTAGCAAACCAAGTAGTTCAAATTGAAAATAAAATTATTTTTAACTTATTATTTACTTTTTTAATTTTTACTATTAATTTTTACTATTATTAAAATTTCAGGGTTTTTCTACGGGATTATTTTCAGATGAAATTTTATAGTGTCACCAAGTATAATTTTAGGTAATTTTGCTTCAAATTTCATACTCTTAGAATGAGTGACAGTAGTATAACTGTGTATATAACATAGCCAAAATAGGCCACAATAAAGTTTTTTTTTGTGATTAGATAAGTCCCATGACATGTCATATTATGGCACTAAATGCATTTTAGGCAAAAATTGTACCACCATCCTCAGATATCAGTTTATCTCCATTTTAGACGGCCATCCATTGCTTATAATGACAAGTATGAAATAGGTTTACTAAAAAGTGTTTTCGTATGAATCTGAACTACCCAATATTTTGAAATGTTAATTACTCTGTTTTGATTGTACTCTAAACATATATTCTTGACATTAATGCTCTATTTTTTTCTGCAGTTAACATAAATCTCTCTCTTTTCTGTCTCTCTCTCTCTCTTTTTCTCTTCCCGTAAGTAGCACAGGGTTTTTCCTAAACTGGCATATGTCAGTCATGGATGAGGAAAACTGCACCTCGGTGGCAGAGTTCATTCTCCTTGGCTTTTCTGATGTGCCCGAGCTGACATTCTTTCTGTTTCTGGTGTTTCTTCTCATTTACGGAGTGACAGTCATAGCAAACTTGGGCATGACTGTGCTGATTCAAGTCAGCGCTCAACTTCACACACCTATGTATTTCTTCCTCAGCCACCTGTCCTTTGTGGATTTCTGCTACTCCTCCATCATTGTGCCAAAGGCGTTCACTAACATCATTAACAGGGAAAAAGTTATTTCTTACCTGGAATGCATGGTGCAATTTTATTTATTTTGTGCTTTTGCTGTCACTGAGGTCTTTCTATTGGCTGTGATGGCTTATGACCGCTTCGTGGCCATTTGTAACCCACTACTGTACATGGTCATCATGTCCCCAAGGCTCCGCATTGTACTGGTGTCTGGATGCTACCTCTATGCGTCAGTTTGTTCTCTGATTCACCTCTGCTTAGCCCTTGACATCCCATCGTTTAGGTCAAATGTGGTCAACCACTTCTTCTGTGATCTGCCTCCTCTCTTAAGTCTTGCTTGCTCTGATGTTACCAAGAATGAGTTATTCCTGTTCATCATTGTCAACTTCAATGAGATTCTCACCATTGTAATTATCTTCATCTCCTATTTGTTAATTCTTGTCACCATCCTGAAGATGCATTCTGCAGAGGGGAGACGCAAAGCCTTTTCTACCTGTGCTTCGCACCTCACGGTCATCATTGTCTTCCATGGAACAATCCTCTTTATTTACTGTCAGCCAAGCTCTGGCAATAGTGTAGATGTTGATAAAGTAACTACAGTTTTCTATACTGTGGTCATTCCCATGCTGAATCCCCTAATCTACAGTCTGAGGAATAAGGATGTGAAAGAAGCTCTCAGAAAAGTGTTAGTTTCTAAAAAGAATTCTCTCCTGGAATTTTTATTTCACAAAGCTTAAGGATCTATATTGAAGTCCCCTGTAGTGACAAATATATTAGTTGAATATGGAGCATAGAAAAATAACTATTACACAAGGATGTTAATTAATAACTCTTAGCATTCACATATCTTTTTGAATCTCTATTTGTAGGAATGAGGGTTTATAATGGTTGTATTTATGACTGTTCTTTAATTTGTAGCATTTTAAGCCAATATGAGTTATAACAAGATACAAGCACTATTTTTAAATATTGTAAACCTTTATTACAGCATAATTTAAGGAATATATGATCCATTTAAAAATGACTTGCTGATATATTACAATGAATAACAAACTTATACACAAGTATCTGGACTTTATACACTAGCATATATCATATATACATTAGGCCTTTTGGTGTCTCCTATACTCTTTGATATTCATCTTAACATTTATTTACAAGAATTCAAAAAATATTATTTTCCTGTCATAACTCAAAAAGTTTTGGGTCCATTTTTGTGTATAGTCCTTTGTGTTTTTTTTGCCTTTGTGTTTCTCTGTATTGGGCTTTAAAATCATTGACCTGTCTCATCAATGTCTGCATTTATGACCTATCACACACTTTTTCCTACTATTATCTTGAATCTAGTGAGAACAAAGCATATACTTCACTTGTAAGTGCATTTCCAGCCTCTGTTAGTTCTTTGCGTATGTCGTTGACTTTAATAAAATATTCCTTTGCCACTCTTACAACTACGTAATCAATGTTCTTTCAGGCAGACTTGATTCACGTTTCACTTCTATAGTCCAGGATGATTTATACCGATATCCACATCATGTTTACTTGTTCAAGTAAAACATTTTTAAAATAATTATTTTATTTTTAAAAAGAAAATAAACTATCTTTTTTCATTTTACATACCAGTCCCAGTTCCCACTCCCTCATCTCCTTTTATTCACTCCACATACCCCTCCCAAATCCTCATCCACTCCTCAGAGAGGGTAATACACATTGCTTTTGGGGAGGTCCAAAGCCCTCCCTACTAAATGTAGGCCGAACAAGGTATCCATCCAAAGAGAATGGGTTCCCCAAAAGCCAGTACAAGTAGTAGGGACAAATCCTGGTGTTACTGTCAGTAGCTCTGCAGTCTTCTCTAGGTATACAACTGTTACCCACACTCCAAAGGTCTAGTTTGGTATGATGCTAGTTTCTTCCCTCTCCAGCTAGAGTTGGTGAACTCAGGTAAACTGTTACAAAGGGTGTCCCCATTATGGTCTTAACATCTTTGCTGGAAAAATGGCTTAGTTTTTAAAGCTAGGCTCACAATTAAAAATATAAAAACATTTATCCTATTATCTATAAAATGTTAGAATAAGAGTTAGACTTTGTTTAAGAAACAAAAAAAGATTAGGTGTGTTGTATAGATTAAACAAAAGTTTTTATCACAGTGAGAAGCACTTCTACCTATATACTTAGAAGACATCCAAAAAAAATTAAAATCTTGAACTTGTGACTCTGATAAGAATAGTCAGTGTTTACTAGAACTTGATTGATAGTTTACCAGAATTCCAATGATTAATGTTAAGAATGAACTTTTGAAGTCTTAATACAGCAGTAGCATAGTAAGGGAAACTGTGAAAGTTAATACTGATTTATTGCAATTATATTTACTAATGTATTTTCTATAAATAGATATGGTATTTCAATTCCTTCCACTACTTTTTTCACGTAATATTTTGAGTGCTATTTGAAAAACTCTTAGAGTTATTTAAATCAGGGGCCTAATAAATACAATTAAGCTTTCTGCATAGTCCACAATTTGGAAACGAAAGTACCTTTGAGGAATTGCCAAGACAATCATTTGTTTCATCACTCCATTTGTGATTAATCAATTCCTTGGTGAAACTATTTAATTGCTCACTTATTTTCTCATGAGAATTTAGATACTATTTTATGGACTCTTAGAACCTCAATAGGAATTAAAGGCCTAAAAGCACACCTGCTTTTTCAAAGAATCATAAGGGAGGTGTTTTTTTCAAAACACACTGAAAGTGTGTCCAAAATGAACAAATTCTACAATGGATTTATACATTTTTTTTAAGTATTACACATGTTTTCTAGTTGAAACTGAACTGTGGTTTATAACAGTGAGGAAGGAGGTGAATGAAAGAAGTGGCGTTTGTCTGGTAAGTGTTCTAATGAAAATGAACAGACACTGATACTACATAGGATTGTAGTGGTTCAGTTCTCATAATCACTATCTAGAAAGCTGATGATTTTGAACAAAACTACAGCCATTGAAGTAATTCAAACCAAAAAGCAAGCAATACATCCAAGAACACTTAAAACATGATATTCTTAAGACATCAGTCCATATTATTAGACCCCGAGGTGACATCTAAATAAGAACACATTTATCATTGTGAGGGATTTGCTAATAAATTAAACACAGCAGTGAATGGTGGAACACACCTTTAATCCTAATATTTGGGTGACCAAAATAGGTAGATCTCTGTGAGTTAGAGGTGAGACTTGCCTAGTCTAGCAGTGAGCTCCTGGCCAACCAAGCCTGCATAGTGAGACCCAGCCTCCAAACAGTAACAAACAAAGGATCAGAGATTTAGATTTCTGTTGAAGTGAATTTAATTTGTTAAAAAAAATTGGTTTCCTCTTATGTTAGCTTAATGATATCATTACTTATGGACAAACATGTAAGAAGCCCACTGGAGTCATCATAGCATCCAAGAAAAATCTGTGAAAGAAGCGTTAGAATTTAGTATGTGGAACTCTGGGTAATTACATGCAGATTTCTTGGTCTCTGTCAGAAATACCCTATTCTTGTCTACAATTTTTCTAGAACATGTTTTATTTTCTTCTTTTATGACTCATTTGTACTTTGGCTACATTTAATATTTTATTTCCCTTTATTCAATTTTGTTCCAAGTTTAATTTTACTTTTCATTTTATTATTAAATGTTGACACATGAAACAACCTTGCAAGACTATCAAAATTAATCTTTCCAATAAAATTGAATTCTGTCACCTATAATTCATTGATTAGAAGTGATAGTCTCTGGTAAACTGTTCCATTAGCAAAGAAAACAATTTTTCATAACTATTCAGACCACTATGACATTTAATTTTGCATGTAATTTGAGCCTCCTTTTTGAGGTTATCATTCAAATGACAAATATAAAAAAAGTGACTAAATACAGGCAAGTCATTGTATTCAAGCACAGTTACTTGATACTTTATGTAAATTTGCCTTTCCCTTGCTGTCTCAGCCAATGCCCTTGCTTCAGGGTTAGTTAGGTCGAAATCTTGTATGTATAGTTATAAATGAAAGGACTGTCATTTTGTCATTTAATGAGATTTGGCACCTCTTGTGAGTAATCCACTTATATTTTAGGAATATAAATATGCATATAACATATAACACACACACACACATATAAAAAAATAGTTGGCTACTAGCCAAATGGCATTTTCTTTCTCCAGTTGACTTCAACTACTAATTTTACGTGAAGTTATTTAGCTTGAATTTTTAACCTGTATAAGAAATTTTTGCATAATCATATAGATCATGGGTTAAAATAAGACAATATTGATATCTAAAGAGATCAACTTATTTTGGTTTTAGTATGTTGACAATGAATACTTACTAAATGTTAGGAATATAAAATGTGGGTTTGAAAATCCTTTATATGTCCACATAGTACTGTAGACAAATACTACTATAATGTTTAAGTTGAATATAAGAAAATAAAACTACAAATGAAATATTCCAAATCACAGAAATAGAAATGCCTATTTATTTAAACCCAAATGCAAACCTTTCTTTTATGTAGAAGTACTATGTAATACTTTGTCTATCCACACTAATGGGTTCTTACGTATCATTATGGTCTATACAGATCTGCAGCCTTACCAAGGTCACTGAGAGAAAATGAATCAGAGGGATAGACAAATATACATGCCTCAGTTTTTGAAATACCTAATAAAAACAAGACAACATTCTTGAATGTATTTTATGAGCAGGACTGAGCAGAATGCAACTAATTTAAAATATGATCAATGTTTTTTTTTATATTTTGGATTCTATATTTAAACACATTGTAAAATCATTCAGAATTACTATCTTGCCCCTGAGAATTTGAAGAGGCTGGGGAAGGAAACAAACTTTCATTTGTTTAAATTAAGAAAAGAGCCATCATTCTCAGATTATGGATGATATGCCTCAACCATGGTGGATGTTTGTCTTGCTGGGCATTTTCTTGGTGCCAATCCACAGAACTGAGAATCACTGAAGAATGAGTCCTAGTCTTTCTTTTTTGTTATTCATGGCAGGTGAACAACTCTGAGGACTTTATTTGTTCTTTATGTGGGAAACACACCTCAAGGTGAAAAACAGTCTTTCTACCCTCTGTTGGCAAAGATTCTTCTGGAACTGAGACATTGTTCCTTACTATAGCAATTGATGTGAGAGATAGAAGAAAACAGAAAAAAATTATTCATAGTCATAAAACTACACACTATTTAGAGTAACCTTTTGCCACTGATGATAGAGAGTGCTGACAAAATTAAAGGTAATATGTCACCTATCTTAAGAGCCACAACCAGCATGATGGATGAATATGAGACACGAAAACTTTAACACAAATTATAAATTCAACATATAACATCAAGATTGCAAAATTATCAAATAAATATGCTGTTATTCTTACTCTATGAGCTTGAATTAGATTACAAATAACTCTGCTATTGATTTTGAAATTTATTTATTCTCTCAGTTTCTATTCTATCTTTGCTACAGAAACCAAAATTCCTACAAATAATGAGTCTGGGGAACAATACTGTGAAGACTGAGTTCTTTCTCCTGGGATTCAGTGATCATCCAGAGCTCCAGAGCCTTCTGTTTGCTGTGTTTTTCTTCATCTACTCTGTTACTCTAATGGGGAATCTTGGGATGATCTTACTGATTACAGCCAGTTCTAACTTACACATCCCCATGTACTTTTTCCTCTGTATGCTGTCCTTCATAGATGCATGCTACTCTTCTGTTATTGCCCCCAAATTACTTGTGGATCTGTTTTCTGACAAGAAGACAATTTCTTACAATGGCTGTGCTACACAGTTGTATTTTTTCTGCTCTCTGGTTGATACAGAATCTTTCCTCTTGGCTGCCATGGCCTATGACAGGTATATTGCAATCTGTAACCCCTTGCTTTATACTGTAATTATGTCGAAGAGGGTGTGTGGTCAGCTTGCAGTTGGAGCATTCATGGGTGGAACTATGAGTTCCATAATCCACACCACTAATACTTTCCAGTTGTCATTCTGCTCCAAAGAAATTAACCACTTCTTTTGTGATATCTCTCCACTCTTCTCTCTGTCCTGCTTTGATACCTACACACATGACATCATTTTAGTCGTCTTTGCAAGTTTGGTGGAAGCTATCTGTCTCCTTGCAGTTCTCCTCTCATATGTGTGTATTATAGCAGCCATCCTTAAAACAGGTTCTGCAGAGGGAAGAAGGAAAGGGTTCTCTACTTGTGCTTCTCACCTGATAGTGGTCACTATTTATCATGGGACCCTGATTTTTATTTATCTGCGCCCTAGTACAGAACATTCAATGGATATTGACAAAATGACCTCTGTGTTCTATACATTGATTATACCCATGCTTAACCCTTTGATATATAGTCTCAGAAACAAAGATGTCAAAATTGCTTTTAGAAAAATTATTGGCAAAAAATTATTGTCTTAGGTAAATGAAAATAAACCTCACGACTTTAGCAATTACTTTCCTATTTTTCTTTTAATATTTGGAAAAATCATTGAATATTTTAGCTCCACAATTGTATGAAAAAAATGAGGTTCCAACCAGAAAGTCCTGAACCTAATTCTGAAACTAGGATCTTCCTTAATACACTTATCCCTATCACATTACTTTTTTAAAGTTTCCATGTTTAGTATTTGATTCATGTAAGCTTGACTTTTCACTTAACTTCAATGACACTAATGCTGTCTTCTCTCTACTATTTTCTTTTTGTGTATTTATTTATTTTTTTAATTTTATTACAATCCAACCCCGGTTCTCCCTCTCACTCCTGGCCTCCCCACTCTGCATTAGGACTGAGCATGGTCCTATCATAGGGAATGGTCTCCAAAAAGCTAGCTCAGGCCCCAGGGATAGATTCTGGTCCTACTGCCAGGGAGCCCTCAGACCAAGGTACACACATCTCTCACAGGCAGAGGGCCTAATTTGGTCTCATGGAGGCTCCACAAATGTTGGTCTAGAGTTCATGAGTTTGTACGAACTTGACTGAGCTCTCTCTGTAGATTTCCCCCTCATGATCTTGTCCTCCCTTGTTCATATATTCCCTGCTCCCACTCTTTCAATGGATTCCTGGAGCTTGGCCTGGGGCTTGGTTGCGGATCTCTGCATCTGGTTCCACCAATGACTGGAAGAAGGCTCTATGATGACAATTGGGATATTCGCCAATCTGATTACAGGAAAAGGCCAGTTCAATGACTACACAAAGGAGTTGGAGAAATCACATTATTAGCGAACTAATAGCACACGTGAAACCTCTAAGACAAAAAGAAGCAAACTCACCCAGGAGGAGTAAAGGCTAGGAAATAATAGTAATAAAAACATCAAAAATAAAAAAATAAATTAATAAAAAAATGAGGACTGAAATTAATAAAATAGGAACAAAAAGAACAATATAAAGAATCAACGAAACAAAAAAGTTGGTTCTTTGAGAAAATCAAAAAGATAACCAATCCCTTATCCAAATTAACCAAAAGGAAGAGAGCGAATATCCAAATTAACAAAATCATAAATGAAAAGGGGGACATAGCTAAAACTGTCAATGGTTACTGAATCTTCTATTAGTTTTTGGAAATGGAGTATAATGTGTTTGCACTAGATTTACTCTCCCCTTTAATTCTGTGTTCCGTCCCACTTCACTATACAGGCAGCTTTCTGTGTTTCTTATTTTTCACTCATAATATCTGTGATCTTCCACTGGAGCATTGTGTTTCATGTGTAAAAAAGATTATATTAATATAAAAAATAAATTTGATTTGTATTTTTTCTTTCATTTTGACTCACAAATAACATGTACCCACTGTAGCTTACTTGTTCAAATAGAACTAATTCATTAATTACTCAAATATTAATGTGTACTTTTCTATTTTTATTTATTTATTTATTAAAGACTTCTGTCTCTTCCCCACCATTGCCTCCCATTTCCCTCCCCCTCCCCCAATCAAGTCCCCCTCCCTCTTCAGCCCAAAGAGCCATCAGGGTTCCCTGCCCTGTGGGAAGTTCAAGGATCACCCACCTCCATCCAGGTTTAGTAAGGTGAGCATGCAAACTGCCTAGGTCTCCACAAATTTTTTGAATACACTTTTAATTCAAAAAATAATAATTTGTATTTTAAATTTTAATTGAACGGTGGATGTGATTTTATTCCTCTTTTGAATACTCATATGTTTTACCTTTTCTACCTGCTTTGTAGTTTTATTGTGTTTTGTAGTTCTCCCAGAGTCAGTCATTCCTAATCACTCATTAATACCATTATGTCAATTACAATGCCTTCCTTAGTGTAAAAACTGAGTGGTTTTAAATGGAATAAACATCAGTCCACTATTCACTGATTTAGTTTGTTTGTATAACTCTGATATTTAAAAAGGTGAATTTTCCTCTTGTTTTGACTTAACTGTTAAGAGTGGACATTTCTACTCTTATATTTTTAAGATATTACCAAACAGGTTGTTCGCTCCTCAGAAAAGAGCATACAATATGTAAAAAACATATGTATTTCTTCCAGTGATTGAAATGTATGTTTTTAATGATTTTTAATGATTGAGTGAGCGTTAAATGTCTCTAATTATGGTGGTAAAATTGTCAAGGGGTATTTTGGTAATGAGGACACAGACAGGAAATGGAACCTATGAGTGGTAGGTGATGGCTTACTTGCCTGTTCTCCAGAACAAATAGGAAAACTATTGCAGAAATAACAGAAAACAAACAAGACAAACTTAAGAGTAAATATAGAGGATGAATTCAAAGGAAAGGCTCATGATACTAAAAATGTATAGTAAGTTTTGATTCTAAACCAGAGCTTATTCACTGCAGCATGTAATATTTTATAAAAAATATTTTCCATATATATATATATGAAATAAGACCTGTCTAACACTGGCTTTAAAAACTGAATAAAGATTTGCACCTTAATATTGAATGCAGTAAATAATTCAACTTGAATAGCAAAGAGGAAATATGCTTTTAAGTGTCCGATAGATCATTCTTTGTAAATAATTGTGACATTCCAACCTTCCCCTCAGACAAAGATTTTATAAGATAGTGTAAAATGTATTGCTTTAGGCTTCTTTACTCAAGTGTGCTTTGGAATATAACATTTGGGACTTAGACGACAATGTAGTTGAAGCAACTAAGGAAGGATATAAGATGGTTTGTATGGACTGCATGAACTCCTATACACAGCTCTACCCGGACTGAAGGTGGCAAATTGAAAACCATAATTGGATGTTGTACAGATTTGCACATAGGCCTGAGGCTAGACGTCGTGGGTTGGTTATGGCCAACTGGGGGAATGAATTCTAAAGAGGACAGTGTTTGAGACTCAAGTCTGCATTTCATGATATGATGATAAAAGTAATGTCATCTCTTCTGTATGCACTAAGGACTTAGTTCCTCATATTTGTTTTAGTATGGTAGTACACATGCTCGTGAATACTATCCCATATTATATTATATAATGTTTGCATTAACTCCTTGTTTAAGAGTTGAAATCTATGTGAATTGACTATGACCAAAAACTTACTATGTAAACAGTCAAATACAGATTTGAATCCATATCTGTCTTAAAAAACAATTTTCTTTCCTTTATGTAACGTTTTGATGAAATGCAAATGAAATTATCAATAAAAATGGTAGAGTCCTGTTAATATGTATAGATGATTGATGTCTTCATGGAAGAATCTCTGTTTGCCTAAGGGTTCAGAACTTGTACTGATACACCATGAATAATATTAACCTTGTTCCTGTTCCTGGTCTCAGATTCTTACAAATTAATCTTTCACAGATAAAACTTTATAAACATATGTTTCAGCATCTTTAATTTCATACTTGTAGAGAAATTGAAAAACAAAAACTTTTTTTTTTTAGAAAAGTTGTTTGTTTTTAGTTCAGGTTTATAGCTCAATATTAGGGCACCAGCTTAACATGACCAAAGCCACGACTAATTCCTAACAGAAAAAATATCTATCTGTATCTTGCTTTGTGTTGCCAATTGTTATATTTAATTAACAAGAGTAAATTCTTCAGAAAAGAGGCAAACATTTTAATCATATAAAAAACCCAAGCTGATATATACCCACACATTTATAAAGGAAAGCATGAAAATATTCTCCCTAAAATACAGCCATCAAAAACTGGTTTTTGAAATGGGGTCAAAAATGAACAATTGCCACATTGTATGGGTACAAAATAGGTGTGGTGTGAAAAGCTAATTTTAGTTGTCTGTTTTGATTTATATTTTGAAAAAATATTCAGTTCTTATGTATATTAGCTCCACCTGGTCAGTCTTACTGTGTCATTTGCTACAAATCCCATATGTAAAGGATGTATGCAAAAGAAAGGATGTTCAAGGTTTAAAAGAATATAGGTAACATAACATTCTAGGCAGTTTCATGTGTTCCTCTGAAACCCTGCTGACTCTCTGGCTATTATGTTTTTGCTGATTTGGCGGTTTTCTTTAGCTCTAAAGGGCTAGCATATGTATAATAGAAAATTCTAAGGTTATGTGGTTTTGTAACTGGCTTATATGACAGTTTTAAAGTTATCTACTATATTTTGGTATGATGATTGTTACACTAAAATATTCAATGCATTCCTGTAGGAAATAATGAGGCAATGTCCAATGTGATGTAAGTACCCATATTTTCTAATCATGTTAATCAAATAAAGCATGTTACCCTAGAGCTTTGTTAATTGTTTGGTGTGTGTGTAGATTGTGTGTAGTCATCCTGGGACACTTCTGATTTTTACTGAACTCTTCTTCCATGCTTCCCTTCCTCTAGGGATACATCCTTCTACAGGCTGCAGTCTACTCTGACAGCATCCAAACTCACTTTCTAAGAAGCTATCATCCCTTGTCATGCCCATTCCATGTCCATATCAAGACAGAACATGGGAAGAACACATGATTAAAACTGATTGGTTCAAGGAATATCTGAAAGATACTTGAATTTTAATAGAGAATGTGCTTTTTTCATTCTGTGGTAAAACATTTAGGGTAAAATTTTAGGATA
Source organism: Microtus obscurus (assembly GCA_963919715.1). NCBI lineage: Eukaryota > Metazoa > Chordata > Mammalia > Rodentia > Cricetidae > Microtus > Microtus obscurus. The sequence goes on from CAWTZC010002446.1 coordinate 95,610, forward strand.
TCAGAAACAATGAACTAAGATGCCAACTAAAGATAAACTTATGATATTGGATGCCAATAAAAATATACTTATGAAATTATAAAATATACTTCTAGGTATATTAGTCATAGACTGTGTCTACTTTTAAACTTCTCACTTCACAAAAATATTTGTGTGGCACTGAGTCAATGATTACTGTCAAGTAAGGTCAGAGGATGCTCCTGGTACCAAGGAAAATCACAGTCATTAATCTGTCTAGACATGAATACAGGAAAAATAGTCTGAAATCTGGGAACAACTCTGATCTATAGGAGAACAAGTGTATTTTAGTGACATGAATATAGTATAGGATTTCCAGTGGCTGACAAATTTTAAATGCTTTTTAATCTCATATATAAGTATAGTGCATCTTGGTCATTCACCATTCCCTTTCTCCAGTTTCCCAATTCGGTAACCTAACATATGTACAGGTGTCTTACAATTTCAAGTTGTTTTTTTTTTATAACCCACCAATAAAAATTTGCTGAACATAAATTTATGTGGTAAGGACATTTAGTAAGGCATGTGTCTTAATGTTTATTGCTGCTGTGAAGAAACACAATGATCAAAGCAACTCTTACAAATGAAATATTTTATTGTGGCAGCTTGCTCACAGTTCACAGTATCAGTCCATAATGGCAGGAACATTATGAGTTGCAGACAGGATTGGTGCTGAAGTAATAGCTGAGTGTTCTACATCTTTAGAAGAGTGCTGTCATATGTTAACTTTGTTGCCCGGAAAGGTGTGTTATTTAGTTTCTGTGACAGGTGTGACAAAGACTAAGTGTCGTTGGAAGGGTAGCTGGTGAGGCTTTTTCAGAAGCAGATTTCCATGGAGGTCATTATCAGTTTCATTGTGGACCAGATCAGTATTAAAATAGCATAATTTTTGTTCAAAGATGTAGTTCCTTGGCATTATTATAGCCTCAGCTTTTAAAAAGCATTCTCAGGATTAGTGTGGGATTACAGGTCAGTAGAAGTCATTGACATGCTGAGAATAAATAAGACAGCTGGAAAGTTCCACAATGTAATTTGTCATGGGTCACTATTTAACATAGGGAAAAATATCCAGTAAGGAAGAATGTCATTTATAAAAAAAATGTTATATGAATATGTTTTTAATCAGTTTTAATCAGAGCTGGGAGAAGAAAAAGATATTGACAAACTGAATGAGTGGCAGAGTAGAGAGAGTTTTGCCCTGGTTGGACAATACCAGTGCTTCTTGCTTTTAATTTTTTAAATTATTTAATGTCTTATTTTTAGTTGACCCAATAGTATACAAATTTATGGGCTGCAATGTAATGTCAAGAGGTACATGCACATGATATAACAATCAAATTATCACAGTTGTTATATTAATTACCTAGAATATTTATGATTTCTGTGTGGTTAAATGATAGAAATAATCGTTTTGAATTAGATAGAATAGGATAGTTGACTTTACTCAGACTAATATGTACTACAAAGTCAAGTTTATTCAACCTTTTCCATTCAAAAAATTAAGCATAAAATATGAGTAATGAGTACATAAATATTTAAGTAGATGTTTTCATCAGAGGACATAAAATTGTCAAATCATCAGTATGTCCCAGGAAGTGAAAGTTATAGGCACTCTGCTGCTTATTTGCCCCATTTCTGACTTCTATCTTGTACACCTTTACTTATCTGGCCAGCTCAGCATCTCTGATTCCAGCTTATGCATTTGAATTCCATCATCCTACCTAGATATCTCCAAAGGTTAAGGTGCATATTTCAGAGTCCTTTCTTCTTGGGTATATAGATATAAAGAACTTTCTTTACCTTCCCTGCCTTTCAAATTCATAGAATTAAAAAAGTATAATGAAAAATGTGGAGGCCCAAAAACACAAGCCTCTTTCCACCTTGTCTGAAGTTCAGAGAGTTTCAACCTGCTCAAAGTTGTTAACAACAAGTGTACCTACACACCCTGACCTAAAGTGTGGTTACTTGATGTTTTGCTTTAGGAAGGCCGAAACAGGTAAATCCACTCCACTCTAACTAAAGGTCAGATAATTCTAGCTGCTTCTCCTTCTTTTGGATTAAGAGGTTTGACCTTGAGAGTGGCAGCCTTCCAGACTCCTGGTCTAGGGTGGGTTCACTGCCTAAATCACAGTATGCCTTTCTCAAGAATTAATGACTTGATGTCTCAAGCTTGAAGAATGTAATTGTTCTAGTTGTCCTTTGCATCATGTTAACGTGGTGTTTTGCCTCCTTCCTGCTTTACATATTGAGGTTTAAAAGTGTATGGAAAATTAAACAGGTGAATTTCAGCGTTCACTGTAACTTGTCCCTATATTATCCTATGCTTCTGTTTATTATTCTTCATATCTTCATTGTTCTTACTTATTTCTCTAACCCCCATGCCTCTACACTGGTAGGTGGTATACTTGTCAAAACTGTTCTCTTACAGAAAAACACACAAACAAATATGACGTAGTAAAATACAGAGTATTTTTTAAAACTACATGAGGTTTGTACATAGCAGTTACTAAAATATATATTATAATAAACAATAAATAATAATAAATAGTTAGGTGAGGCTTATCTTTTATTATATCTGATTTAAAGTATCAAGATCATCTGCTTATAAATTTATATTAAAATATGTATGCATATTGAGAAATATCTATTTAATTAAAGGCAACTCTACCTTGCAGGTATTTTTTTACACTTGATTTTACATCCTTGTTCCTCAGGCTGTAAATCAATGGATTGAGCATGGGGATCACAAGAGTATAAAACAATGAGGTCATTTTGTCTTGATCCAGGGAATAGGCAGAACTGGGCCTGAAATACATGAAGAGCATTGTTCCCTGGAAAATTGCAACAACAGTCAGATGGGAAGTACACGTGGAGAAAGCTTTGAATCTCCCCTCAGCGGAGCGAATCTTCAAGACTGATAAGATGATGTAGCAGTAAGAGACAAGGACTCCTGAGATGGTGCTCAGTTCAATAAACCCAAATAGGGTGAATATGACTAGTTCATTGACCTCTGTACCTGAGCAAGATAGTAATAGGAGAGGAGGGACATCACAGAAGAAATGATTGATCTCACTGGACCCACAGTAACACAAGCGAAATGTCAGTGTTGTGTGTGTCAAAGCATCTACCATTCCAACCAGATAAACTACAGCCAGGAGCTGATAGCACACCTTTCTGGACATGTCTACTGCATACAGCAAGGGGTTACTAATAGCCTTGTACCGATCAAAAGCCATCACTGCCAGAAGCACACACTCAGCATCTGTAAAAATGCAGAATATGAAAAACTGCAGAGCACAACCAACAAATGGAATTGAATTGCTTTTGGCCACAAGGCCCATCAGCATTTTTGGCCCAACTGCAGTAGAATAGCAGATGTCGGAGAAAGAGAGGTGGCTGAGGAAAAAGTACATTGGAGTGTGAAGCTGGGGCTCCATTCTGATCAATGTGATCATTCCAAGATTTTCAATGAGAATAACGAGATAAACAATTAGAAAAGTAGTAAATATTATCACCTTGATTACAGGGTTATTGGTAATTCCCAAGAGAAGAAACTCCGTGGCTGAGCAGTTCCCAACCTCCATTCTTCTTTGTTTGATGAGCTGTTTCCAAATAAAAGGATAAGTTAGGGATTGTTTTATGTCTGAAATATTGTTATTATGTTATATACTGTTATTATACATTATATATAATACATATTTTTTTTCAATACAGGGTTTTTCTGTATAGCTTTGACTGTCCTGGAACTTGCTCTGCAGACCATGATGACCTTAAACTCACAGAGATCCTTATGTCTCTGGCTCTTTAATGTTGGGATTAAAGATGTGCACAGCGACCTGGCCCAATATTTTTTTTTCTTTAAATTGGTGTATGTTTTCTCAGTAAACAACATAGGCAGATATTATTTTATAGAAACATTATTATAAAAGTCTATGTAAGTTGTTCATTAATAAATAGTTCATGTAAGTGATTTATCTTGATGATTCAGACACACACTTTGACAGCATATTTTAATAAATTAAATATTGACTCCATATTAAAAGTAATATAAAATCAAATAAGGATAAGTCAGAAGGTAAAAGGGAGCAAAATTCATTTGTTTGATAAAAAGAGCACATTTGTTGCTGAAAAATATATTTGAGATTCCTTGCTCAGACTAGATATAGTAGGGAGGGCCTTGGACCTTCCCCAAAGCAATGTGCCTTACTTCGTCTGAGGAGTGAATGAGAGGTTGAGTATGCGATTAGGAGAAGGGAAGGAAAGGGAGTGGGAACTGGAATTGGTAAGTAAAATCTAAGAAGATCGTTTGTTTTGCCTTGAAATAATAAATTAATTAAAAATAAAAGAATCTATTTTGAACAAAAGGGAAAAAAGAATAAAAAAGAAATATATTTGAGTTTAACAGTATTAACACTATTAATTTTGTTGCATAGACATTAATAAATGGAAATTATTCTGTTAATTTAGTGTGAAGGTTATATTTAATAACCAATTATGTTTTGAGGACATGTTCTACATGTTACCTTTACTGCTTTGTCAAAATATTAATAATCCATTTATTAAATTTACTAAATTCCAAATTATAAATGATAAAATATTTGGATTATGAGAAGACATGACATCAAGCAAGATAGAATAAAGATTCTACTAAGTACAGTAGCTTCTCACTAGTTCTTAGATTAGAAGGGTTGTTACAAAATAAGTGGAAAGATGCCTAACAGTTTCTGAAGTTATACATGTCTTGTCATCTCCTTTATATTTGCACGAATGTGTGTATATGTACGTCAGAGCCCTAACATGAGTCTGTCTTTTGATGTAGAAATATTGGAATGTCGATGGAAGTCTGATTCTTACTTTTTATACTCAACTGTAGTTGCACTTAATCACTCTATTCTTTCATATAAACTGAAATTAATATATGCATGATGATTTGTATTATTGTCTTATTATTTAGTAAAACACAATTTAGATTACATGCATATTACTTCTGAAAAGTTATTTGCAACATAATGTTTTACCAATGACTTCAGAATAAATATGAACAAATAAATCCTATTTAAAATGTTCATACAAATAGCAAGTGAAGTAATTTAATAATACACAGTACAAACCGGAAGATATCATTGTCATCTAGATTGTATATTATGTTTAACTTCATCTGTTATTCACTTACACATTACCCAATACCAATACCTCAGTTTCTCAAAGAAAACTGAATTATTTCTATATAAATAAATGATTAAATAGAAATAAACAATTACTGAATGAATAAGAAAGAAGGAAGGATGGATGGAACAAAGAAACTAACATACCTGAGTTGAGTCTTTCTGTTTTCATCAGTGATGCATGAACTATATGTAGATGACCTGTTATTTTCACTCGAATGCTACTGGAGCATAAATATGACAAAACTCTTCTTGGGGTACACTTATTTATTCATCAATGGCTAATTAAATTCCTTGATGATCTTTTCCCCAAGGGATACTATGGCAACTTCAGTAAAGTTGAAATTACACATTTTTACAAGTACTGTATGACTTAATTGGCACCATTGATTTCCCTACTTCAGCTCAAAAAAGGGTTATCAAGCAACACAATTCTTTTTAACAAAGACAAAAATGTACATATTTCAAAATGATCTATACTTTAATGTGTTTCTGGGTGTTACAATAATAATCCATATAGAAAATATTGCACATGTATACATATCTATATTAAATTCACTTTCACAGTAAGATATAGAAGTAGATGTGTATTATATATAGTCAAATGATATGCTAACTACTTTTCATTCTTCTATTTGGATATTCCAGTAACAAGGACATTTATGTGGTTTAAGATAAAGACAAAAAGTTATATCACTAAAGCTTTCAGCACAGTAATCACTGCTACAGAATTCAAATATCAGTGGTAAAGATAATATGTAATTTAGAGATATTATAACTGGAGAACTGATGAGGATTTTTTATTTCAGTGTTAAAGTCTGTAAAAGAAGAACATTGATTCATACACAAGTCTAGCCATTTTCTCAGTTTATATTTCAGTCATAAATATTTTCAAATAACTCCATACAATGCAATATCAAAAAATATCAAACCCATAAATTCAGAGAAATAACACTTACAATTTGATCCTTTTATACTAGACTTTTTTGAGACAAGGTAAATTGTGTTTTATTAAAAGATATGATACATGACATGAGAAAAATATACAAAGAATCTGAAAAGATTATACTCTGAAGAAAGAAACAAAAAATGCTATCATCAGAAAAATGTTTCCAGAATATACAAAGAACACATAAATTCAATTTAAAATAGACAACAGATGTTATTCTCTAATTTTTATTTTTTTTTAAATTGACAGTAGGTTCTTCCTTCAGATAATACATCCCAACCACAGTTTTCCCTCCCTCTGCTTGTCCTAGCTACTCTAGTCTTCTCTTTCCCCACAGATCCACTTCCCCTCACCATTTTCTCTTCAGAAGAGCAGATCACAACCAAACAGACAAAACAAGATACAATAGGACATAGTGAAAGCCTAACAGTTTTTCTCCTCAGTTTGTAGAACTTTGGATTCTTTCCACTTAGTTCATACCCATTTCATTTAAACATATGAGTTTATATGACCATCAAAACAGTCTTCAATCATTACAAGAGAAAAACACAGAGCAACACATAGAAATTTAATACTTTAATTACAGTTTCTCTGGGAGAATCAACTACTGTTATTTGGTTGCATGGACATGCTGTCAAGCTGTTTTGTAAATCATTACATTTATATGAATGGATTTATGCTACTCACAGTCTCGGTTGGGGAAATTTTGTTGTAGTTGGCAATGATTAGTCCACAAAATCATCTGTGGATAAATAGGTGAGGAAGGAGGACTGTTGAGTGCTCAGGCAAAAATTGAGTCCAGAGTTTTAGGAAATCTCACAGAAAAAAGTATGAGTCACAGGATGGGAAGAAGAGTAGGGAAATGATTTGTTCTAGATATGAAGTGTGATTACCTGGGCCTGTCAACATTTCTTTGTGGGCAAAGTGAAGTGTTGTATAATAAATAATAAAATCCCAGAGACAGATATCGGGGTTCAACCCAAAGATCAGAAAAGCAAAGCAGCCAGCCACTGGCTCCTACCTCTACCTCAGACCAAAATGGGTATCCTGCCTCCACAAATCCTCAGAATGAGACTCAGCTGAGACCTGCCTCCTCCCATCTTCTATTTCTTTCTAGTGCTCTGATTAAAGGCATGCACCACTATTGCCTAGTTTCTATGTTGAACTACTGGTATTAAAGGTGTGTGTCACCACTGCCTTGTCTGTAAGGCTGACCAGCATGGCTGTTTTACATTCTGATCTTCAGGATAGCTTTATTCATTAAAATACAAATGAAATATCTCTACAAAATTTCTCCAATTCCAGAGGAACTGTTATTATTTAATAGAATCTGGGGGACATGGAGTCATATTCTCCACTGATACAGATGATGCATAGTTTCTTATGCGCTATCAAACAAACTCCCACCAATGGTCATTCATTAAGCTCTAATTAAAGTCAGAAAAATCACAAGAAAAGAGCCTGGGAGGAGGAAGGGATTTTTTTTGGGGGGGGGGGGGGAGAAAAATTTGTTTATGGAGGGAGAGAAGGCAATGAGAGTTGACTACGGTCCATGTATATTATACTTATAAGTCCACAAGAAACTGTCAAAGAATAAAATAGTTAAAAGATAGTAAATCACTTTTCATTTGGGTATTCACAAATATTTTATATACTTTCATTTGTTTGTTTGTTTATTTGTTTCATGGATGGTAGTAATCCAAAGTTGGGTGCTTATCATTGAACAACAAGCACTTTAACCATTGAATTCTATCCAAATGCTCATTTTCCTTGAATTCTGATAAGAAAATGTAAGCAATAGATTGAAATCTATGTCACCTACACCTTGAGCTTCTGATCCACAGATTTCTACTTCTTCAGATTTTTTTTCAGTTGAAATTAGTATTTTTTTTCATTTTATATTCTCTCTCTTTTAACTTTTTCTTAAAGTGATGAGTACTCCATGAGCCTGGGCATTTTAATTCTTTGAGACTATCATACAAGGGAATCTGTGACTGACATTTGTTTCTTAATAGAGATTTTGTGTGGATGTCTCTGTGTGTGTGTGTCTTAATGTGTTTGTGTATATCTCTCTCTCTCTCTCTTTCTGTGTGTGTGTGTGTTCATTTGGGTTTGTGACTTCCCACACTTGTATAATTTTTTCCACATAGTACTTTCTCAAGCAATGTTATGTTAGCCAGTATCACATTTTATTTCTTCATTTTTGCCCTCTGTATTCAATATATTATGACAGTGCTTTTCCTCGCTGGACCTTGCAACTGCTGTTAAATGTGATGTGCAGGTTGAGACAGCTTTGAACCTTCCCTCAATAGAGTGGATCTTTAAGACTGATGAGATGGTGTAACAGTAAGAGAAAAGGATTCCTGATTTTGTGCTCAGTTCAATAAAACCAAAAACAATAAATAAGGTCAGTTCATTAACTTGTATGTCAGAGCAGGAGAGGAGGTAAAGTGGAGGTAAATCACAGAAGAAATGGTTGAATTTACTAGACACACAGAAACACAAGCGAAATGTCAATGTTGTGTATTTCACAGCATCTACAATACCTACCATGTAAACCACAGCCAGGAGTTGGTAGCACACTTTGCTGGACATATCTACTACATATAAAAAGAGGCTGCTTATTGCTTTGAACTGATCAAAAGCCATCATTGCCAGAAGCATACACTCCACATCTGTAACGATGCAGAAGATGAAGAACTACATAACGCACTCAAGAAAAGGAACTGAATTGCTGCTCCTTGCAAGCAGGTCAGCTAACATCTTAGGGCAAGCTGCAGTAGAATAGCAGTCATCAGAGAAAGAGAGGTGGCTAAGGAAGAAATATATTGGCATGTGAAGCTGGTGATCCATTCTAATTCAAATGATCAAAAATCCAAGACTTTCAATAAAAATAATGAGATAAATGAGATAAAATAAATAAACCCTAACCCTAACCCTTCCCAGGGAAGCCTGCTGTTTTATTGAAGGGAAACAAAGAAGTGGATCTGGGGGATATAGGAGAGTGTGGGGGGGGTGGAGAGAGGGGAAACTGTGATCAAAATGTAATGTATGAGAGAAGAATATAAGAAAAGGCAAACAAAAATACATACACAAGCCGGGCGATGGTGGCGCACGCCTTTAATCCCAGCACTCGGGAGGCAGAGGCAGGCGGATCTCTGTGAGTTCGAGACCAGCCTGGTCTACAGAGCTAGTTTCAGGACAGGCTCCAAAGCCACAGAGAAACCCTGTCTCGAAAAAAACAAACAAACAAACAAAGAAAAAATACATACACATAGTCAATTATGGTAATCAAGAGAATTTTATAGTGATGAATATTATGGATTAGTATTATATATATTCAAACTTGCAACATTTTAATATCTACTACATTAATGTACTTAGGTGTCAGAACAAATACATATTTTACTGGTTCAAACTACAATTTACAACTTCCATCTATGCCATCATTACAATTTTCAGAAAAAAATTTCCAAGCGTTAAAAATAAACATTCAGGCACATGTGACAGAGTTGTTTAGGACCACATTTTCATTTTCAGTTTTTGTAGAGCATCTTTCACATCCGTGTTCCTGAGGCTGTAAATCAAAGGGTTCAACATGGGAATTACAAGAGTGTAGAACAATGAGGTCATTTTGTCTTGATCCAGAGAGTAAGAAGAACTGGGGCGAAAATACATGAAAAGCATAGTTCCCTGGAAAATGGCCACTGTGGTCAGATGGGAGGTGCAGGTGGAGAAAGCTTTGAATCTCCCCTCAGCAGAACGGATCTTCAAGACCGATAAAATGATGTAACAATAAGAGACCAGAACTCCTGAGATGGTGCTCAGTTCAATGAAGCCAAAAACAGTAAATAAAGCCAGTTCATTGACTTGTATATCTGAGCAAGAGAGGAGGTAAAGTGGAGGCAAATCACAAAAGAAGTGGTTGATCTCATTAGACCCACAAAAACATAAGTGGAATGCCAAGGTTGTATGTATTAAACCATCTGTTGTTGCCAACAGGTAAACCCCAGCCATGAGCATGGAACATACCATGCTGGACATGTTCACTGTGTAGAGCAAGGGGTTGCTGATGGCCTGGTACCTATCAAAGGCCATCACTGCTAGCAGAAGACACTCAGAATCTGCAAAGACACAGAAGGTTAAGAACTGCAGAGCACAACCAACAATGGGAATTGTTTTCTCCTCAGCCAAGAGGTCCGCCAGCATCTTGGGTCCAATTGCTGTGGAATAGCAGAGGTCACAGAAAGAGAGGTTGCTAAGAAAAAAGTACATGGGTGTGTGGAGCTGAGAGTCCACTCTAATTAAAATGATCATCCCGATATTGGCCAGAAGAGTAATGAGATAAACAAGTAAGAATGTGGTGAACAGGCCTACCTTTATGCCAGGATTATTGGTAATTCCCAAGAAAATGAATTCATCCACAGAAGAGCAATTTCCCCCATCCATTCTTCTTTATTTTGTAAATTTTAAAAGATAATTTCAAAATTGAGTAGGTGCATTCTCAGTTATCTCTAAAAAAGAAAATAATTCATTCTCTGGATTTATTTTGTTCAGAAATCAGTTCAATAAGTTACTCTATAAATAGATCTTTATGGTAGTAATCATAATAGAACATACCTGATAGTTTGAAGATTCTGTTGTCATGATGTGTAACATCCATATATAACATCCATATACTATTGTGCAAAATGTACTTATTACATTTTCAATATTTTGACCCTCTCTTCTATTACCTTTGAAACCGTGCTTTTGATTTCCATAAATCTTACTTGATCTTCAACATATGTTAACAAAAACAGTATTCAAAGAGATTTTAAGCTCTAAAAAGGTTAGACATTTATTGCTTTTAAAAACATTTACCTAAGCTTTTTCAGACCCAACTGGCTTTTGATTCTACTGCACGTACTGGCTTTGTAGGAGCCTAGGCAGTTTGGATCCTCACCTTACTAGACATGGAAGGAGGTGGGAGGTCCTTGGACTTCCCACAAGGCAGAAAACCCGGACTGCTCTTTGGGCTGATGAGGGGGGGGGACTTGATTAGGGGAGGGGGAGGGATATGGGAGGCGGTGGAGAGGAGGAGGCAGAAATCTTAAATAAATTAATAAATAATAAATAAATAAAGCACATTTACCTAAGCAGAAATATTAATTAGATATATTCAGAACCTATTTCATGGTTGGTTGAAAGAATATTTGCCAATTCTAAAAGCAATGGATGTCTATGACACTGGTTGATAAAAATTAAAATCATTTTATTCTGATGCCATGTAGCTTGTTGCATGTGGTAACAAAGAAATAAATCATATTTTCATGCAAGAATATACTTTATTTTCATTGGTCTTTGTGTCTTTTCCAAAGAATTGTCTAGAGACAAACATCTAGACTCTGGGCACTCAAAGAAGCATATTAAAAGAAAACTGGTAAATCTGTGACTTAACACTAATATTTTCTTGTGTTTAGTTTTTAAGTCAAGAATTACATCTTAAATATGAAAAGAGTGTAAGAAAACATGAAATTTTCAGAGCTTTTTATGTGTGTCCTTTAATATGTGATTGATTTGCACTTGTAGGGTTCTTAAATGAAATCTTGTCATTAGGAAACAGGGATGGATACACTGGCTCAGTAAGTATTACTTATGGTTTATATGGTGTTGAAGTAAAGTTGAATTATCACATGCTGTTATTTATAAAGTGGTATTCCATTATCTATTAAAGGAATCATCAACAGAGAACACTAGCAAAGACTGTAATTGTCATATTGTCATGATGGTCACAAAATCAGAGAGTTTCTTATGAATTAAGATAAATTGAGTAAAATGCTCATATTTAAGTTCAAAATCTATTTTTGAGAAAAAACTGTCATTTAATCATTTTACTTTATAATGTATTAATATAAGCAGAGAGAAATTGATTAATCTATGTAGCTCTCTCTCACTGTTTTCCAAAGAAGATCAATATTTTTAACTTTTTGCTTTTAAATGTTGCAATGCAGGAACCTACCTGAGATGAACAGTTCAATCTTAGATGAATAATGGTAGTGTGTGCTTTTTCATGCAGTTAAAATTTGGAGTTTAAATCTCTGCAACTACTTCCCTAAGGTTTTGGTGTTATGAAACCATTTAATTAATTAGATTTCTATTTCAGAATTTTCCCCAAAGAATACATTAACATTTTAGGCATATCTTGAGCTTAAGTTTTATGATAGTCAGCTAGTTGATCTGTCTCAGAATAAGAATTAAAATTTAATTTTGCACTTTAAAACATAATTGATATAAACATAATGTATAATATGCAATGTTATCTGTATTCCAATCTGAAATACATTGCATTTAAAATGCTTCCCTATTTAACTATGATCAATGTCCTTCCAGTATTTTTCTTTTTTAACCATATCCTAATCTTTGATCAGATTAATATTAACGTTCTTTTTTTATTTTTAAAATTATTTTTATTTATTTTAAAAGAAAACAAACTATCTTTATTTTATTATACATACCAATCCAAGTTCTCATTCCCTCCCCTCCTGCCATTCTTTCCCCTTTCCCCCCACCCAACCTCTATCCACTCTTCTGAGAGGATGATGCACGTTGCTTTGGGGAAGGTCCAAGATCCTCCCTACTATATCTAGGCTGAGCAAGGTATACATCCAAAGAGAATAGGTTCCAGAAAGCCAGTACAAACAATAAAGATAAATCCTGGTGGCACTGCCAGTGTCCCCTTGGTATGCCAGAGCCATGTAACTGTCACCACACTCACAGGAACTAGTTTGATTTTATGCTTGTTCCATCCCAGTGTGGCTAGAGTTGGTGAGTTTCCATTCGCTCAGGTAGACTGTTTCAGTGGGTGTACATGTCATGGTTTTGACCTCTTTGCTCATATTCTCACTCCTCCTACTCTTCAACTGGACTTTGGATGCTCAGTCCAGTGCTCTGATACGGTTCCCTGCCTCTGCTTTCATCAGTTACTGGATGACGGTTCTATGGTGATATTGAAGATTTTCATCAGTCTGACTATAGGGCAAGGTCAGTTTCGGCACCCTCTCCTCTGTTGTTTATGGTCTGAGATGTGTGAGTTCTGTTTCTATTCTGTGGAGCACTTTGAGGTATACAGGTATTAGTTCTTCTTGGAAGTTCTGGTAGAATTCTGCACTAAAACTATCTGGCCCTTTGTTGTAAGAAAGAGCGGCCGGGCTGCGTTCCTGGTGCCCGGCCGCCCGCACGGCTAGCTTATGCCCTGAAATAATTACACGGAAACTGTATTCTTTTGAACACTGCCTGGCCCATTAGTTCCAGCCTCTTATTGGCTAGCTCTTACATATTGATCTAACCCGTTTCTAATAATCTGTGTAGCCCACGAGGTGGCTTACCAGGGAAGATCTTAACCTGCATCTGTCTGGAGTGAGAGAATCATGGTGACTCCCTGACTCAGCTTCTTTTTCCCAGCATTCTGTTCTGTTTACTCCACCTACCTAAGGATTGGCCTATCAAATGGGCTTAGGCAGTTTCTTTATTAATATGAAATCACTCCCACATCAGCCCTTGGCTTTATTTGGTTGGGAGGCTTTTGATGACAGCTTCTATTTCCTTGTAGCTTATTGTTCTACTTAAATTGTCACCGGTTATTCATTCAATTTTGGTATTTGTTATTTACCCAGAAAATTGTCCATTTTTTTTGTGTTTCCAATTTTGTGGAGTACAGGTTTTTGTTGTATGACCTAATGATTCTCTAGATTTCCTGAGTGTCTGTTGTTATGTCCACTTTTTATTACTGATTTTGTTAATTTGGATGTTCTCTCTAAGCCTCTTGATTAGTTTGTATAAGGGTTTGCCTATCTAGTTGATTTCTTCAAAGAGCCAGTTTTTTGTCTCCATGATTATATTGTTACCTTGTTTCAATTTTATTGATTTCAGCCCTCAATTTTATTATTTCCTGTCTTCTACTTCTTTTGGGTGAGTCTTCTTTTTCTTCTAGAGCTTTCAGGTGTGATGTTAAGTCACTAGTGTGAGCTTTCTCCACTTTATTTATGTAGGCATTTAGTGCTATGAACTTTCCTCCTAGCACTGCTTTCATAGTATCCCATAAGTTTGAGTACATTGTGCCTTCATTTTCAATGAATTCTAGGCAGTCTTTATTTTCTTTATTTCTTCCTTGACACAGTGGTGATTCAATAGTTAGCTGCTCAATTTCCATGAGTTTGTAGAATTTCTGAGAGTAGTATTGTTGTTAAATTCTAACTTTAAGGGCTGGAGAGATGGCTCAGCCATTAAAGGCTAGGCTGACAACCATAAATATAAATTCTAACTTTAAACCATGGTGATCTTAAAAGACACTCCAAATATTTTTATATCTATGGAGGTTTGCTTTGTTATTGAATATTTGGGAAATTTTAGAGAATGTTCCATGAGGTGCTGAGGAGAAAGTATTCTCTTTTGTGTTTGGGTGGAATGTTCGATAGATGTCTGTTAAGTCCATTTGAGTCATGACATCTCTGAGTTATCTAATTTCTCTGTTGAGTTTCTGTCTGGTTGACCTATCCATTGGCAAAAGTGGAGTGTTGGAGTCTTCTACTATTAGTATATGGGTTTGATGTGTGATTTAAGCTTTAGTAGTGTTCTTTTACATATGTGGGTGCTTTTGAATTAGGGACATACATGTTCAGGACTGAGACTTCATCTTGATGGATTGTTACTATCATGAGTATGGAGAGTGTCCCTCTCCATATTTTCTGATTGATTTTTGTTTGATATCTATTTTGTTCAATATTATGATAGCAACACCCACTTGTTTCTTAGGTCCATTTTATTGGAAAACGTTTTCATAACCCGTTTCTCTGTGATAATGTCTATCTTTGAGGTTGTGGTGTTTTTTTTTTTTGTATATGGCAGAAGGCTGGATTCTGTTTTATATCCATTCTCTTAGTCTGCTTCTTTTTGTAGATGGATTGAGTCCATTGATAGTAAGAGATAGTAATGACCAGTGATTGTAAAATTCCTGTTATATTTCTGTGATAGTGGTTGTGTGCTTCCTTTCTTTGGGTTTTGCTGTTGGGAGGGGATCTGTTGCCTGTGTTTTTGTGTGTGTAGTTATCTTCATTTGGTTGGGGTTTTTCTTCTACTACTATCAGCAGGGATTTGTTTGTGGATAGATATTATTTAAATGGTTATGTCATGGAATATCTTGTTTTCTCCATCAAGGATGATTGAAAGATTTTCTGGGTGTAGTAGTCTTGGCTTGCATCTGTGGTCTCTTAGTGTCTGCTGCACATCTTCCCAAAACCTTCTGGCTTTCATTGACAAGTTTGGTTTAATTCTGATATGTTTAGCTTTATATGTTACTTGACCCTTTTCCTTTGCAGCTCTTATTATTTTTTCTTTATTTTTTGTCTTGCATTTTGATTGTTATATGGCAATGGGACTTTTTTTTTTAGTCTCGTCTATTTGGTGCTGTAAGCTTCTTGTACTTCCACAGAAATATTCTTCTTTGGTTGGAAAAGTTTTCTTCTATTATTTTATTGAATATATTTTATGTGACTTTGAGCTGGAGTTCTCTTTCTTCTATCCCTATTATCCTTAGGTTTTCATGGTATCCCAGATTTTCTGGATGTTTTGTGTTAAGAATTTGTTTGACTTAATATTTCATTTGACCAATGAATTTATTAATTCCTCTATAGTATCTTCAACACCTCAGATTTTCTCTTTCATCTCTTGTAATTTGCCTCTATAACTTCAGTTCTTTACCCAGATTTTCCATATGCAGAATTCCTTCTGATTGTGTTCTCTTTATTGCCTCTATTTAATTCTTCAAGTCTTGAACTATGTGCTTTAACTGTTTGATTTATTTTTAATGGCTTTTGTTTTGTTTTGAGGGATTTATTAATTTCTTCCAATTTTTCCTTGTCATTTCCTCCATTTCATTAAGGGTGTTTTTCATTTCCTCTTTAAATGTCTCCAACATCTTCATAAAGTTATATATAAAGCCTTTTCTTCTGCTTCTTCTTGGTTAGGATGATAATTCTTTCTGTTGTATAATCACTGGCTTCTGGTGTTACCATGTTGCTTTTTAGGTTGTTGGATGAATTTTTGCATTGGCACCTACCCATCCCTTCCTTCAGTTGATGATGGCAGTGTCTTTGCATCTTGGTCCAATCCCTGCAGTGGGTGTCTCTTTGGGAAACATTCATTCCTGATGTGCTCTGTACAATGAATATCCGTGTCTCTGGGAGCCACTAAGATGTTTCTTAGCCTGCTCTCTTAGTCTGCTTTGTTCTTCACTCTCTTGGCCCTCTCTCTTGGTCCTCTCTGAAGGAAACTACCCTACTGGCTTGCTTGAGAAGATGAAACAGGTGTGGTAGAGGCCCAGATTTCTGCCTCACTATGGAGGGCCTAGATAGTAGGGTGTGTTGCTGGATGGTGGTCACTCACCTCATGGTCCTCTCTGTATTTTAGAAAGCTGTGTTCCACATAGGTTGCAGGAGGACAGATGAGTGTTGGGGTGGGATGGGGATTAAAGCTTGCAGAAAATGGTAGATGGGATGGGTATTCTGGTAGCCCACCTGCAGAAAAGTCTCCTGCTGGCTGGATAGAGAAGGTGAGGCAGAGATTCTCTCTGTATTGTAGAAAGCTGTGTTTCAGAGTTCTACCAAGGTTTCAGTAGGAGAGACAATTTATGGGTCGGATGGGGCTTGTAGCTTGCAGGATCTTGTGGAAAGGGGTGTGTTTTGGAACAGTTTACTTGTAGGGAACTCTCCTGCTGGCTGACTAGATAAGCCAAGGCAGTTGGGGTGGGGACCCGGTGTTTTGCCCCACTATGCAGGTCTTATATCATCATCGCCTCTTGGTTCTAATATTAACTTGCAATGTTATGGTTTGATATTTAACTCATACACAATAAAATTCTCACAATTTTGAAAGTAAGAACTAGTTTGGAATTTACATTTCTTAAATTCTTCCTATATATTTGTACTTACCACTCATTACTTCAATATGAAACATAACTTTACTTAGACCTACATTTTCTTATTTCCACTCAGTCTTTGTAAACTATAAAAATTTTTCTCATTCCCTGGAACTTTTCTGATTATGACATCCTGTATAAAGAGAATTATATTATAAAAGGCCTTTGGTGTCAGATTTTCATGTATTATGGATTGATAACTACTGAGTTATAGGATCTTCTGTTGTTAGACAGTCATTGCTGGGATAGCAGGATCATAGCATATAACCCTTTCTAATAATTCTCTTTTATATATACATGTCCCATATGTTTTATTCTTCTAAAGAAACCTGATTTTTACAGGAAGGATGGTCAATATAGCAAAAAGGAGAGGAAGGAGGAATAAATAGCATTGTGAATGTCTGAAAACTCATAAAAGTCTTATTTTATATTTGTATAAATTTATAAATACATATATTTCATTACGACAAAAGTATATTGTCTAAATTAATGTTTTTTGGGTGGACTGTGAAATGCGGATGGAAAATAACATATGAAAAAGTGGAGTTTTAAGTTATATAGAAGTTATCTAGTTGTAGTGAATATGTAAGAGTAAATGTCAGAATGGGAACTGATAAAAAAGGCAAATTAGTTTATTTCAACTAGTAATGCCTTCACCAGAATATCTTTTTATGCTAATTTCTAAATGAAAATTGTGATAATCAATGAATCTTTTTCCAGATTTATGTTTTGACTATTATTATTTGAGCCATTTGTATCCATGAAACTTCTCCTATTCACTCTTGCT
This sequence comes from Microtus obscurus, assembly GCA_963919715.1. Classification (NCBI taxonomy): domain Eukaryota; kingdom Metazoa; phylum Chordata; class Mammalia; order Rodentia; family Cricetidae; genus Microtus; species Microtus obscurus. Next base: position 113,483 of record CAWTZC010002446.1, read on the forward strand.
TTTCTATAAAAAATTGATCAAGATAATACAGAAAATTTTCCAATGTTAAAATACTGTTAATATGTCTCAAAATAAAGCAGTAAAGGCTAGTAGATGCAGAATAATGTGGTATTATGTATTAACTTAATACAATATGAATCACACCATATTGTAGACTTGAGATACACATAAACAAATTTTTAAAAAATTCTATGGTGTTGGGAAGTGATTTGAAATGGAGTTTAAAGTGTTGTTTTTATAGTGGTTCTCAGTCTATTGAGATTGCAAAATAAGCAATTCCACAAACACCTTTTTCTCTCCCCTCCCCTTTGTTATGGTCTTGCAATTGAGTAATGGTTTTCTTGAATAAACTGCTTGTGGCAAGATATTTAAATCTTAATATCATCTTCAAGAATTCTTTGTAGTACAAGATAGCCTATGTGGAAGGTTCAAAGATAAGGTGTTGGCATTTCTAGGTGACCCATATTTTGCTTGCTGCCCTATCTCTAATCAAATTGTAATTCGTTTTTATGGTCTTTATCTAGTTGGTTTCATTGTGGCATAGTCATTCAATGATTTTTCCTGTGACATTAGCTTATGGTAAGATGGCTATGTCACTTATGATTATGTTAACGTTTTTTTGCTAATTTCTGGATTTTATATTATTTTTAAAAATATTATTTCCCCAAAATATGATGCCTATTTAAAATAATGACTTTATTTCCTAAGCATATTACTTAGATTTCATAGACAGTGATAAAATGTCTCAAAAGAACAACAGAAAGTAATTAAAATTTATCTTACTGAAACGTTCTGCAAGTTTTTGTTTTATGATTACTTAGAATTATTCATCACCTATCTATTTATTTATTTTTGCTTTTAAGGTTGTGAAAAACAGAACACCATGATGATGGAAGCATGTGAAAGTGAATGCATAGTTGGGAATCAAGTTAATACTATTTATCAGGTTGAATATGTACTTGTAATGTTCTGCTTTCTACAAATTGAAGCATTTTCCAATATCATCATGGATAACACATTTAGCACACTGCTTTTGGAGGATATATAAGATTAAGCCATAAACAAATAACAAAAGTTGAGTTGTTCAAAAGAGTAAAAGAAATGTGTATATGTTTTGACATCATTTGTCTTACTAGTTTTCTGCTTGTTAGATTATCTGTTTGGATTTTTGTTGTTGTATTTTATTGAGAAATGGAGTAAGATGGTGAGAGAGATAACACGTTATGCTAGATGCATGGGGAGTTGGGGAGGGTCTTCCTGGTTTATTATTTGTGATTTCAAATAGATGCACAGGAATGATAAAAGGGAGCACAATATCAGGACTTTTCTACTCATAGAGATTATCTGAAAGGCACCTGACTATTCAACACTTTACTCAAATATGATAATTCTGTTATATGAATTCATGGAATAAAACTATACTCATAAAATTAATATCCTTTAACAAATCTCAGAAAATAATCCAAGAACAGAAAAATTATGTTTACCATCATATTTTCCATTCTCATGATCATTTTCTTACTCATCATGACAAATGACTAAAACATGTAAAACCAAATTAAAGAGATGTACACATTTGTACTTTCTGGACTAAGAGACATGAATGAATAAATATAATCCACCACACAATTAGTCAGAATATAAATGACTAGATGAAGGAGAAACATGACTATGTGACAGACATTATGTTTCTGATGTACTTAAATGTACCCACATGGAAGAAAATAAAGAAATGTTAAGTGAATTAAAAACTTCTTCTCAGTGAATTAATAACCTAGAATCTACTATTGCACAGATTGGAATTTATGCTTCTAATAGGTGATGTTAAATTTTATCTACTAACAGTCTACATTTTGTTTCTTTCTGCATAGAGGAAAAGTAACCACACTAAAAATTTTTATTGAGAAAATATTTTCCCTAGACATAGATCACTGAAGATAGATGATATGCATAGTACATTTACAAATGATGAAAATTTCATAATAGTTAAGTGCAAAATATGCAAAAATGGAAAGTGATTGCCTTCTCAAAACAAGCATAAATAGATTTAAGATGTTACTCTAAAATCAAAACCACAAAAGTCAAAGACAATTTATACAAAATGGATAGCACTATTCCTTAAGAAATAACCTTTTCAGAGCTGCAATCACCTCCTTGTTCCTGAGGCTGTATATCAGTGGATTGAGCATGGGAGTCACAATTGTGTAGAATAGAGACAGCAGTTTGTCAGTTCCTGGAGAATGCATGGACTTTGGTCTCAAGTAGGTAACAGTAGCTGATCCATAAAACAAAACCACCACCAGCAAATGGGACGAACATGTGGAGAAGGCTTTGGCCCTCCCTTTGGCTGTTGGCAACCTCAGAATGGTGGCAATGATTTTGCTGTATGATGTAAGCACCAGTATGACGTGGAGTGCAGCCAACACCATAACAACCACATAGACAGACAGCTCGTGCACTGAAGTATCCCCACATGCTAACTTGAGAATCGGGGGTATATCACAGAAGAAGTGTTCTATTTTGTTAGAATTGCAGAAATGCAGGGAGAATATCTGACATGTCTGTCCTATCTGGATTGGAATGCCGCCAAGCCAGGATCCCACTGCCAGCTGAGTGCACTTCATTGGGTTCATGATCAGAATGTAATGCAGAGGGTTGCAGATGGCCACATAGCGGTCATAGGACATTACAGCCAGCAGCACACATTCAGTCGTTCCAAAAATAAGGAAAAAGCACAACTGAGTGGCACAGGACATCACTGAAATTCTTCTGTCCTGCATCTCAATGTTGAACAGAATCCTTGGGACAGTAACTGATACATAACAGATTTCCAGAGAGGAAAAATTTGCCAGGAAAAAATACATGGGTTTCTGTAATGCAGGGTCCATACTGGTTATTATTATTATGAGGAAATTTCCAGTCAGGATAATTATATAAACAGCAGAGAACACTGCTAATATAAATCCTTGGAGATTGGGAAGGTCTGAAAATCCTATCAGAACAAATTGCATCTCTGTTGAAACATTTTCTATGGCATTGAGTCCCTCATGTTTCACCTACGGAAAATGTTAAATCACAAATAGACATCACTTCTGATTTCAGCCTAATTAGCTTCATGTATACTTTTCTGACAGCACAAGTCTCTTTTTAATAATTAAATGTTAAGGTTCCATTGTTCTAAAAAGTATAATCAAATATATTTTCATAATTTATAAATGATGATTTAAAACTTGTATTTTCATCTTCTGATATATATTTTATTATGTTTTTGCATTGATAGGATACATGATTTAAATTGTATAATTCGTTTATAAATGCAATATCTGAAAGCCCTATGATGTTGCTGTGGTTTCTTCAAGATATTTTCTAGGCTTGTGTTCTGTAGAATTTCAATACAAAACAAAATAGAATTAAGCCATTAAATACCTTTTCAAAGTTGTTATACTTTAAGTGCAAGTTATATAGGATCAGCAGGCATAAATATTGTTTAGACTTTTAAGTTCATTAGTGTTTATCTGAATTTTTTCAGCAATATTATTCTCACTAATTCCGCTATCATCATATTTATGTTTTTTCCATTCAATATTGTCACAGTGTGGGTATTTGTTTGTGTGTGTTTTTCTGTGTGTGTATTTGTGCACATTAATGTATGTTCGTGTTTATGTTATTTTTATTTTTTCTGATTTTTATGCATAAATATGGATTAAAAATGTTAATTTTCACTATGCTTTATCAACACATTATGTGTAACAAGTAGCTTACTGTTTTGCAGAGCTAATTTATTAACCAACTGAATAGACTATTAACACATTAAAGTGCTTATTTCACATCGATAGTCTTCGAAAACAAGCTACTGTTCATGGTGAAAGTATTGATCCCTGCCAGTTGCACATTAAGGACATCTTACATATGTATCACTGTTCATTATCAAATAATAGGAGTAAGAATATGATGAATTATTTTCTTCCTCTTTAATCATGTATAAGTAGTATGTCATGTAATTTTTCTTTACTATGAGCTATTGTATTATCATATAATCTTATGAAACATAGGAAAATAAAACTAAGTAGCTCACAATAAGTAGAATCCTCATCACCATTTGTCCAAAATGTTAGTGTGGTCAGTGAAAAGGGAACAAGCTTCAAAAACATATTAAGTATAAATTCAATTTTATAGTAATCTAGAATATAATAAATTGGTTAAAATATTCTCAGTGTCCTGTAATTTTATTATAATTTTATTAGAATATGGTGATAGAAATTGAGAAAAACCTAAGATATATTCTCACCATAGTGGCAGTAAAGAGTGCCAGGAGCCAGGATACAGGGAGACATGGGAAGACGGAAGGAGATGACAATGGACATAAATCTTTCATTGGTGTATAAAAAGTAAAAATCTAAACCTCTGTTGCACAACAGAGAGTTAAAAGTTTATATTGTGCTACTGTATAACGCATGAGAAAAAATCTATTTGTAAACAGTCATCATAAAGAAAATATGCATATTTGTTTGACAGTTTACCCTGATTTTATCACAATAATATACAAATGATGATATCAGAATTTTCTTCCTTTGAACTCATATGATTAACTAATCAGATAAAATAAAAAGAAGAATGAAGAAAGTAATAAATAGATCACTTCATAGGAGATATGGTAACTGAGTTGGTAGAGCATCTATAATTTAAGTAAGTGGTGATGTTGCTAAGCAAAGGTTTCAAGTTCAGACTCTGCTTTCTCTATCTGCCTGTCACCACTATAACCATTCTTCACTCAGAGATGCATTCCAATTTAAGGAAAAGACTAATAGAGGAAAGCAACATGGAAAACAAAAAAAACATTTTAACATAAGCATGATAGGATATAAATCAATTTTATAAAACCATTACCTAAATTACTTAATGGTTATGTAAAATTGTGCCTTTTGGAGATCTTATTTCTATATTTAAAATACATAAAATATTTGATTATTTCTTAGATTATTTCATTAATAAATATTGAGAGTTAAATGAAGATATTGGTGAAGACGTAATATTTATTATATAAGCTTAATTTGCAATAAAGTGATTTCCATTTTGTCATGTGATTACTTAGTATTTATATTTACAAATGTACAAAGTCTGACTCAACCAGTGTTTCACATATAAGCATTAAATTTTTATCTTATTCTCTGTAATTAAATATTGTTTTTGGTGTTTCTATACTGTACACATAACCTTGTATTTATTCCATTTCCTTTCACACCTATCTTATTCTACACACAATAGAATACATACCATTATTGTTTGCCTTCAATACGAGAAAGGCAAAGATAGTTTTCAGCTCATGAAACTTATTTAAAACAGTTTCTCACTGCCTTTTCAAATGTCTCAGGATAAACTAACTATATCATTTAAGTAATAAAATTCGCTACCCTGGGGATCAACTCTTTTCCCATGCAACCTTCTGAGATATCAATTCTCCTTGTCACTCACGGAGAAGAGTACAACAACCAAAATAATATCCAGGGAGGTTATTTTTAAGAATGATGTGCATGCTTATGTGTTTTGATCATATCCACTCTGTACTCCTTCTTCTCCAACCTCCCCATCCCAACCACCACATTTTGTTCTCAAAATCCAAATCCCCTTATTTCCCTGAGTCAAGTTGGTATTTCTGTATATGTCTATGAGATGTCTGCCTGGGTACATCCCTGAAACATAAATGCATGTCTCATTCCCCAGCAGCCTTTAGTTAGCACCAATGTCTCAGATAGGGTTCGGCTTCATGAAGCTTTTCCTGTTGCATAGTGAAAGTTTAGTTGTATTGACCTTTTCTAAATCTTGTGCACCCAGTCCCATTTGCCAGGAGTTCATGTATGCTACAGACCTGTTATGTTCAAAAGAGACTGATTTGCTTCTGAGGTCAACTTTTTAGTTTACAACTTTCTGCACAATCTTCGGAGGAGTAGGTGTGATGTAGGTGTCTCACTTAGCTGAGTATTCCACATCCCCTTATTTTATGCATGTTGCCATCTTTGGAAGTCTTTATTAAGTAGCATCTATTACAAAAGAGAGTTCCTGTGATGATGGTAGAAAAAGGAACTAATCTATTTCATTTTTAGCTTCTACAATTTTGTTATCAAGTAATGGGATCTTTGATAACATCAACATATTATATCTTTTTAAAATAGTTAATACAATTTTTAATTTTTGTGTAGTTGATTATCATCATTTTGTAAAAGTAATTTCCAAAAATGTATTGTTTGCTATTGGGAAAAGACACCACAGCTCCTGCATATTTGAATACTATGTACAGTTCTTTAAAATAATGTATAAATACCTTTCCCAGAAATTTATATATGTAGAAAACAATCACAGGACAATCAAAATCCCTTGTCTCGAAAAACCAAATAGAGAATAAACAGTGTCATAATAAACCAAAAAGTGATGCTTTGAATGAATAATTAAACATATATCTTTAAGTGATTTATGAATTAAGTGAGAAATTCTTTCTAATGGTGACAAATTTAAAATGCCTTAATATAAGATAATTTATTTTTATTTTTCTATCATTGATAAAAGAGGTAACAAAGGTTTAGCATTATTGAGGTAGCTATGTGATCTTCAGCCTGACTCTTCCTTCTCTATGGCTTGTGGTCAAGTCAGGCCTTTTTATTCCCCACATTATAACATATTATAAAGTTTGGAAAAAGTAGTGGATGATAATAGATGTGACAATTATGCATTTTATGTGTAAAAATGGGAACAGCATAACACTATCTATACACTATTTCTTCTGTAAATTTAGTCACAAAGCCACAACAATCAGGAAGTTTTTTGAAAAAGCAATTTTTGGTCACCGCTTCAGAGGAGCAGCCAATTTCTGCTTTTAGTATCCCTAAGTTCATCAAATCTAAAGTTTCAGAAAATTACTGAAGGACACTCTTAATCAATGATCAGATCAATTTAACCAGAGTAGTGTTTTCTCATTTTGTAATGAATATAAATTACAGAATGCATATGCTAAATCTTTATGTAGACATAACCACGTGGAAAATAGTTCAAAAACACAATGAAAGAGGATGTTTACTCTAGTCAAATAAGTGTTTTATGGAAGTAAAATACTAAGTTTAGATACAGAAACAAAAATATTAAAGAGGCATTTTATAGACATTTATTGAAAGTTATCAATATACAAAATTTATCTATTTTTCCAGTTTTGATTCTATCATTTATAATTTATTTTTCACTATTTACAGACATTATTTGGGGCTCTTTGGACATGAATGGTTAATGATGTTAATCATATTTTATTAGGTATTTCTGAGACTTGTAGTAGAGTATAAATTCAAATATTTTACATAGTTATTTATTATGGAGTTTCATCTGTTACTAGGAATTTGGGGAAATATTATTACGTGAACATTCCTTTTGTTATATAATTAATTTTGAAATATTTCCCAGTGTTTAAAGAAATGCTATCTTAGGAATCAACTCTGTAACTTTTGTTAATAACCAGTTAAACCATTTCCTTTTATGCATTATATTTTAGATGACATACTTTGCATTTTTTAGATATTTTTCCTAATTCTAGAGCTTAAACTTTAATACTTAAGTATATTGTCATTTTACTGTGCAATTACACATGTGTGTGGTCTTGTGCATTTATTTATTCTATTTTGTATTACCATCTGTTAAACATTACTCCTTTAATATGAAACACAAATGCAAAAATAAACATCGCATTAATTCTTTGAATGAGTTCATTTTTATTTTTTTCAGTTTAACAGCCCTTTTCACCAATTGCATACATATACTACATGTTCTGTGATTACTTTAATTCTATTATTCACTCTTACCCCTGAAACACCTGACGACAATTTACTCCTTCTAAAGCATCACCCTTTTGTTCTTATGCCATCCTTTTAGCACTAAATTTAACTTAGATGTTTGTCTGTACATGCACTGAAGGTCATTGACTGAGCAGGGACAATTTACCAAGAATGCCACCACTTCAGAAAAAGACACAACCTCCTTCAAAACGAGGTGCATATTTGCAAATCTGGGATGAGATAAATGATTATGTTGCTCGATGTTCAATTTTCCCATGCAAAGCTGTTCAATGGCTGAATAATTTTAGCAACCCCCCTAATCAGGGGTAAAAGGAGAAAGCACATATCTGCAGATACCATATAACTGTTTGGACTTCAGCAAATCTTAAAATAACTCAAGTACTTGCATTCACAGCTAAATTTAGGGAATCCGTTTTGGTAAACATGGAGAGGCCAAGGTGTAGATCTGTGAATTGTAGTTTTAAAAAAGGAAAAACATCAGCAGCAAGAACAACAACTGCAGAACTTCATGGTAAAGTAATCTAGGGTTACTATAATAAAGGAGAAAATAAATGAAAAAATATTGTGTATGTTCACAGTGTTGTTATACCACAAAGTGTTCTCATACTAATGAGGAGAAAGGATGTGGGTCTCAGCTTTTCCTTTGGTATTGCATTGGAATTATTGCATAGTGGAGCTGAATCGCTTAAATAAATAAACTCAAATCGCAACTGTAGTTGTTTCCAGATCTTTTCAGAGTGTCAAGAAGACTTGCTGATAATTCAGTCATCACTTACGTACTTACTCAACAAGCATTCATTATTCTATTCCTACTGGAAGTTATTTCTATATGCTTCAGAACCATAGAAGATTGTCGGAAAATATATGTATGAATATGTTAAAGAATCCATTAACTTTAAGGTATGGAAGTAAAATTTTGAATTCTACCTGCATAAAATATGAAATATTAACGTTTTGCTTTTGAAAATAAATATTTTTTCTAAGATGGTTTACTGAGGATGGATAAACTTGCCTAATGAACATCTAAATAGACTAAAGCGAATAAGAATATATGTTTAAAAATTGCATTATAAAATGGAAGTGTTTTCCTCCTCAATATGAGGATGAAGCATTACAAAATGTGTTAGTTACCAGTAATTCAAGGAAATACAACAATCTGATGCTAACATACGGCCCTACTTTTGCAGTTTTAACTTTCTCAGTGCAGCAATCACCTCCTTGTTCCTAAGACTGTATATGAGTGGATTGAACATGGGAGTCACAATTGTGTAGAACAGAGAGAGCAGTTTGTCAGTTCCTGGAGAATGTGTGGATTTTGGTCTCAAGTAAGTAACGGTACCAGACCCATAAAACAGAACCACCACCAGCAAATGGGACGAACATGTGGAGAAGGCTTTTGCCCGCCCTTTGGCTGTAGGTAACCTTAAGATGGTGGCAATGATTTTACTGTAGGATGTAAGCACTAGTATGAAGGGGAGCGCAGCCACCACCATAACAACCACATAGACAGACAGCTCGTGCACTGAAGTGTCCCCACAGGCCAGCTTGAGAATGGGGGGTATGTCGCAGAAGAAATGGTCTATTTGGTTAGAATCGCAGAAATGCATAGAGAATATCCAACAGGTTTGGCCAATCTGGATTGGGATGCCACTGATCCAGGAGCCTGAGGCCAGCTGAGTGCATTTTCTCGAGTTCATGACCAGAGGATACTGCAGAGGGTTGCAGATGGCCACATAGCGGTCATAGGACATCACAGCCAGGAGAAAGCATTCATCCGTTCCCAACATAAGGAAAAAGCACATCTGCACGGCACAAGCCAGCATGGAAATGTTTCTATTCTGTGTCCAAATGTTGAACAGAATCCTTGGGACAGTCACTGATACGTAACAGATTTCCAGAGCAGAAAAATTTGCCAGGAAAAAGTACATGGGTTTTTGCAATGTAGGGTCAAGTCTAGTTATTAATATTATGAGGCAATTACCAATGAGTATAATCATGTAAATGATGGAGAATACTGCAGACAGAATTCCTTGGAGGTTGGGAAGCGAAGCGAATCCCAGCAGGACAAATTGGGTTACTGTGGAAATGTTGCTTTCTGCTTCAAACTTCATCTGTGCAAATGACCTAGTTAGTTTGAATCATTTGTCTTTAGCTTTGTTTCCATCTCTACAATCCAAGAATACCTTTTATTTTTATTACTCCATTTTCTATAAGAATTTGTCACTGTAAACAAATGCCTATTCAAAGCCTCATATTTCGTCCTTCTCAAGAAATTATACTAATTTTATTGTAAGAATTTTTTTTAAATTTGTAATATTCACTTAAACTGACTATAATTGGTAATTTGAAATATGTTCAATATTGGTTACTTGAGTTTATACTCATTACTCAAATATGTTTTCTGTGACCCTCAGCTTATATTTATTTGATTTTCAAATCACCAGTTTCAGTCTACGATAATTTAATGATTAAATATCTACAGAACAAGGTTGCTTGATTCTTAAAAACTGATAGTAAGAAATATAATACATCAAATATTATTTAAGCATTAATAACAAACAATAGAATACAACAAAATAATATTTAATCTTCAATGTACAATCTGCAAAACCATCACTTAAATTGTGCTCACATTTTTAGTGAGTAGTGATAATGACTGAGGTGGTGTATGTTTTGAAAATCTCAGGAAGAACTCTAAGGGGAAGGTGCACATTCTAGACATGTTTACTTTCTTTATAGAAAGATTGCTGTCTGCCACTTGTATTTGTGACTGTCTTAAACCTCTCAGCTACTAACTAATTCCTACAAATGTAATTCATTTCCTTTGGTTCATTCTGTGATGTGTTATTGTTTGTGGATGTTATTGGTAGGTTTACATATATTTTCGTTTCCTTATATCCAGACGAGCATTGTAAGTATTTTTTTTAAAAAAAGTCTGCATCTAATGTGTGTGGGAAACATTATTTGACAAAAGTGGTTTAGTATCTTATTGGGAAATTGCTAAGTGTAAGCACCTGCTTCAATCATGCTATCCCCCAAGGTGTAAGATGTGGTTTCAGCTAGAATTCAAAACGTCTCCTACTCAATGAAATTTTTGAAATTTGTGTCTGTGAATGTTAAGTGGATAGGAGTGGAGGTCTGGAAGAATGATTTTATTTCCATTATCGCTTGCAGAAATAATATTCCTAAAATCATTTTGATAGGAACAATATTGTTACATATTATTTCATAAATGATACGGAGGATAAATAGAATAACTCACTGCAAGAGAGATCCACATAAGCAGTCATCTGCTAAGAATGGTAAGTGTAGGCAGTGACTTAGATGCATGCATCAAACACACAACTTAAATAGGAATTTATGGTGTTATTGCGTTTACCATATTCTGGACAAAACAATTACTTAAAATATCCATAGTATTCCACTGTCCTAAATTCTATTTGTTAAAGTTTGATGCAAAGCATTGTAGCAAACAGTGTACACTGTCTCAGAGAAGAGAAAATTTTATAGCTCACAAGAACCTTGGAGAACAAGTACTTGAGGGATACAAGGTAAGGTTCATTAGCAGTAACTAAATTATACTTAAAATTAAAATTTCTTTTGCTATCCTATAGCTGTGAATATAGCCAATTATATTTTATTATTTGCTAAACTTTACCATAAGGAAACATTTAAATATGTTAAACATAATAATTAAACATGCTTCAGAAGGAGAGAACATGATCCCAATTTTAATATTATGGAGTAACTTACATCAAACCTCAGCATGGTTCCCAAAACTTTAATAATTACAATGTACCAGCCAAAAATAAATGAAAACTAAATGAGACTAGGAGAAATGAATGTCACTACACACACATTAGTATAACTGAGTTACTTGGATAATCATTTGATTGTGGATAGTAACACAACTATGATATGATTTCAAGTGTGACTTACTCAAAAAATGCCCATGTAGCCTAAGGTATCCTACAATATCTCAATTTAATGTCATTCATGTAGATTCCAATTCATTTCAAATTGAGTATAATGCAGGAAAAGCACCAAACAAAAGGAAAGCCTTTTGTTAGTAGGTGCATGGAATTTGAACTCAAGTAAAATCCTGTAATCTCTCTCTTGTGTTATGTAAATATTGTTTTGACAAATGCTGTCTTCAGAATAGATAAATGTAAAAATTTATGTATATAAATAACTCAGTACCCTATTAATACATGCTGGTGTTTGTGTGATTATGATGAAAACCACAATTATGATATGGATCCTAATTTTAGTACCTGTGCTCCCGATATAATAAAGTAATTTGTCTTTTGACCTCATTTGATCTCTTAATAATTTTAACCAGAAGACTATGGGCATTTATGAATAAGGGTTGTAAAATTTTAAAAGAAAATAAATCTATATTTTAAAATATTCTATTATGATAGATCATTTACTGATAATAAGCAAACATGCATTTGTAAGCATATATTGTAATATGCAAAAGTAATTAATGTTAAAATTTTGAAACAAAATATATAAACTACTTACTTTTATTGGATTCTATAAAATGAGAGAAATAATAAAAAAATTAAATCAGATAATTTTTTTCAGAGTCTGTCTACATTCTCCAACATATTCAGTGTCAGAATAAAGAGAGTTCTTTAAGTACTAATTGTTCTCTACCCTGGGGAACATCTACTTTCCTATTGCATTTTATAATTGAAATGAGCTAGTTTGTCTGACACTCACAGGTTGATATGACATCCAAAACACTGCATGTATATGGTTTTGTCTTTTTCTTTTTCTTCTTCTCCTCCTCCCCATCATCCTCTTGTTGGTTTTTAAATTTTTAATCTTTTGTGTTTTTAGGTGATTCTTTTGAAATCAATTTTAAAACTATTGTAATAGTATATTGATTATATATAAACTAAACGCTCTTTATAATGAGATAAAATATAACAATTTTACCAAGAACAATTATTATTTTTTATTCAGAGCTGAGATTGCTGCATTCTTTGTCATTTTGAGCATTTGAACAGTTATTTGATCATGATGATCACCATGCCAATAAAGAGTTATAGCAATTTTAATTTAATTGTGATTAAGCCTGTTCACTCAGGGCTTACCAATGTCTTGGTGGTTAAGATTATTGGCTGCTCTTGCAGAGGATCCAGTTTCAGTTCACACTACAAGGCATTTCTTTATCACCTGTAACTCCAGTTTCAGGGAATTCCATACTGTATTCTTGCCACACAATACACACATGTGAGTAAAAGAAATTTTCCCACAGATGCGTACCTATCTTCAATGATAACAAAAATCCCTAGTTAGGTTACATATAAAGCATTAGGGATTGTTTGTTTTCCTTCTTTATAGTTAAATTCAGAAAATATATAAAGCTATACATATAGACTAACCACAAACACCGCCCTCAGTCCATGAACCTTTCATCAGCATGGGAAGAAACTCTTACTCATATTAACCTGTCACTTCCCTGTTCTTTCTAATCTCCAGCACTGAATAAGCATTAGTCTGTTATTTCTCTTAATGTGTCTCTCTGAGATTATGTATTAATTAGCTATTAAGCATATTATTTACATGTTCCTCAATATATATAACCTTTGTATTTTATGAGATATGAGCTAATGATACTACACAATTTTTCTTCCATTTAAGTCTGTGTTCTTGGATATAATATTCCCTGTAAACTTTTCCCATGTTTCGTGCTGGTACTTTGATCTTGCTCGTAACAGTGAAGCATTCCACAATACAAATGAAAATTAATTCATCTCAAGATAATGTGTAATAAAAGGTATTCAAAGTCTTATAATTAATATACTATCTGTGATTATGATATGAAGCAAACCTGGCTTGTTGCAACATGGAAATTGTAACTGAAAACCCACGTCACAAACTTCATGTTTCTTTCTGCATTTTAAAATTCCTAGGGGGTATGTGATAATATTAAGATCTTGAAATTTTATTCTACCATAAGTGGTTCTGCATGAGAATATTTCTTACATGTTATAGGATGTATTTAATCACTAGTTCTCCATAGGCAGAAGCTAGAGATGGACTAAGCATGGGGGTTCGCTTCTTTAACGCCAACATTCAGAGGCAGAGACAGGAGGATCTCTGTGTAATCTGGGCCATTCTGGTCTACACATTAAGTTCCACAACAGTCAGGGCTCCATAGCAGATTAACTCTGTCTCAGACAAAAGTATCTAGCAATTGTGTTTTTTGGGTGATTCTGCACTGGTGTGTTCAAGAAGAATAGAAGCGTTCATGCAGTTATACAAAATTGTATGGCAGTGATTATAGAACATTTCATACATGTTTATTGTCAAAATTTAGATTTAGTTAGAAAATGAACTATAATCATTTTCTACATGTTTCAACATGATTAACTAATGTCATAAGCTTTAAACACTTCAGCATGAAGATAATGAAATATCTACATTAACTATGTTCTCAAGAATTTCTAAATCCATTTAACAAGCTATTACATGGCCAAGCTTGAAAATAATTGACTTTGTGAAATTAATTATCTCACTGGTATCACCATTGCCATTATTTCAGATAAGACTTAATAGAGTTTAAGTGCAGTTCTTTCAAACACAGACAAGCCGCCAATTTTATTATGGAAAATATTATTACAAACAGTATAAAGCTTATATAGCAATTTATTCAAAATTTATAGTAACAGAGAGTTCCATGGAGGAAATGGATACTTGCAAAAGATTCTAGAAATCATCTAACTTAATCATTATTTAACAGAGTTTGTTCAGTTGAAGGGAGAGTTCTGAACTCTACAAGAAACTCTTAATTTTTATGGACATTTTCTGAGGCACAGGAAGTGAGGACAGGGGGGAACTTTAGTTCATGCAAAAGCAGTTACTTCATCTACTAAATTTTAGACTGATTTTTGAGTCTCTTAAATTATTACTCCATTTTAACCAATTTATGAAGATTATCAGTAACACTTCTCTGTAAAACTAAAATATAAAATGAGAAGCTCCAATGTTAATATAGTGAACTTTTACACAAGTATTTTGGTAAGTTCTTTTAGTGGTAAAGAGAAAAAAGTGTGTCAAGATACAGAGTACGCTGTGCAGTAATTACTCTGCAGTGTTAACTACATATCCAATTATAGCATTATATTTGGACAAAAACATACGTTGTGAATTATTGGTAAGTAGGTAGCAAGGATGAGAATTAGAGATACAATAGGAAAAGAAGACAATGGCCAGGACTAAACACAATATTTAATAGAGCATTTACTATATCTGTTAAATTCAAGAGATTTTATCTTGCAAATTTCTATAAAATAATATTGTTGTGTTATGCAGTCTTATAAATTCTAAATAATAGAAATAAGAAAACAGCACACTTGCATATACACATTCACTCATATATGTGTGAGTGGACATATCTGCACACACATGTGCACACACAGGCATTTGTATATTTTAAAAAGAAAGTATTGTAACATTTGGAGATCAATTTTATGTGATTTGACATTAAAATCAATACTAAATTCATTAAATACATTTAAGTAAATATTAAATGAAATTTCATTTTTCATGTGGCATATTTTTTAGAAAAACAAAATGACCCTACAAGAGAAAGGTCAAAACATAAAATAGTTATTTAATTGCATATTTTATTTTTCAGTTTGTTCAGGGCTTCTTTTACATCCTTGTTCCTCAGGCTGTAAATCAGAGGGTTCAGCATGGGAATCACAAGGATATAGAACAGTGAGCTCATTTAGTCTTGATCGAGGGAATAGGAAGAACTTGGCCTGAAATACATGAAGAGTACAGTTCCTTGGAAAATTGCAACTGCAGTCAGGTGAGAGGCACAGGTGGAGAAAGCTTTAATTCTTCCCTCAGAAGAGCGGATCTTCAGGACTGATGAGATGATGTAACAATAAGAAACAAGAACTCCTGAGATGGTACTCAGTTCAATAAACCCAAAAATTGTGAATATTGCTAACTCATTGACCTGTGTGTCTGAGCAGGACAGTAGTAAGATTGGAGGGATATCACAAAAGAAATGATCTATTTCATTAGACCCACAGAAACATAAGTGGAATGTCAATGTTGTGTGTATCAAAGAGTCTGCCACACCTACAAGATAAACCCCAGCCATGAGGAAGGAGCACAGGCTGCTGGACATGTTCACTGTGTAGAGTAAAGGGTTGCTGATGGCTTGGTACCGGTCAAAGGCCATCACTGCCAGCAGTATGCATTCTGAATCTACAAATGTACAGGCAATGAAGAATTGCAGAGCACAGCCAAAAAAAGGAATTGACTTGTCATTGCCAAATATGTCCATCAGCATCTTGGGCCCCACTGCTGTGGAATAGCAGAGGTCACAGAAAGAGAGGTTACTGAGGAAAAAGTACATAGGAGTTTGAAGTTGGGTATCCACTTTAATTAAGAAAATCAATCCAAGATTTCCCACAAGGTTAATGAGGTAAACCAGTAGAAATATTGTGAACAGAACCACTTTTACCTCATAGTTATTGGTAATTCCCATTAATATGAACTCAGTAAAGGCAGAGCAATTTTCCCTCTCCATTCTTCTTTGCATTTCTGAATTGTTCAGAAAATGTTCAAGAGGGTGCAAAATGTATATTTTGCTTTCTGAGTGTGAACCGTGCACCTGTAAGACAGAACACAATTGGCTTCAGATGTTACTATTTTACTACATGAGAGTCATCAGTCAGTTTAGATGATTTTGGTTAAATGATTTAAGAACTAACATCTCAGCTAGTCTGTTTGGAAAATTTGATCTCATTTCCTTGAGATTCATGAAACGTGCTGCTTTCTACAAGTTCCCTAATTATTGTGAGTCACGTTTTGACATGTTTGGCTGACAGAAGTATTTTAAATTCAAAGTGACATCAGGGAATTCTGGAATTACAGACAGTGCAACAGACCTTCTTCTGTGTTTTCTAGTACTCATGTGACAAAAAAATTAATCTTATTATTTTCCTTAAAAAATTCATGATGGTTGTGAAGAGTTTTCTGCCAGTTATAGTATATATAGACTAGGTTACTGAATAATTCTAATAGGCTTTTTTATGTTACTATACCTGATTCAGGTTTCCTTATTGCTTGTTCTCATCAGCCAAGGGTCTCCTATGCACAGGTGAGTATTCTGACTAAAGACATATGCCATAAAAACAGAACAACAACAACAAACTTTTATTTTGCATTTTCCTTAAGCTTGATTTTAAAATAGATCATTATATATAATATTGTAAATTGACAAAGATCCAATGTTTTTACTACTTCATGCCCAGCAGCTTTCCACCTCATACCCACCAGTAACTGAAAGGTTTCATCAATCCCTGCTTTATCTGATAGTAGTGCATATGAGGCAGAAAGAGAAGGAAGACCTAGCTTAATGGGTTCTCTTCATCTGCCCATGGAGAGTCTCTGGTAGCTCCTAGGTACTTAACTATTTAGCCCAGGGCATTTCTCTTACTGAAACAGTAAGAGAGTTTCCACCAGTATTTTCCAGGATCTAGCACTTCCTACCCTGCATAATATTGGAAACTATTGTGCTTTGTCACTGCATGGGATTAGACAGAGAATGTCTATGACTGTATAAGTCTGGGCACAGAAAAGATATAGAAGATTGATAGAACTCTGACAAATATTCCATTCAGAATATAAATATCATTTAATAAATTGCCAAACCTCTGGAAATTGAACAATATACATAAAAATATTTCTGGCACATATAGGATCTTTCTGTCTCCCTTTCTGTGTCTGTCCCTACCTCTTTTTCTCCTCTCTGTCTATGATTCTCTCGCGTTCTCTTTCTCCCTCCTGTGTATGGACTGTTTGTTTCTTTATTCTGCAGTGTGATGTATCTCTTTGTTCTTCATGGTATATGAAAGTTGGAATGTGGGTGAAGAGCATTTGCGGGATTTTCTAGACCTAACAAGTCATGGCATGGTCGCAAATAGGCTCCATTTGAATATGCTGTTTGTTGTTTGCACACACTTTTTACATCAATATTCGTTAAGTTCATGCATGTGTTTGCACAGTTATAAATAATGTCCTTGGCATGCGACCAGACTAAAATAAAATTTTATTCTGTTACTGCTACATTAAGTTCAGTCACATTCTTCTAGTTCTCTGCAAATAAATACTGTTAGTCATTACATGGAAAAATTCATCAACTGAATAACTAAGAAAGTAAAATAAATGACTAAGTTACAAATTCTTTTTTTAATTGAAGGAGATATTTAGTATACATATTGTATAGTTTAGATCTGAAAATTTAGAACTTACCTTAGTTGAACAGGTTTCTGTCAGATGGGCATGAAGCAGGTAGCATTTTATATTACCCATTGACATTTGGGATTTCAGACTCTGAAGATATTTCCCTCAGGCTTTGGTGTGATTAATTATAATTCTGGGTCTGTATTTTATGTCGTAAGTCCAGTGCTAATTCTTTATTATGGTAACCAAATAAATATACATCAGTAGGAAAACTATTAACTATTTAGAAATATAAAATATAACCTAAGGTTTACTTCTTCATTCAAAGTAGAAATTTAACAAAACTTAAACAGCTTCCAGTCTTTACCTCCCCATTTCTTTTATGTAGTACTATATACTACATTTCCATTATTTCAGAAATATGTCAGTTTTGACATAATTGTTTTATTTCTTAGTAAAACGATGTAGCATAGTATTCACTCATTTAAAACAAAAACTTATTTGGTATCAGTGTACTGATTGGCTGTGTAGGCACCAACACTATTTAATTATAGAAACTCTTTAAAGCTTCAGTAATAAATTCATGTTCATTAGCAGTCATTCTCCCTTCTGAGCTGTCTGCAGTCTCTGGAACACACATTTCTGTTGATAAGTAGCTGCCTGTATAGGGCAGAACATAAAATTATAACTAAGCAAAATGTAGCCTCTTGCTACAGACTTTGTATATTTACACTCAGCTTATCATGTCAGCGGTGTTTACATGCAACACAGTATGTTTTCTTTAATGGCTAAATTCTTCACACATGTGCATGTACACACAAACAAATCTATTTTATGGTGGTCATTCAATTCATTGGAGCTTTCTTGTTGCTCTTTGGTTATTTAAATAATTCATCATCATGAATGTCAATGTTAAGGACACATTCTATACTTGAAATTGCATGTGCATTTGTGTGTGTGTGTGTGTGTGTGTGTGTGCAACTGTGTGTCATTGTCTATGTGTGTTTGATATTGTGGGTTTGTCCATTGACTCTCCTTTGAAACCAGAAAATGGTGTTAGATATCTTCCTGGAACTCTCTTTCTATGGATGAAATGTCTCTAATTTAATCTAAAACTTAAGATTGGTGGCTAGTCTGGCTGCAGTGAGCTCTCAGGACTACCTGCACCTACCTTACAGTGTTGGCATTACAGAACCTTACAATTTTTTAAATGATGCTGTAGGTTCACACTTAGTTCTTCATGCTTGCAGAATAAGCACTTAAAAACACTGAATACCTCACTGGCTACAGCAATATCATGTTCTTATCCCCATTGAAGATGCCCACAACATTAATTTCATGATATTATACATTTTACACACTTAGTACACTCCTTCTTCACTTTCTGTTTTATTCACCTAGAAACCTTAAGACTGTTTTAGTCACTGTTGTATTGATGACTGTGAGAAAGTTATGATTAACCCACGGGAAAAAGCATTTTTGCCCAGTTGAAAGAGCACATTTTTCCCATTAAGATTTGGGCTGGTAAGGACCATGGCACCGGGTTTTGATCCTACTTCATGCTCTGGCTGTGTGGGAGCCTACCCAGTTTGGATGTTCACCTTCCTAGACCAGGATTGAGGGGGGAGGACTTTGGACTTTTCACAGGGCAGGGAACCCTGACTGCTCTTCAGGCTGGAGAGGGAGGGGGAGGAGTGGGGGGAGGGGAGGAGGAGAGGGAGGAGTGGGAGGGAAATGGGAGGCGGGGAGGAGGCAGAAATTTCTTCTTTTTTTTCCAATAAAAAAAAAAGAAAAAAAAAGATTTGGGCTGGTTGGGCTGGAGAGATGGCTCAGAGGTTAAGAGCATTGCCTGCTCTTCCAAAGGTCCTGAGTTCAATTCTCAGCAACCACATGGTGGCTCACAACCATCTGTAAGGAGGTCTGGCGCCCTCGTCTGGCCTGCAGGCACACACAGACAGAATATTGTATACATAATAAATAAATAAATATTTAAAAAAAAAAGATTTGGGCTGGTGTATGCCAGCAAGAGGCACTCCTCATTAGAGCTTAGAAGCTGCTTAGCTGAATAAGATAAAACACCTGTTTGAGTTTCCTCCCAAGGACAGTGCATGGAGGTCGTTAGCTATCTGTACTGCTCTTTTTTTCCAACCATTTGTCAGCAGCTGGCTGAGAAATAAACTCAGGGCTGTTTAGTATTGACCTTCAGTTCTCCTGGTTTATTCAATGATTCTGTCTTCAGCCTCATGCCTTCTCCCATGTACCCTTTCGATGATTCCTGCCAGAACAGGCTATGATATTTAATGATCTATACACACATATGGATATCAAAATTATAAGCTAGAATCTGCTTCTGAGTTAGAACACGTAGTATTCATATTTATGAGACCAAGATACCTCCTATTACATACTAATTTTCTGATCAATTTATTTTCCCAGAATTTTAGAATTCTGCTTTTTATAAAGCAAAAATAAAATTCCATGCTGTATATATACACTCTTTTTAGTGTCTATTCTTTCATAAGGGGGAAGGATGCTGATTTCATTTTTCAATGTTTGTGAATAAACAACAGTATTTAATATAGATATGCAGTGTAAGTATTTCTGTGTAGACTGTAGTCCTTTGGGTGTATGCCCAAGAATGGCATGATGAGTCAGATCCTACTTCTGGTTTTAGCTTCTTAAGAAACTTCCACATTTTCTGTGTTGGCTGTACCCATTTATGATTCTACAAACAATATTTTTCCCAATTCCACACATCTTCACAGGCATTTATTATTTTCGTTCAGGTAAGAGTCATTATTTTGTATCAGATGAAACTCACTGTAGATTTAATTTGCATCTTTGAGAGGTTGAATTGTTAAGGATATTGCTTATCTAAATAGGAATTTTTTTTATTTTTACAATTATCCTTTTCTTTCTTTGTTTCTTTGTTTCTTTGTTTCTTTGTTTCTTTCTTTCTTTCTTTCTTTCTTTCTTTCTTTCTTTCTTTCTTTCTTTCTTTCTTTCTCTCATGCGTGTATGTTTTGTGTGTATTCAGCTGTCTGCACGTACATATGCCAGAATACCAGTTTGGAGGTCAGAAGACATTTAGAGGTCTTGGTTCTATCCTTTTGTATTGAATTAAGATCCTTAAGCTTACTGGGCCTTAATTAGAGAGGTATTTTCTAGCCCTTGTACATTTTATAGGCAGGCTGCACTTCCTGAGAAAGGAAGGAAGGAAAAAGGAGGAGAGGAGAGGAAAGGAAAGGGGAGAAGAGGGGAGGAGAGGAGATGGGGAAGAAGAGGAGAAGAGAGGAGACAAGGAAAAGAGAGGAGGGGAGGAGAGGGGAGAGGAGAGAGGTGGAGAGAAGAGAGGAGAAGAGACAAGGAAAAGAGAGGAGAGGAAAAGGAAAGTGAAGGACAAGGAAGGGGAGGAGAAGAGAGGAGAAGACATGAGAGGGGAGGGAACAAGAGGAGAGGAGAGGAGAGGAGAGGAGAGGAGAGGAGAGGGGAGGAGAGGGGAGGAGAGGAGAGGGGAGGAGAGGAGAGGGGAGGAGAGGGCCTCAGATTGCACATTCATGGTACCATTGCATCTATCTCTGTTTTCTGCTCTGGAATTAGAAATGTACCATGTAACACCCAACTTCACTTTGAACTCTTTAAAGTATACCATGTCTTGGGATTAAGATTACATCCGACTGTGGTATTAAATAAGAGTTTGAACAGTTGTCTCAGTTGAATACTTGTGCATTTGCTGTTAATGTTGCTGCAAGTTCCCTCCTAGACACCTGCAGTTGGAGCGAGATGGATCTTCACGTGGTCCTTGTCACTGAGATCGTACCTTAAATCTTAGAGCTTTCTTGGTGGCATCTTTTACATCTTTATTTCTCAAACTGTAAATCAGTGGGTTGAGTACTGGGATGATGATGGTGTATAATACTGAGATGATTTTATCTGTACTGGGGGAATAGAGGGAGCTGGGCCGAGAATAAATGAAGAGCAGCGTGCCCTGATAGATGGCCACGGAGGTGAGGTGAGAGGCACAGGTGGAGAAAGTTTTCTTCCTCCCACTTGTCGAGCGGATCTTCAAGACCGAGAGAAGGATGAAGAAGTAGGAGACGATGATGACGATGAAGCAGATAACCTCCACAGAACTCCCATAGGTGGAAAGCAGCCATTCGTTAATGGACGTGTCTGTGCAGGAAAGCTTCAGCAGAGGAGGGAGGTCGCAGAAGAAATGATTGATGACATTTTTGTCACAATATTTTAGAATAAAGGCGAAAGATGTGTGAACCAGGGAACTCATGTTGCCGCCAACATATGACAGCACGACCAACCATATGCACAGGTTCCTGGACATTGCAACTGTGTACAGCAAAGGATTGCAGATGGCAACATAGCGATCATAGGCCATGGCGGCCAGGATAAATGATTCAGTATCCGCAAATGTACAGAAGAAATAAAACTGGAGAGCACAGCCAATGTAAGAAATAGATTTCTTTGCTGAGAGGAAATTGACTAGCATGTTGGGAACAATTACTGAGGAATAGCACAGGTCTACAAAGGAAAGGTTACTAAGGAAAAAGTACATAGGGGTTTGAAGATGTGGGTCTGTCCTAATTAACAACATCAAGCCAATATTCCCCGTTAAAATCATACCATACAATGTCAGAAACACTAGGAATAAAACAACCTGGAGTGCAGGTCTTGTTGGGAAACCTAACAAGATGAATTCAGTGACCAAGGTATAGTTTTCAATTGTAAACTCCATGCAGGTGTAGTTTTTGTTTTTCCTTTTTTCTTTTGGAGAACTGTAAAAGCTTAAAAATATGATACAGGTCAGAAAAGTGAAATACTCCAGAAAAAGCTTATTTCATTATTTTATAAAGGCTAGTTAAATTAAATAAAAAGTCTATGATCAAGCTGTTTCCAAACACAATATCTAGGAGATGTATTTCAGAATTTGGTCAAAGATTGAACTGAAGGCTGCCTTGTGTATTTTGATTCACCATTCTTTTTGACACTGCACTACTGACTTTTCCTTTTTTAAGCCAGAACAAGGCATGTTTTTGTTTACATTTCTGTACTCAAATATGATGGAGTATATGGATGCCAAGAATGAAGTCATTGATGAAAACACAATGTTAAAAGAAAAATTATATTTTATATTGATAGAAATTGATATCTCTTGTCTTTCTCTGGCATCAAAAAAATAGAACAGTTTACTTCCTTTTCTTTTTGTTCCTCCCCCACCCCCACACATTTAAGGTACAGGCATGATGTGCTGTGCCATCCTAACACAAGCTAGAGTCATTGAAGAGGAGAAAGGTCCCTCCTTGGAGAAAATTTCTCCAAAAGATTGAATGATAGACAACACTATAAGGCATTTTTCTTAATTAGTGATTTATTTGAGAGAGTCCAGTTGCTTGTGAATCAGTCTACTTTTTGGATGGTGTTCTGTGTTCTATAAGAAAGCTGTATGAGCAAGCCATGATGAGCAAACCAGTAATCTTCACCCATCCATGGCCTCTGCATCAGTTTCTGCCCTGTTTGAGTTCCTGTCCTGATGTCCTCTGATGTTGAACAATGATGTAGAAGTCTAAGATAAATAAACCCTTTCTTCCCCAAGTTGTTTGGACATGGTGATTCACTACAGCAATATTAATGCTAACTAAAACACATGGGTTTATTTTTGCAAGTGTTGATGTAGTAGTATTACAAAATCCATACTATGTAAACACTTATATTTTCCAACTATAAAACAAGAGCATTATTAGTGAAATTAAATCAATTTTCAGGAACATTAAGCAGAATATGCTTCAGTAAGAGAAAATTAGAATAATTCCATTAGTTTCTCATATATAAAACAAGCTGATAATGTTGATCATCTAGTTTTGTACCTTTGGTAAATAGTGCTTACCAAAAATCAATAACTACTAAATACTAAGTAGTTTACTCAATAAAGTATGGGCAACATTTAGTCATAAATTAATTTATAATAACTTTATCTGGCATTTTCATGAATAAAAACAAGTAACAAAAATAGCTGACGATTTTATTGTACTATAAAACAAATAGTATCTGTGAAGCCTGTCAATCATGTTTTCTGTGCTCTCAGTATACTTAAATGGTAGAACACAAAGTATTTGAATGATTTCACTTGATTCAATCTTGAAGTAAAAGAAATCTCTACTTTATCTTGAACATTGTCTTGAAGAATGTAAAACAAATGAACAAAGTAGTCAACAAATACATTAATGTTGTATAAGAGAACCATAAAGGGAAACATAGCTGATTCTGGATTATTACTTTATTCCATTATTAGAACAATTTGTGCTAAGGAAGTGTTGATGACAGGGATGAGGTTTTTCATATTCAATGATTAAAACATCTCCACAACATGTGTACATCAAAGCCCAGATGGCTGGTTACCATAAAGTTATACTCAGATGCATTTATCAACAGAGTGTGATGGTGTGTCATATTTTCTCTAGATAGTGGAAATAATTTCTTATGTTTTGTCTGCTTTTAGTAATACATTAAATTTAAGTTAATGTAAATTAAGTTATAATCTGTTTTCTTTCCACGTTATCCAACTTTGTGAAACTTAATAAACATTATAATCTATAAGGCTACTATGATATATCTTTCAGTGGTCTGTATTAAATTACAGAATTAACTATCTACTTATTTGTCAGTCTGCCAATTTTTCATATGTCTGTCTATCATCTATCTATAATCTCTTAATCCACCCACTTTCTAGTTATCGTCTCTATGCATTACCCTTTAGACAAAATAACATGTAGAAAACTGTATTTTATTTATGCTGACACTGCTTTATCAACAGTAACTACAAGTTGTTTAAGGCTCCTCAATTATAACAAAGAATTCCAAATATTTTTGGTGTAGCTAATTGAATTGTCTTGTAGATGGAAAAATGAAGAAATAGGAAAATTGAGTTGAAAGGGGAAATTGACAAAAATCTTAAGATAAAAAAATTGTTCCAAAGTTGTATAATGCATTAGTTCACAAAACTACATTCTCAATCATATCAAATGTCAAGTAGATGCTTGGAATAATATACAATGGCATTAGTCTAGGAGTTAACAGGAATGATTTAAATTGAAATGTGTTTTTAGTCTAACACAGGAGGAGAAACAAACATGGGGGTTGCTCAGAATGTATAGTTAGATCACATTGAGACAGGCTGAAGAGCAGAAATGTTTTCTCATTTCCTGGAAAATAATGGCAGCCACTCCTGTGATAAAATATTCCTTGTGGTTGTTTAAAAAGATAAATAATAACAGGAGTCAAAAGCACACGGTGAAGAAACAGAAGACAGAAAAGTCTCAACTCCTCAGAAAATAGATAAAATTTGAACTATAAAAAAATTCACAAAATTTTTATACACTTCTAGCAAAATGTGTTCAATTATAGCATAAAGTATGTCAAATTATCAGACTGACAGAAGGGTGATTTCTTATTTGAAACCAAAAATATATTTACACAAGAATGTTACAGATTACTGCACAATATTTGTCAGAAAAAATATACTATTTGTGCAGACAAAAGCAATTTATAAGTAGATTTTTGCATTAAGTCATCTATTTTTATTTTTGTTCAGACTTACAAAACCTAACTTTTATGCAACAAAAACCCATCTAACTCCACACAAAAGTGACTTACCAAGGAAAGGACAGTTTTCTAGTAGACAAAGTGAATAATTTCACATAGGAATTAAGGGCTTTTACTATATTTTTATGCCAATGGGAGTCGAATGAGTGAGATCCCAGATGAATCTTTCCAAGGGATTGTGGGGATCCCTAATGGCGTCACTGCCACTGGGATATGTGTTCCTGAAAATATACTGGTGATTACTGAGAAATACTGTCATTATTTATTATTTGAAGAAGTAATTATCACTCTCAGTAATACTTGGGTTGTTTCCTTTGCTTTACTTGTTGGAACTGGGAACTAACTCTAGGGAGTCAAGCATGATAGAAAAGTGTGCTCTGCCATTGAGGTATTCCCTAGTCTTGGTATTAATTTTAACAACGTGCAATCTTACAAAGAATGTCTTTTATACGTAAAAGTTCTTTGTAGTTAGCAGCATATTTAAGATTTTAATCTTTGTGGCTAATTTTTTCACATGTCACAAGAAAAAGTAAAAATGTTACTGAAAAATATCAATACTGTAAATTCATAATTCTTTTCATATATTGAGGGTGTCTATATTGTCTATATAGGACACCCTCAATATAGGAGCTTTTAATGCAAATATTGTCAATACAGGTACTTTCTGAGAATAGGGAGGTGACATAAAAACTTTTCATACACAAGTTAGTAAATACATCAGTTTGATTGGCTGATTTACGTAGTTCATAATAGGTTCAAGAAAGGAACTGAATTTCAATAGCTTTCTATTTATAATAAAAGACTGACAATCTTGCTCAACTTCAGTCTCAGTGTAATTGTCTCTCAGAGCAAGAATCCCATAGCTTGTATTCATCCTGCAAATTTTAAATATTGAAGATTTCTGACTTCTGCCACTCAAATCTGAATTTATGTCAGTCATTATTTTCTAAATACACACATTAACTTTTACTATAACTTAGAAAAATAATAAGCTCTGTGCAGGCGATTTAAGATAAACATAAATAAAAATTTATAAACTTAAAAAAATGTAACATTGTCTTACTTAATCATTTTATTTATGGTTTGAATGTTTAGTAATTTACTATTTGTTTTTTTTAATATTTATTTATTTATTATGTGTACAATATTCTGTCTGTGTGTATGCCTGCAGGCCAGCAGAGGGCACCAGACCCCATTACAGGTGGTTGTGAGCCACCATGTGGTTGCTGGGAATTGAACTCAGGACTATTACTATTAATTTACTATTTAAAACATATTTGCTGAATATGCTTTTCTTGTTACATGAATTTAAATTAAAAAGTATAAATATTTAGAATCATATTACACTATAGTATAAAAATGTCCCTTCAGTTTTGTTAAACTTCTTTGTAGAAAACAATAAAATCTAAACTTCTTTTAATTACACGGCTTATTTAAAATGTACATATTCAAGCCCTGATAGACAATTAGAAAGTGAGGACCATTATTGAAAACAGCCATCAGCAGATAGGTCTGTAAGTGAGTAGAAGGAACACATGGGTAAGCATTTACCCAGACCTGGAAAAGACCCCAAGTTCACTGTTTTAGCCTCAAAACCAGTGTTTTTACAAGTTTCGGACACTAGATGGAACCAAAGACAATCAGGCAATCATTTACCAAGTAGTATGCTGAAGATTCTTTAAAGCAATGATTTCATTGATGATTTGACCAGGATTGAGGGGGGAGGACTTTGGACTTTCCACAGGGCACGGAACCCTGACTGTTCTTCAGGCTGGAGAGGGAGGGGGAGGAGTGGGGGGAGGGGAGGAGGAGAGGGAGGAGTGGGAGGGAAATGGGAGGCGGGGAGGAGGCAGAAATTTTTTTTTTCCAATAAAAAAAAAACACTTAAAATATTGTAAAAAAAAGAAAAACCCATGATTTATGAAACTAATACTTCCATTCAATTTACAAATTGACTCTTAATTTTATGGAACAGCTTTGGAAGTGTTACTTTTTTCTTTCTTTCTTAAAACAGTGAAGAAAAAAATGTCCAGTGATACTTGTGTGTGGTACATAGAAGTTTGGCTGTTAGATTCTTTAGGATTTTATATTTTCTGTATCTATATAAATAAATAAGTAAATCTTTAAAGTGTAAAAAAAAAAAAAAAAAGAACTCCATACAGGGGTAGGTTGATCCCGAATTTCCTGAGAAACCTCCACACTGCTTTCCAAAGTGGTTGCACAAGTTTGCATTCCCACCAGCAATGGATAAGTGTACCCCTTTCTCCACAACCTCTCCATCAAAGGCTTCCAACAGGGCAGGGAACCCTGATTGCTCTTTGGGCTGACGAGGGAGGGGGACTTGATTGGGGGAGGGGGAGGGAAATGGGAGTCGGCGGTGGGGAAGAGATAGAAATCTTTAATAAATAAATTTTAAAAAATATGCAAAAAAATAAAAAGAACTCCATACAATGTATTTTGAACAGACTCCCCTAGGTCCTTCCATACACAGCTTCTCTACCCTGCATATCCTACCCAGGCATCTTTTCAGGGCTACAGAGGTAGACAAGTGAGGATACTCTAGAGCTCATTAATCATCCAACTTAGGTAAGTTTGTGAACTACAGGTTCAGTGGAAGATCATGACTGAAAAACTCAGACAAAAACAGTTGAAGAATATACACAAAATCCACTGCTAGTGTCAGATGCAGAGGCAAATGTGCATGTGCACACATACACACACACATACAAAAATAAGCACACATATATGTATATATATAGCACACACAGAATTTTGTGGGCAACTGGATGGATCTAGGAAAAGATCATATTGAGTGAGGTAATTCAGATCAGAAAGACAAATATAATATGTACTCAATCATAAGTCACTTTCAGAAGTAAAACAAAAAATGAACAAATAAACAAACACCATACAATTCACAATTCCAGATACCCTAGATAACAAAGAGGACCCTAAGAGAGACATAATTGAATCTAATTTACATGCAAAGTAGAAAAAGACAAGATCTCCTGAGTATAATGAATGAAGGAATCTTCAAAGAGAGTAAAAGAGGAGGGATGAAGAGGGTAGGGGAGGAGAGAAAAATATATAGCTCAATACAAAAATTAATTTTCTTTCGTTCTCCCCCCCCCATGAAATTCAGGTTTTATTTTTTAATAGACTGGAGCTTTCCAAGGGCTTTGGTTGACCTGTCAGGGATCACATCCACATCACTAAATAAAATAGATTCTACCTCTTATGTAGCTATCAAATGCCATAAAAGTTTTCAGCTAACTTGGTTTTTCATTCATCTGTTTACAGTGGTATTTTTTGCCTTGATTTGAGCTTGTGTAGACTTCTACATAATGTCACATTCATTGTGAAATGTTCATATGATCATTTACCTTCTCGTATCTAGAAAATACTGTTCTCATAGTGTCATTATCCATGACTTCTGGCTCTTAGAATCTTTCTTCATTCTCTTATGGTAAAGATGAAGGAGAGCAGTGTGGTGTGTATGTCATATTGAGTACTGAAAAACCCAAAGTGGCTTATTTTATGCATTTTGACCAGTTAAGGGTTTCTTCATTAATTGCCATCTATTGCATGGTGAATACATGCACAGGCACAAAGCAACCAGTGGGAAGAAATGATAAGTAAGAATGCATTTGTAAATGAAGACTTCTCATTCAGTTCCTGGCTGTCCAGACCTGAATAATCACACAGAAACTATATTAATTGCAAAACCATTTGGCCAATAGCTTTGATATACTCATAGCTAGCTCTTACATTCTAAATTAACACATTTCTATTAATCTATGCATCACCATGAGGCCGTGGCCTACCAGTAAGTCTCTGGCATCCTTCTTCTTTGGAAGATACATGGCATCTCTGATTCTACCTACAGTCTCAATATATCTATGTTTGGATTTCCCACCTAGCTTTATTCTGGCCAGACACAGGCTGAAGCAGATTCTTTATTAACAATGGTAATAAAACATACAGCATACAATGGGGAATCTCATATCATACATTCACAACTGAAAGAAAAATATGGCATCACCAGAATCCAGTGATCCTACTATAGCAAAATCTGAACATTCTAATGCAGCTGACACATAAGAAAATGAACTTCAAAATTACTTTATGAAGATGATATTGTCTCTTAAAGAGGAAATAAATATTCCTTTAGAGAAGTCAAGGAAAAATATAAAGAAAATAAGAAGAAATCAATAAAATCTCTCAAAGAAAGCAAAGAAATCAACAGCATCAAAACCAACAAAAACAATCAAACATGTAAAGGAAATGGTTTAAGACTTTAAAACTGAAATAGAATTAATAAACAACACACAAACCAAAAAATATCTGTAAATAGAAAATCTGGGGAAGTGAACAGAAACTAAAGATGCAAGCATCATGAACAGATAACAAGAGACTGAAGAAAGAGGAAATGGATTCCTCAGTTGAAGAAATATTAAATCCAATAAATTCCTAACAGAAATTTCCAAGAAATCTGGGATACCATGAAAAGACAAAACCTAATAATAAGAGGGATAGAAGAAGAAAAATAATTTCAAAGACAAAGAAAACATACTCAACAAAAACATAGAAGATAATTGTCTCTAAATATACCAAATAAGGAAATAATTTTAAGAGCTACAAAGGAAAAAAAGCAAGTAGTATCAGAATTACATCAACTCCTCAGTAGACTCTAAAAGTCTGACGTTCCCAGACTACAGACAGAAGTTTCTGTTCTGACTGGTCTCACAGGCATTCAGTCTCAAATAAACACACAAAAGTTTATATTAATTATAAACTATTTGGCCTATTGCTCAGGCTTATTTCTAACTAGCTCTCTCAATTTAAATTAACCCATAATTATAATCTATGTGAAGTCAAGTGGCATGGTGCCTTTTTTTTTTTTTTTCAGTGAGGCATTTTAATCTTGCTTCCTCTGTATCTGGCTGGTGACTGTCTCTGTGTCTTTCCTCTTCCTAGAATTCTCCTAATTTGGTTTCTCTGCCTATATTTCCTGTATGGCTAGTGGCCAATCAGTGTATTATTAAACCAATATGAGTGACAAATCTTTACAGTGTATAAGAGCATTAGCTCACAGCACTAGACAGAATTTTTACAGACACTAAGAAACATTGGAAAACAGCTCTTACTACTATACCCGCAAAACTTTTAATCAGCATAGATGGAGAAAACTTCTACAGTCCACGACAAAACCAGATTTAAACAATATCTATCCACAAATCCAGCACTAAAGAAAGTAATAGACAGAAAACTCTAATACAGGAGGTTAGTTGTACCCACAAAAACACAGGCAATAGATAATATCACACCATAAAATCCCAAAGAAGTAAAACACACACATATACACTACCACCACTAACAACAAAACCAAGCAAAATATCAGGAATTAACAATCACTGGTCGCTAACATCCCTTACTATCAATGGATTCAATCTGCCTATAAAAAGACACAGGTTAATGGAATGAATACAAAAATAAGATCCATACTCTGCTGCATATATCATGTTTCCTCTGTGTGTGGATGGCATCTTCTCTGTCTTTCCTGTTCCCAGAATTCTCCTAGTCTCTATGCTCTGCCTATACTTCCTGCCCAGCTACTGGTCAATCAGCATTTTTTATTAAACCAATACAAGTGACAAATCTTTAAAGTGTACAAGAAAATCCCACAACACCTACTCTTTCAACTGAGCTATGTTTGATTTTCAAAACCCATATGTCAGTTCACAACTTTGTTTAACTTCACTTCCAGGGACTATGATACCCTATTCTGACTTCCACAGAATCTTTCACACATATGATACACATAAACTCGTGTAAGCACACACTCATACACATAAAAATAAATAAATCTATGTATATTTCTTATGTAAATGTGCATATATGAATGATAAATGTTCTTCTTGGCAAATTATGTGGTATAATACAAAAACTTGTTATTAACATAATTGCCTTTATACTAAATTTTAATGATACTCAAACTTTTCATTTCACTCTTCATTTTGAATTCAAATGTGGTACTGTTTTGCAGAAAATTTTCTGATACTTTTACTTGCATAAAAATTTTATCACCATGTACACTTTCATTGAGTATTTACTGAATGTGATTTTCCTTTTTACATGGTTTTTCCCATGTAGCTCTAGTTGTCCTCCAACTCTGTCTCCTGAGCATTGGAATTAAAGATGTGCCCCCACCACATCCAGTTTTAATTGTGATTTTAACACATTCAATTCAGAAACTTTGAATTTAATGGAAAATTGTAAAGTTTTGAGCAAGTTGATTTTATGCTATCACAGAACAGTGGACATTAATAACAAGCACTAGGTTCACATACGTGTCAAAGTAGTCCTGCAGTACAAATCTTTTTGAGCAAACTGTCTAAGCCCATTGTGTGCAAAAAACAGCTTTAGATTGAGGTTCTCAGTTTCAATGGATAAATATTCTAGCCTGGAAAATGGAGGCACTCTGGGTAGGTCTGAGATGTTTTCAAAGTCAAGAAGTCCAGCAATGTTAGGGTAAAAAGAATAATTAAAAATGAACAAATGTGTTCTGAAATTATCCACTGTCAGATCCTCCATCATTTATTCCAGAAAGTCTTCTTTTACTCCTTTTAATTGTCATGACATAGTTAAACAATGATAGTTGCACCCTAAAAATACTATATAAAGAGTTTGTCTTTGAATATGTTTTGTTACATTGTATTTACTGATTTTGTATGCATGAGTGTATGTGTGTGCATTACCTGATGACAAAAATATGAAATGTATTCAATAAACACTGTAGCGTACCTCTAATTATACACTTCTTTTTTGTTAACCAGTGACTTTGAAAATTTAAGTATCCAAACACCTCTGTATTGATCATTATAACAGGGTTTGGCTTTCTGTTACAATAAAGTTTAGTGAAAGTCAGTTGCCAAAAATGCAAATCAAGTTTAAAAATTGTGATTAGATAGGTGATAGGGTTGAAAAATGAGATATTGATTAATGATAAAATTAGTAACAATTCTCTAAATTGCAGATAAAAAAGACTGTCTCAGAAATAAAAGTAATAATAAAAAAAGCCATGGAACTCAAACTATGTCTTATTTAGGGTCCATTAGAAGTTTTATTTCATAAAAATGTGATTTATGATAGCAAATAACAGTTTTAATGAAATCACATAAAAGGCTTCAAAGATCATTTGGTAAAAAGAGTAAAGAATTGAAAGTTCAGTTTTACTGAAGTTTCTGTGATTAGTCTCAGGAGAAAATAGATACCTAATTAACTATATTTGAATAATGTAGAAGAGGCAGTTTCTGATGTGTATAAATCCCAGAATCCCAGTTGTCATTGATTAAACATAAACAAACTAATGAGATATATATTTCTGACACTGGTAAAAGGTAGGAATACTGTCTCATCTCAGGTAGGGAGAATGAATCCACATTCTAGAAAATAGGGAAAAAAATAAAAATATTTTATTTGGAAAAGTGAATTGGTGAATTTGTAAATGATTTATTTATGTGTAACTATTCAGTTAAACATACAAAGTTACCAAATAGTTATTTTTCCATTTTTATTTAGATAATAATAGATTTGAAACATTAAAAATATGTATCTTTAAACCTATATGGACCACATACCAGCAGATTTAATTCTAGAAACAGTAACATCTAACTAACTACATTTTAATTTTAACAGATAGTACGTAGGGGGTAGGCAGCAAGGGACAGAGACAGACATATGCACTAATAGCTACCATAAATAAAATACAAACAAGCCTATACTGTTTTGAAAAAGCTACTGTTTCATGCTTTAGCTAAATGAAATCATTAAAAAGCCAACAATTTAAAACATATCTATTGTGAATTCTGGTTTGTATTTCATTCTTATGAATTATTTGGCTGTTTTAATTATTAATTGTTAATTAATTGTTATTAATTACTATTTGGCTCTTTAGAAAATTTATACTTGGAGTCACCCAAGTTACACATAGAGACTTTAGTAGTTTGACAAACCAGCAAATAATGACAGAGGTAAAAGTTAAACCAATCATGCTTTTTATTTTAGCAAAAATTATATGCCAAAAACTGGTAGTACAGTCCTATTTATTTAGTAACTGCCTTTCAGCATAATTGTTGGTTATTCAAATTATTGTGCTTGTTGAATATGTAATAATTGCAATTCTTGTATATAAAGATATGCTCAGTAAGCCTTCTGTCTTTCATTTCTTTATTTGAAACTTTTCTTGTATCATTGTGGTTATAAAATCACTTTTTTTTTTTTTTTTTGTGCTTTCGCCACCATCGCCCGGCTATAAAATCACTTTTAATTCATTCAAATACATTTACTAGTATGAGTGATTGAGACACAGTACAGTCAGATATCCTGTGAATTTCATAAGCATTTAATTTTCATCTTTTCAACTTGCTAAAATAGAATTTTATTTTTAAATACCAAAGACACCTTAAAACTACTTTCTACTTGCACTGTTTTTGGATGTATATAATTAAAAATGTCTTTTGTCTTAGAAATGATATATTGATATATGTCCAGATATAGTAATCTAATAAATTTTTCTCTTGACCTTTACAACAGGATAGAAAAAGAACAAAAATAATGGACATGGAAAATTGCTCCTCATTACCTGAATTTCTCCTCTTGGGAATTACAACTAACCCTGACATGAAAGTGGTAATATTTACTACGTTTCTAACTGTTTATCTTGTTATTCTTCTGACCAATATTGGAATGATCATTTTGATCAGAATGGATTCCCAGCTCCAAACACCAATGTACTTTTTTCTCAGCCACCTCTCTTTCTCTGATCTCTGCTATTCCTCCGCAGTTGGGCCCAAGATGTTGATGGACATTTTTGCCAAGAACAAAACTATTCCTTTTGTTGGTTGTGCCTTGCAATTCTTTTTTGTCTGTGTCTTTATAGATGTTGAGTGTGTGTTGCTGGCAGTGATGGCCTTTGATCGCTACAAGGCCATCAGCAATCCCTTGATGTATGCTGTAGAGATGTCTAGTAGGGTTTGCTACCAATTCCTAATTGGAGTTTACCTTGTAGGAATGACAGATGCTTTGATACATACAACATTAACATTTCGTTTATGTTTTTGTGGATCAAATGAGATTAATCATTTCTTCTGTGATATACCTCCTATCCTATTAATATCATGCTCTGATACACAGATCAATGAATTAGTGATATTCACCATTTTTGGATTTATTGAGCTGAGTACCATCTCAGGAGTCCTTGTCTCCTACAGTTATATCATCTTATCTGTCTTGAAGATCCGTTCTGCTGAGGGAAGGTTCAAGGCTTTTTCCACCTGTACCTCTCACCTGACTGCCGTTGCGATTTTTCAGGGAACACTACTCTTTACATATTTCCAGCCAAGTTCTTCTTATTCTCTAGATCAAGACAAATTGACTTCTCTGTTTTACACTCTGGTGATTCCCATGCTGAACCCTCTGATTTACAGCCTGAGAAACAAGGATGTGAAAGAGGTCTTGCAAAAACTAAGAAACAAAAGGTTTTTAAAATAATTACATTATGTGTATATGTCCACGTAATAGTGGTAATTTGTCTAAAATGATATTGCTTTATTCATAAGAAAGTTGTATAGCCTATTTTAAGAGATTAGCGTAAGAAGTTCCCGCAGGTTTTATGATAAGGTAAAACTGTAGCTATACCAATGTTTCATATCTTATTATTTGCTGTGGGTCATACATGATTTACATGTACAGAATTTCTCATGATTGTTTCAGTCACAAAGGAATTGTATTTATCCTTCCATTCAGTTTTAGTTGTATTAAGTTATCTTGAGTTTTATGGATTACTATTTTTGCATATATTACTGCTTCATATTGAATCACAAAGGAACTTGTAGGTTGTTAAAGATGTATATTATATCCAAGTGAAAGTCATAGACTTTAACTATACCCTTGATACAATCATAATTTTTAGGAAAGAATAAAATTTAATTTTATTCTGAAATGAAAAGGATTTTGGTAAAAATCTTTATACCCAACATGCAGGCTGAAGAATTTATATATAATGGTTTCTGGCTTTGCTTTTTTCTGTGAATGTTCTGAGAGTATGAATCTGCATGTCTTCCCAGGGTTAGGTGGGGTTTTTTTGCCTATTACTGGGCTCATTTGTTTTGTGTTTGGTTCTTTTGTTGTATTTTGATTTGTTTGTTTTTCATTTATATGATTATATTATTTTATTATTATTCCTTAGATGCCTTTTTTTTCTAATGCGAGAAAGAAAGGATGTGGGTCTGAATTAGAGAGGAAGTGGGAAGAAAGTGGGGGAAGTGGGGGAGAACAATAACCAGAATATTTTGTATGAAATATTTTATTTAAAAGAAAAAACATTTTTAAAAGAAAACCAGATAATCATGACTCATAGGTCTAATAAAATACATCTTAAACCAGTCCAAATAAGTTGGAAATTGAATAAATCTAACTAGAATAATTATGAAGAAGAGAGAAAAGAGGTGTGGTTAGGCACATATGTGCAGGTGATGTCTGTCACCTAATGTTTGACTTATTCCAACACTGCTCCTTTTCTTCTATAAGGTTCGTAGCCTTTCATAATGGTGAAAAATATTTTCTTGTACCCATTCTCATCTCTTCTTAAATGCTACTCTTCTAAAAATAATCTTATCATCATATGAGTGTATAAAAATTTCTTCTAAAAGACTGGATATTGTATCTCTGTAATATCAATAATTTATATTTTATTTGTAGATAAAATAGGGAAAAGACAAATTAAAATGACAGAAAACATGATATTTAAAGTAGGCATTAGACCTTGGTAATGAGACATTAAGTGTTTTACACAAACACACACACAAACACACAAAATACCATGCACCCATCTCCTTCCAGGCTTTAATAGATAAAATGAATTCAAGATACTAGTGAGGTCGAGGTGATTGTTATCTTCCTGAAGAAGGAAGAATATAGACACATATATTTTGTTGAACTATTTCTTTATTGTTTATTCTTATAATATTTTTTGGTGCTTAAACCACTGAATGGGTTCATTGAAAGTACAAGGATAGCATCTATACATTTGAGTGAACATAAAGAATAAGTATAAATTGTTCATTATTCATTTTAATTATAGATATGAAAGCAACTGGTGTACCTATGTAAGATTATTTCAGAATTTAATGAAATCTAAATACTGCTTTTCTTTTTCAATTGGCCTCTGGTAAAAATGGTAATTTATGAGTATATATCATATGTAAAAATATATGATGAACTTTGATTGAAAGAAAATGATATAGGGATTCCAGTAGTATCACATTTTTTATCACCCTGTATTAAACTTGTGACTTACAAGCAATATTGTAGATTGTTTTCTTTATATTTAGTTTTCAATCACTAAAGCAATAGTGATAGATTGTACGTACTTTTGGAGAAGATAAATTCATAAGCCCAGAGCATTCAAGAATGAGCTTGTGTACTTATGAAAAAGAACTGGAAAACTTTCTAGAACATTATGCTAATGGAACTGAGTAAAATTAGATTGTAAATACTGTCAGTGAAATGAAAGTTAATTCCCCCTACCAGAAATTAAATCTGCCATGATGTGCTGCAACAACCACAGAACTCATTGGTTTTGATAAGTGACACCATGTTCCACTATTAGGTACTTCTCATTGTCTGGTACTCTATTAATAGTAATGATTTAAGTAATAGAAACATGTCTGAATGATTATAAAACTCGCCTCTAAATTTTTATTTTTATACCTAATATTAGGTGTAGCACTTAGTACTCATTACACACACATACATGCACACACACATACAAATATAAGGCATGTAGATAATGGAAAATACACAACTAATTAAAGTATTAAAAACCCTAACATCCTAGAAACAAAACTTAACAGATATACTAGGGAGAAGTAGAATACATGACTGTGAGAGAAATGTACACACAGATCGTATCAAGAATTAGTCTAAAATATCTGATACTGTCTGTGACACTGTCTGTGAAGCTATCAGCCTTTAGACTAGATAGTCCAGGGGCCTAGAGTGAAACCAAATACTTTTGTTCTGCTAAAGAAACATAGCAATAAAATGATTCTTAGTCACACACACACACACACACACACACACACACACACACACACAGAGAGAGAGAGAGAGAGAGAGAGAGAGAGAGAGAGAGAGAGAGAGAGAGAGAATCAGTGCCTCCCTCAGCCATCATCAGATAAGTTTCCTCTAAGAGTAGATGGAAACTAACAGATATGCACAATTGGACAAGGTTTAGAGACTGGGAGATTTTAGAAAACTCAGTCCTAAACAAGATGTCTTTATCAAATTTCTCCCCTTAGGAGCTCAAGAGCCTCTGCAGGATGGGAGCCTCAAAGGAAAGTGTCTTTCAGACACAAAATGACTGATACACATCTGAACTCACAGAAAATGGGGCATCAGGCACAGGATGTTCAAACTCTGACAGGAGGAAATATACATGGGCTTCTGCCCTTCACCAAGAATCTGTCTGCAATTGAAACTTGCTTGCAAAAAAGAAAATAGTTTTCTCCAATAGAGTCTCACTGGTTATATTAAATCCACTTAAGAGTTTATTCTATTCCCAGCAGTAGATGGACAAAACAAAATTAACTCAATGATATTAGTGGAGATCTTTTGTAACACACTGCTTTGTTTGATCTTTCTTGTTGGGGATGGTCTAGTTGCTCTTTCACTTTTATATTATTTTTCTTTTCTTATGGTTTTTGCTTGTATTTGTGTGTTTCTTTGGTTTTTAAAGAATCTGTTACTTTAACTTTTTGCTTGTTTGTATTCTAATGAGAAAAAGAAGGAAAGAACATAGAATTGCCTGGTTGAAGAGGTGGGAAGGACCTCGAAGGATTTCTGGGAGAGGAAATCCTGATAAAATATTATATGAAAAGATATTCAATGAAAATCAAATGAAGTAAAGAGTCTGTAAGATTGTTAATTTTTCAAAATTGAATTTTGGGGAAGTAGTCTAAGAAATGGACAAGTTGTGATAAGTAATAAAGAATATGGAAATTGCTAATAAAAGGTCAATTTTAGTTTTATTATGTGTCTCATTTTACTAAAAATTTGGATCAACATAAATTATCAAATTGATTGAAGGGTAAGGAGTTGAAATAACAGCCATAGGGATGGTTGTCTCAGGATGCCCAGGAAAAAAAATCTCCTGAGCCCAGACACTAATTAGTCATGTTAGGTTTATATGAGGATGGGAAGAAAGAACCTCAAGAGAATTTAATTGCAATAGTATTATTGAAAATAAATGTGATCAACCTGGTCCATCTTCATCAGAGGAATGACAGCAAGACTCCCTTATTTCAGGTACACTTATGGCTTAAGACAGAACAAAAATAAAATTTTGCTTTTATTGAACATATGAGGAAGTCAGTTGAGGAATGAAAAACACATAGATTATTCTGATTCTGTAGTGTCATAAAATTTGTATCCTAGTAATCAGGGACATGTTCCAGAGAGTGTTTAGTATATTCTTCTACTTTTATTTGACTTACATTTAATTTGAAAAGTTGGAAAGGTTAGTTTTTCCAGTGAAAGGGAGTAGCTGGTCATGTTTAAATATTAAGCAAATAAGTAGAATCATAACACAATTCCACATTAATTTTCTTTTATGACTCTCTGAAAAGTTGATTTTGTTTCATAACTAACTTGTAACAAATAGAATAGTGAATGCAGTAAATGTAATGACAATGATGCTTTTGATGAAGTGATGAGATGTTCTGAATGGCTTTCTTGGTCATTAAATATTCTATTATAATAAATCTGGATAATATTCTATTTATTTCAAATACATTGCCTAAAAATGAGTGTCAGATTTCTAGGCAAGGCAGAAAGAAAATGAAATATATGTATATATTTCAAAGAATGTTAATTATGTACCTTCTTTAGCGGGTTTTTTTGTTAGTGAAAATGCTACTATGTACTGAGCCAGTTTTCTTAGTGTACATCATACACAAATATCTCAACATATCATTCCATTTAGTAATTATATTACATTTTCCTGAGTTTATTATACAGTACCATATTGAGAAATAAAAAGTCCAATATATCATGACACTGAAAATTTTTGTAATCATTTAGACCATGAAAAAAGAAGAATGGAAACGGAAAACTGCTCTTTATTACCCGACTTTTTTCTCCTGGGAATTTCCAGTAACCCTGACATGAAAGGGGTTTTATTTGCTGTGTTTCTTGTTGTTTATCTTATTATTCTGCTGTCAAATGTTGGAATGATCATTTTGATCAGAATGGATTCCCAGCTTCATACACCAATGTACTTCTTCCTCAGCCACCTTGCCTTCTCTGACTTATCCTATTCTACCGCAGTGGGACCAAAGATGCTGTTGGACCTTCTCGCAGAGAATAATCCAATCTCCTTTGTAGCCTGCTTCCTGCAATTCTTATTAGTATGTATCTTTATAGATATTGAGTGCATGCTTCTGGCAGTGATGGCCTTTGATAGGTACAAAGCAATCAGTAACCCTCTGATGTATGCTGTGGACATGTCCAGTAGAGTTTGTTATCAGTTCTTAACTGGAATTTATCTGTTGGGAACTATAGATGGCTTGATACATACTTCATTGGCATTCAGCTTATGTTTCTGTGGCTCTACATATATTAATCAATTCTTCTGTGATTTTCCTGCTGTTTTATTGCTTTCTTGTTCTGATACACAGGTAAATGAACTGGTATTGTTCACCCTTTTTGGTTTCATTGAACTGAGCACCATCTCGGGGGTCCTTATCTCCTACTGCTACATTATCTCCTCAGTTTTAAAGATCACCTCTACTGGGGGTCGTTCCAAGGCTTTCTCTACCTGTGCTGCACCTGACTGCAGTTGGGATTTTCCAGGGGACCATGCTCTTCATGTATTTCAGACCTAGTTCTGCCTACTCTCTAGACCAAGACAAAATGACATCAGTCTTTTACCTCCTCATTATTCCCATGATTAACCCTCTGATTTACAGCTTGAGGAACAAGGATGTGAAAGAAGCCCTGATCAGGCTCAGAAATAAAATGTGGTTCTAAGGGAATTTATTGACTACACCCAAATGAATCATGTCTATTGGTTTTCTACTGCATAAAACAAAATTGATAATATCATTTTTTAAATTTACTAAGTATTAGTGCTGAAGTCTAAGAATAAGAAACAGTTTGAGACCAACATATGTGTCCTACTCATTTTTTGACTTTTGAAATATACAGTACACTCTTTTAAAAAGATATGATAAAAAGGGGATAGAAATGGTTAGCAAAGTAAACACAGAGAAACCCTGTTTCAAAAAAACAAAACAAAAAAAAAAAAACAAAAAACAAAAAAAAAAGATATCAGGGTAGAATTTTTAAAATCCCTGATGAATTAATAATGAGTAGTGAAGGACTTCTTGTTTCCATTAGACTATTAACATAACCATTAACCTTTAATATGATGTTTGTTTTTTTTTTACCAAAATTCACATTAAATCCCCTCTGTTGACAATCAATAACTATGATATTAGCATGCAATAACTATAGAAAGTGATGAAAATCGTGAAGGTATACTCCAGTGAAGAAATTTGTGCTCCTCTATAAAATCAGAGACTCTTGGTGTTTCAAACCAAATGACGATACTAAGAAATGGTTAATCTATGAACCAAATTCCAGGCTTTCTACTGACACCATGTGCAGATCACTGACTTTAGATTACCCTCTTCCAGAACTGTGATCGACATATGAAAAGTGATCCTGACCTCAAGTTTTTTCTGTGAAAAAGTCAGAAAGATGTGGAGACAATTGACACTCTTGGCAGAAATCATTCAGAGGAATACATTAAAATAACAAATGGTGTGGCAAGTGATCGTCACTAACTTAGAAGATGTTGTATTTATGGAAATAACCCATATTCTATAAACATATACTACTTTATCATGGCATGTAAACTATACTTGTATCCATATTGGTGTAGCCATTTATCTGTAAAAGTAATTGCCTTAGTCAGACTTCCTTAGAGGAAGAGGAAAATAACAGAGAGATGTATGTATGTATGTATGTATATATGTATGTATGTATGTATTTATGCACGTATTTATTCCAAAAGGGAATTATTATATTGACATACAGGTTGTGGTGCAACTAGTTCAACAATGGGTGTGTCTGACTGAAAGAATCTGGTATTTGTTTAATCTACACAGCTGAGTGATTCAGCTGTTCTTCATTCTCCATTTGAATCTGAAGAAGTAGGTTTGGCTGCCAGTGAAGGAATGCATCAGGAACAAGATAGATGAACTTGCCTGTAGAAGTAAGAGAAATCGGGCATATATCTACCTTCATCATTGTCATTTTAGGTGGGCTGTCACCACAATGTATGTCCCAAAATTAGGGTGAGCCTTCATACCTTACATGATATTATTGAATCTATCTCCTGCAGATAAACCTGGCTACTTTAGTTTTACTTGATTTCAAAGCCGTCAAACTGGCAGTCAAAATTAGACATTATAATGATTGTGGAATAAGTGAAGAGAGACTTCAAACTGTAAAACAAAACATACCTGACTTATAAAATCATCTTTCTGAATTTGTTATTTTGAGAAATATATTGCTTGGTGTAATACTTTAGGGAATTAAAGCCTGACATGGAAACTCTGACAGATGCTGTTCTAATCAGGCAGAATATTACTTACTTTGTTGTAACTAAAATCACTCTCTTTGTTTCTTCAATTATTTCCTCTCATTATTTCCTTCCACACTTAATTTCTAAAATAACATCTCTTATATGTGTCATAAAGACAGTAGAAGTGTCAAATGATTAAATACACTTAGGGTGCTGACCTTAAAATTCTGTGTTTGTACATATGACGTTTGTCCTTCATTCTTGTTGCTGAAGATGAAATGTTATGAAGAATGAAATGTTATGATCTGTTTGGACATATGTGATATGCATCACAGTCTACTCTAATCTTAGTTTACAAAGCACAGGAAATAAATATTAAGTGTTTTTAGATTTTCTGTGCACTATAATCTAGCTACAAATTGATATTCCGATATTTTGATATCCCATTATTATATCAAAAATATTTGAACCAGATGAATAATTTTCTTTATGTCCAAAAAGTGGAGTACAACTCTATTCTTTGGGAATAATATGGAAACAGTGAATAGTAGAAATAGAAAGCATCAATTTAATTTCCTGAGATCTAAAGGATAATTTGTTATTTTCCATGTAATGTCACTTTTTTTTCTTTGATATATCTCTCAAATACAAAGGTTGGTTAATTCGTGATGCTGTGCAATTTTTTCCACATTGAAGTGATTATTTTTTAAAAATGTTATTTCATGCTCACTGGTAAAGTTCTTCTGGTAAGGGGAGGGAAATGGCTTTCTTTCTTTATTTCCTCAATAAAATATGATATTGGCAATTGGCTTTCCATTTGACTGTATTCTTTGACAATTGAAGCCTATGGAAACAGTTATGTGTGTGTTTGGTCAGCATTCCAGAGGATATTGTCATATGGGAGGCTGCTTAGTAGAAGGTATGGTACAACCCCTTCAGAATATAAATGGTGTTATCCATTGCTCTGGGTGTCCCTATGAAAGGAAATTGGAGTCAAAGAAGATACTGATATAGGCGTGTGTGTATGGTACATTTATTCTTGTGTGAGCATATCTATGAATGCACTCTTCATGTTTGGGTATGATACTCAATGTTTTTCAGGTTTCCACAGTGAACCATGACCAGGCACACTGTAGGATTTTCTTATACCGTCAATACTGGAAAAGGACTACTGACTATTGTGGGAACTCCTTCTGTCAATAGTTTTTAAGATACTGACCCATTTTGGGTATGGTCTCATGTACTAAAAGTACAGATGAAAAGTGTGCCCCTTTTTCTGCTGGATTCACTTCAAGTTTCCAGCTCATGCAGAAGACTGCAGATTGCTATCTTTACTGTGAGTTTATCCCTAAATAAATAATCCAATCCAGGGTACTGTGGAACTCTTTGATACTATTACAACCAATCAAAATGTTTAGTTTCTTGGACAGAGAACATTAAGAGTACAAATCAGACAATTAATTTTTTTAAAAGGTAAACTATCTTTGTAGCAGAGCCAATTATAGAAAATTATAAAAAATCAAAATGGAGAATTTTGTCTGCTTAGCTCAACTGAATCAACCACCATACATCTCCTGCACCCCAGACTCAGAAACCATTGTAAAAGAGGGGTAGAAAGATTGTAAAAGTCAAAAGAAAAAAGGATTTGTCTTTGTCATTGGATCTCCTAGAAATGTCAGGACCTATATTCATAAAATGTCACTGACATGACAGGATAAACATGACCTGGACAAGGAATACACCAGTAGATATGCAAATATTGACAGGGGAAATCACAAGAGGCATCATCACTAAACAAAAAATACATGTAATTAAAGATTGCTGAGAGTGTATACTTGAGAGACAGAGATAAGTAGATGTCTATGAGTTTGAGGCCAGTCTGGTCAACAGTGCAAGTTGCAAGACAAGCTCCAAAGCTACAGAGAAATCCTATCTCGAAAAAACAAAATATGAAAACAAACAAATGATGTGGGAAAAATGGTCTGTACTCTGTCAATTATACTTTAAATAAATGCCAGTAGCCCGGCAGAAAGTAGAGGCAGGACAACCAGACAGGAAGTAGAGGTGGGTCAATGAGAACAGGATAATTCTGGGAAGAAGGAAGTCCTAGTCTGCAGTCCTGATCCAGCCACAGAGCAAGCAAGATGTGACTGCATTGCTGAAAAATGTACCAAGCCACGTGGCTAACATAGACAAGAATAATGGGCTAATACATGTTATAAGAGTTAATAGAATCCTGAGCTAATGGGCCAATCAGTTTATAGGTAATGTAGAACTCTGTGTGATTTCTTTGGGACGTAACAACTGTAGGAACTGGACAGGAGA
Source organism: Microtus obscurus (assembly GCA_963919715.1). NCBI lineage: Eukaryota > Metazoa > Chordata > Mammalia > Rodentia > Cricetidae > Microtus > Microtus obscurus. The sequence continues at coordinate 158,126 of CAWTZC010002446.1, forward strand.
GAAAACTTGGACAACAACCAAACAAACAAAGAATCCTGAGAGGGGAAAATTAGTGTTCCTCAGGAAAGAATACAGAATTAGCTACCCTGTACCAAATATTCAGTCCTGAAAACAGAGCCATACAAATAATGGTACACAGAGAGAGCAGGTGCAATTTCTGTATTCAAGCATGCCTTTGTGTTAGACTGGCCAACTTGTTCACATGTTCCTGAAAAGGGGAGTGATGACTGAGGAAAGAAATAGATAAGAGACAGAAGATAGAATTGGAAAGTCTTCCAGGGAATACTGTAACCCCTCAGGTTGATTACTCATAGTCCTTATGTACTCCAATTAAAAGGGGAAGGCAAAAGACTCCTTCCCGTAATATAAGGAAGAAACAAGCTTAATTAACTCTTTACATCTCAAAACACCTAGTAACTATGCCCTAAGTCCTGTTGTTTGATTTTTGAGTAGCAAGACATCCAGTAGCCACACTGTTTGCCAAATATCCTGTTATCTGTCCTTAAGGAACAATAATAGGTTTGAATTCTCTGACCTTTAGTCAAAATGGAATGGATTCAAAACTGTGGGCCCTCACACATGTGCATATGTGTTCATGTGTGTAACAATGATTAAAAAATAGGCCATTACTTCTAAAGAGAATGAAGGAGGTACATAGAAATAATGCTTGAAGGGAAGAAGGAAGAGTTGGGAATGTTACTATTTTCACAGTTTACATTAGCACATTTTAAAGTAGGTTGTGGATGACATTGCCTTGGACATGGATGAATAGAAACAAATAAGGAAGAATGTAGACACCATTACATAACGTTCAATTTCAGTTTCATTGAATGACTGATTTCACTAAAATTCCTTAACAAAGTCTGTCACCATTAATATGGCACTCTAAAAATGGAGATAAGGATAAGCAGTGAATATGATAACGATGGGTGCATTGGTTGTATATTCCCAAGAAAAACACTGAGAGAGGAGTGTAATTAATCACATTGGAATAACTCAGAAGAGTCAGAGCTCAGGAGAATTAAATCTCAACAGTCTCAGATGAAAATAAATGTGATGAACTTATCTTCAAGTACAACAGGAAGGCTAGGAAGACTCTCTTGTCACAGGTGGGTTAAGTGGTTATTTGTAAAAAAAAAAAAATACAAGAAAAAAGTATTATAGTCTTTCCTGGACATGATCTAAAGTTGAAGAAAAAAATGAATAAGTAGATTTATTTCTGCTTAGATAGTTAGGTAAATTCTACTTAGTATCTACAAGCAACAGTTTATTATTATATGTTAATGAATTTGTTTCTTCATTTGTTCTATATAAAGAATATCAAGTGTCTCTTTAAACTGTTATTCTATGATTCATTCTTTTTCCACGTGTCCTCTCTCACTCTCCTCTGTCCTCTTTCTGTATAAAAATAATAAAACACAAAAATAACCAGAAAATTCACATAGAACTGCTCAAGTAAACACTAAATACATGAGGATTTTATTTGTACAATTTTTCTAATTAACTTGCATTTACAACTAAATCTTAAAATCAAGTTAAGAGTTAAATTAAGCAAAAATATTTGTTGTAAGCAACTGTTGCCACTTCTTGCAAGTTCTAGTTTGTGAAAGGTGTTGTCATCTGAGCATATTTAAGTAAATAAAAAAGGTTAGAAAGGCAACAGTTAGTGATGAGTGATAGGTAATAAGATATTGTTTTTCATCTTTACGTAAACACCTAAAAAACTGAAATAGTACCCCAAATCTCTTAATCTATTGTCTGATAATATGTATAGATACATATAAAATTTATAATGAAAAATATAATGATACTGATTATGACTATAATAAGACTGTATAAAATATATCTTATGTTATAATTTGTCTGTAATTTGTCACTTTCTTCACACTACGTGAGATCATAAATGGGCATTTTTTATTCACACATTTTACTGAATGATGAGTGATGGAGATAAAGACAAGTCATATAGATCATGTCTTAAAAATATAAATAGATAGGTAGATAGATGGGTATATATAGAGAGATAGATAGATACATAGATAGATAACTGATGATAGATTGATAGATAGATAGATAGATAGATAGATAGATAGATAGATAGATAGATAGATAGATGATAGATAGATAGATGATAGATAGATAGATAGATGAATAGATAGATGTAGACATGGATGTAAAAGTCAACATAATGATTCTCCTCTATGATGACTTTTCTATGATCATACTATCATACTATATTACTGCTGCATTTTATGTTAGCTGTTTTCTTACTGTGCTTGTGCAACTGGTGCATGCCTAAGAATATGAATATTTTCTGCATTAAAATCTGTATCCAAAAGAAAATAAAACCCTAAAAAGCCATTATCTTAATGAGTTTTGTAACTATTTAGATCATGCATAAAGAAGAATGGACAAGAGAAACTGCTCATCTACACCTGAATTTCTTCTGATGGGAATTACCAACAAGCCAGAGATGAAAGTAACTTTGTTCATAGTATTTCTGATTGTTTACCTTACTATTCTTCTGACAAATCTAGGAATGATCACATTAATCAGAACGGATCCTCAGCTTCACACACCAATGTACTTCTTCCTCAGCCATCTCTCTTTATCTGACCTCTGCTATTCCACTGCAGTTGGCCCCAAGATGCTGGTAGACCTTCTTGGAGAAAATTCAATTTCCTTTGTTGGCTGTTTTCTCCAACTCTTGATTGTCTCTATTTTTATAGATGTTGAGTGCATGCTTCTGGCAGTGATGGCCTTTGATAGGTACAAAGCAATCAGCAACCCTCTGATGTATGCTGTGGACATGTCTAGTAAAGTTTGTTGTCAGTTCTTAACTGGAATTTACCTGATAGGAACTATAGATGGCTTGATACATACCTCATTGGCATTCAGCTTATGTTTCTGTGGCTCTACTCAGATTAATCACTTCTTTTGTGATTTACCTCCTGTCTTACTTCTTTCCTGCTCTGACACACAGCTCAATGAACTTGTATTATTCACTCTTTTTGGTTTTATTGAACTGAGCACCATCTCAGGAGTCCTCATTTCTTACTGCTACATCATCTCATCTGTGGTAAAGATCAGCTCTACTGGGGGATGGTTCAAGGCTTTCTCTACCTGTGCCTCCCACCTGACTGCAGTTGGGATTTTCCAGGGGACCATGCTCTTCATGTATTTTAGACCTAGCTCTGCCTACTCTCTAGATCAAGACAAAATGACATCAGTCTTTTACCTCCTCATTATTCCCATGATAAACCCTCTGATTTACAGTTTGAGGAACAAGGATGTAAAAGAAGCCTTGAGCAGACTCAGAAATAAAAGATTACTGTAAGAAAATGACTTACATTTACACAAGCATATTTATGATAGTTGAGGTTTTATATTCTACCATTCATATGAATCAGTAACATCAGTTTGTTAAAGATTATGAAGTGTTTGTAGCATATTATAATATCTAAATAATTGTTTTAGACTCTAAATATATCCTACTATAATAATGTATTTCGCTAATGTTTAATTTTCATGTTACGAAACTTTTACTACCAATCAACTCTGATTCTTCTTCTATTTTATTATTTAGACTTAAATGTACTGTTATATGATTTATTTCATTTCTCTACATTTTCGTCTCTGAATTTCTTCACAAACAAACAATGTTATTCAAGAATGAGTATATGCCAATGGAATTAAGCTGAGTACTTTAAACTTTGTGTTTATGATCAGGTGAATCCAAAATTGAAAAAGACACAGAGACACAGGAACTACTCTTCAGGAAAAATAAATAATATATCCACATGGGCAGCTCATTGACTTTGGGCTGAATTGCTTCTTCTTATATCTCAATATCTGCCTGTGTGGTAGAGGAAGGAAATGTATCATAGAGTTTATTATTAAAGAAATTATTTAGATGTGAACAAGTCCATACTAGTTAGAATTTAAAGAACTTTGACATATGTTGCTTTAAAAAGCTATTTAAAGGATTCTGCTACAAAATTCTTTTATGCTGGAGTTACAAACTGTCAAGCCCTCCACTTTTCTTCCATTCTCTCTATTTCAATCACAGTGAAATGTTCTCTTGTACAAAAGATCTGCATCCTCAATCAAGTATTTACTGTTATTCGATTTCTTAAATATGTACCTGCAATATAAACTGTAAAGATGTTTTCAATCTCAGAATACCAATTCTGTTAACCAAAGGACTTCAGTTGTATCTGAGACACAAAGAGGAAAAAATAAATAAAGTCATAAAATAAAATGTCAGAACGTAGACTTTTAAAGTTTATAACATTTTAAAGCTTATAACATTGGTAAAGTAAATATACATTTATTAATATGTATATATAGAACTGCTTTTAAGTAGTCCATAAGGCGACTTGATACAAATGTAATGATCTAAAAATAAATATTCAGTTTCTTTAAAGTAAACAACTTTCCTGTTCTTCTTTTCCATTTTCATTTTCATTTTTATGTATCATGTTACTGAAGCACTAAAGAAGCAAATCAGGTTCCTTAGGACATATGGTTCTTACATTGAATGTTGCCATAAGACAGGGTGACATCATTTTCCATTACAATTTATTTTTTTGTTGTTGAAAATATACTTTTATATTATATATGTTGATTATGTTTTCCCCTTCCATTATTCTTCCAAGGTCCTCTTCACCACCCCTCCTTTTAGGATCTATATGCTTCATGTTTCTCATTAGAAAACAAACAGGAAATTCATAATGATAACTCCAGCTAAGACTCCTAACAATAGTAGAATGGGTGCCAAAACTGCCCTTCTCCTACAATACGATTGGTGACAACCCTAATTGCAGTCAGAGAACCTTTATCCACTGGACCAAGCTCATCTGCGAGTTAGGAGAAGGAGGGATTGTAAAAGCCAGGGGGGCGTTAAGGTAAGAGGAGGGTAACCCACAGAGAGAGCTGACTGGAGCTCCTGGGAGCTCAATGACTCTGAACTCACAGCTAGGAACCCTGCATGGGACCACAGGATCTCTGCATGGGTGTGACAGTTGTGTAGATTGATCCTTTTGTGGGGCTCCTAACAGTTGGATCAGGACCTGTCCCTGGCACTTAACCTGGCTTTTGGGAACTTATTTTCCATGCTGGGATGCTTTGCACAGCCTTGATGCAAAGGGGGGAGCTTGGTGCTACTTCAACTTGATATGGTGTGCTTTGTTGACTCCCAAGGGAAGCCTGTCTCTTTCTGAAAGGAGACTGAGGTGGAGGAGGAGTGGATGCTGGGAGATGGGGGTGGGGGACTAGATAGGAGACTGGGGTAGGGAACAGGAGAGGAGGAGGTAGGGGAAACTGTGGTCAGTATGTAAAATAAATGAAAAAAAACAGACTTCTAAGGGACAAAATAAAATATACTAAAATAAATCAAAAACAAAAAAATCAAAAAAGGAATAAGAAATATATAGTCTCAGAGATCCATCAGTCTGCACACAGGAGTTCCAATAAACACTAAACTGGAAAACATATAAGCAAAAGTCCTGAAGGGAGGGAATGAGGAAGAAAGAGAAGGAGGGATGGAGGGAGGGTAGGAGGGAGAGAGAAAGAAAGAGAAAGATAAAATTTTAAAAAAATGAAAGCAAATACAGGAAAAAAAAACCCTTTAACGGACATGATGAGACAAAGATTGACTAATTTCCAAGGAAGCCTTTGAATCAATTTTCAGTTAGACATCTACTGATGGGAATTCAGCCTTCCTTTAAGAGTATTCTCTTTCCCTAGTGAGGCTCACTTGGAGAAAATAACTTTTCATCTGCAAGTAGATATCACTTGGTAATAAATTTTTGGTTTGGGGTAAGTCCATGTGTCCACTTCTTTCTGCTCTAGCACAGCATCTGCTTAAGACCTGTGCTATTCCTCTGCAAGACATGTCAGTCTCTGTGTGTCCATATGTGTATTTGTTGACTCCCTATAGGAGCCCTTACCAGTCGGGAGGAGTGGATGGGAGGTGGACTTGGAGGGGAGGCAAATGGGAGGAGAGGTAGGAGAGAGAACCGTGGATGGAATGTAAAACAAAATTTAAAAACAAAAAGATTTTTAAAAAGCATTCTATAAAGGAGAAAATGATAAAAGAAAAAAACTTATTTTTTTATTTTTCCATTCAAATATTTACAATTCCTTCCCTCCTCCCAATCCCCTCCTGCTCCCCCACTCCCCCTCCTCCCAATCCCCTCCTGCTCCTCCACTCTCCCTCCTCCCTCTCCCTCCCTGCTTGAGAGAGGGCAGGGAATCCTGCCATGTGGGAAGTCCAAGGTTCTCCCCCCTACATCCAGGCCTAGGGAGCTGTGCATCCACATAGACTAGGGTCCCAAAAAGCCAGAGCATGCCATAAAAACAAGTCCCAGTGCCTTTGTCAATGGCTTCTCAACCAGCCCCCATTGTCAGCCACAATCAGAGTCCGGTTTGATCACATGCTCATTCAGTCCTGGTCCAGCTGGATTTGGCGAGGTCCCATTAGAACAGGCACACTGTCTCAGTTGGTGGACCAACCCCACCAGGCCCTGAGTTCCTTGCTCATCTTCTCCCTCCTTCTGCCCTTCAACTGGACCTTGGGGGCTCAGTCCAATGCTCTGATGAGGGTCTCTGTCTCTATTTCTGAGATAATCATCAGTGTGATAGTGGGGCAAGGCCAGTTCAGGCACCCTCTCCTCTGCTGTCCAAGGACCTAGCTGGGGACATCCCCGTGGACACCTGGGATCTCCTCTAGAGCCAAGTCTCTTGCCAAACCTAAAATGGATTCCTTAATGTAGGTATCTTCTTCCCTGCTCCTATATCTGCCCTTCCTCCATCTCCACCCTCCCACTCCCCTAAACTCTTGCCAGTCCTCCCCTCACCCCACTCCCGTTTCCACTCCCATGCTCACAACTTTCACCCTGCAATCTCGTTTGCTTCCAATTTCCAGGAGGATCTATATTTGTTTTTCTTTGAGTTCACCTTGTAATATGGCTTCTCTAGGCTTGCGAACTATAAGCTTAATGTCCTTGGTTTATGGCTAGCATCCACAAATGCATGAGTACATACCATATTCGTCTTTTTGGGTCTGGGTTATCTCACTCAGGATAGTATTTTCTATTTCCATTCATTTGCATGTAAAATTCAAGATATTATTGTTTTTTACTGCTGCGTGGTACTCTAATGTGTATATATTCCACATTTTCTTTATCCATTCTTCCATTGAGGGGCATCTAGGTTGTTTTCAGGTCCTAGCTATTACAAATAATGCTGCTATGAACATAGTTGAACAAATGCTTTTGTAGTATGATTGGGCATCTCTTGGGTGTATTCCCAAGAGTGGTATTGCTGGATCCTGAGGTAGGTTGATTCCCAATTTCCCAAGAACTGCCACACTGATTTCCAAAGTGCTTGCCCAAGTTTGCATTCCCACCAGCAATGAGTGTTCCCCTTACTGTACATCCTCTCCGGCATAGGCTATCGTTGTTTTTGATTTTAGCCATTCTGACAGGTGTAAGATGGTATCTCAAAATTGTTTTGATTTGCATTTCCTTAATCGCTAAGGAAGTTGAGCATGACCTTAAGTGTCTCTTGGCAATTTGAACTTCTTCTGTTGAGAATTCTCTGTTCAGTTCAGTACCCCATTTTTTAATTGGGTTAATTAGAGTTTTAAAATATAGTTTCTTGTGTTCTTTATATATCTTGGAGATCAGACCTTTGTCTGATGTGGGGTTGTTGACTTTAAGGCTTTGACAAAAAACTTATTTTTTATAAAGATTTCTATTTATTTGTTTTCTTTTACATCCTGATTAAAGCTTCCCCTTCCTCCTGTCCACCCAGTCTCTCTTCCACCACCTCCATCTACAGTTGTGGGAGCTGCAGGCCCCGTTCCTGCCACCCCAGCTCCTGGTCACCTGGCTAGATTATGCCCTGAAATAACAACACACAAATTGTATTCTTTTAAACACTGCCTGGCCCATTAGTTTCAGCCTCTTAACCCATTTCTAATAATCTATGTAGCACCACTAGGTGCGCTTACCGGGAAAGATTCAGTATGTCTGACCTGGCAGCTTGCTTCATCGCGTCTGGACCAGAGAGGGGAAGCATAGAGTCTGTCTGAGGCGTCTTACCTCACTTCCTCTTCCTCCCAGCATTCTGTTCTGTTTACTCCACCCACCTATGTTCTAACCTATGAGGGCCAAGCAGTTTCTTTATTATAATTAACCAATGACCTTCCTCCATCAATCTACCCTCATCCACTCCTTTGATGTGGGAGTGTCATATATCAATCTGTTGATTTCATTGGTTAAGCAATAAATAAACTGTTTGGCCCTGATTGTTTAGAACATAGGTGGGTGGAGTAAACAGAACAAAATGCTGGGAGGAAGAGGAAGTGAGCTCAGACTTCATGCAGCTCCTCTCAGAGCAAGACACTCGCGATGAAGCTCTGACCCAGGATGGATGTAGCCTAGAATCTTCCCGGTAAGCACACCTTGGGTTGCTACAAACCTGATTAGAAATGACTAAATTAATATGTGAGAATTAGCCTAGAAGAGGCTAGATAGTAATGGGCCAAGCATTGTTTAAAAGAATAAAGTATTCGTGTAATTATTTTGGGTAAAGCTAGCTGTGTGGGCGGCTAGGATGCTGGGGACGCAGCCCCGCTGCTCTTATAACAACACTCCTTCTTGTGTTTCTCTTCATAAAAGTGTAGATCTCCCAAGGATATCACTCTGCCATGGTAAACGAAGCTCCAGTGAGATTATGTACTTCCTCTTCTATTAAGGCTAGATAAGGCAATCTGTTAGAAGAAATTGGTCCCAAAGCAGGTAACAGAGTCAGAGACAGCCCTTGCTCCCACTGTTAGGAGTTCCAGAAGAACACCAAGTTATCCATCTGTAATTTATATCCAAAGGGCCTATGTCAGTTGTATGCAGACTCCCTGGTTGTTAGTTCAGTCTCCTTGAGCCCTTGTGAGCACAGGCTAGTTGGTTCTGAGTTTTCTTGTTGTGTTCTTGACCCTTGATTCCACTGGCTCCTGCAAAATCCTTACTCCCCTTCTTCTGCAGGATTCCTTGTATTCCACCAAATGTCTGGCTGTAGGTGTCTGTATTTGTTTACATCAGGTGCTGGGTGAAGACTCTCTAATGACAGTTGGGTTGGATACCCATCTATGAGCACAGCAGAATATCATTAAGAATCATTTCATTGACGTTTTTTGTGTATGGTTCTTTCTTAGTTCTCTGGGCTGCTTAGTCTCTGGGTATGGGTCTCAAGCTGGGCCATCCTTTGATCATTCCCACATTTCGGTGCCACCTTACTCCAGCATATATTGTAGGCAAGACAAATTGTAGGGCAAAGGTATTATGGCTGGGTTGGTGTCACAATACCTCCACTTTAAGTCTTGTCTAGTTACAGGAGATGTCCAGTTTAGTGTCTCCCTATTTCCCATTGCTAATAGTTTTAGATAAGGTCACCCTCATAAATTGCTGGGAGGTTTCATTGCATGATATTACTAGTTCATCCCAGAGAGGCCTGCAGATTCCAGTTGCCTCTCTCAGTCCCTTCATCCTTCCCATACTTGGTTCCTTCTATCCCAATCCCCAACCCTCAAGCCCCCATACAAAGGAAATATCTATTTTATTTCCCCTTCACAGTGAGATTCACGTATTGACCCACTACCACCATCCCTTGAGCCTTCCTTGTTACTTACATTTTCTGGGTCTGTGGATTGTACCATGGTTATCCTAAAAAAAATTACGTAACAAAATATGAATGTAGTATTTAGCTCTCCATCCAAATTAAGAATGCAAGAACTTATATGTTAAAATGTTAAGTCAACATTGGGCATGTTACATCTGAAATAGCAATTGCAGAGTACATTTTTAAATACCTAGAAATCACTTCTGATTTCTACTAATTTCTAAAACTATTATTTGAAGTAAAAGCACATGTAAGCATGTACTGGCTTTGTGGGAGCCTAGCCTGTTTGGATGCTCACCTTCCTAGACCTGGATGTAGGGGGAGGACCTTGGACTTCCCAGAGGGCAGGGAACTCTGACTGCTCTTAGGACTGGAGAGGGAGGGAGAGAGGAGTGGGGGGAGGGGGAGGAAAATGGGAGGCAGGAAGGAGGCGGAAAATTTTAATAATAAAAAACCTCCAAAACATATGTAAGTTATTTGTCAAATGATTAACATTGAACATTTTTCTTTAATGTATTATGAGCATACATTCTAAATGAAAAGTTATCATTTTATCTCACAAAATTTTTATTCTTTATTCTTATTATTGAAGCCATTCACCAGTGTATCTATCTGAAAATATTTAACATGGAACTTTTACTATCCATTCTTCCAACAGAACTCTGTAGAGACATAACTACATGTCATGAAGAGGAAAATGAAAAGGGATCCCTTACCCCTACTAACCATAACATAACCATACAAGGATTAGAGAATACAGAGAAATAGTTTTATAGACATATAGATGATGTTTTGTGTGGAGTTGTGAGAGAATAGACAATGCTTAATGGAAAGAGTATTGCTTGGGATCACCAGGGTTGAGGAGTTTCAGAAAGTAAAGAAACAATATAGAAAAAAACTTGGGCATCAGTAGGAGAGAGTCTTCTTAAATTTCAATAGATGGCCTGTTCTACTAGATACTACAAATTCTATGCATAAGCTCGAAATGTGTTAGGAATCCCTGTGGTGACAAGGGTACAGAATTAAAAGTTCAACCTTGATCAAATCTGTTGCTATATTCCTCAGGGAAAAAAACTGAGATGGAAATTTAATTATTCCCACTTACATACAGAGACTCTAACATATTTATAAACCAATAGTACCTCAGGAAGTAGTATGATATGCACATTGTTCAGATGCTGGACATAGAGATAGAATATCTGAGGTATGTTTCCACTTTATATTTAAACAATACAGAAGAAAGTAATGTCTTTTTTTCTTTTTTTGTCCTAAGTAGTGAATCAAAAACATAGTATAACTCGATGTCAGTTAAGTACAGATTAAAATTTAGTAGTGGCCATTTTATCTTCTTGATATACTTGTATGAATTTAATTGCCATAATATGGCTTTAATGCAAGTTTATAAAGATTTCTATTATTGATTATTAACCAAAATTTGTTTGTAAAATAACTCTGTGATATATATAAATAATTTGATTTTTTCTATTTTGCTCAAATAATAATAAAATAATAACACTATAAATACAAATCTATGTAAATTAAATTCTGCAAGAACCACATATCATAAGGACTTAGTATAGAAAAATCAAATTTTTTTTTCAAGGGACATTAACAAGCATATTTCAACATGCACCTTGTGACAGATAAATACAAAGAAACAGAAAATGCTCCTCAGAAGGCCCTCACGTTTGCAGGAATTATCATTTTCTTTACAAACCAGTGGAATAGGGGCAGTTTATAACAATATTTACACACAGGCTTGTTTTTTTCCTTTTATAAGGACTTGGATTTTGAAGTCTGGTGGACTGAAAGCAAGGAGTGATAGATGAAAAGTGACAGATGGTTTAAAGAAGTAGACCTCATTAAGAAAATGTAGGAAAACCATACCTTAGTAATTTTCACTAATTTATTTGTATTTGATGCTATGATGAGACATTAAGCTATGGTTCTTTATTAATATGATGAACTTGATTCTTTTCAATTTTATGAAATGTTTTGCTTTTCACTTCTTTGGACTTCCTATTCATTTTTGTTGTTTCTGATGAATTGTGATCTGATAAAAAATTTTAGACTTCTCAATTCTATAGTCTTAAAATGAGCAATAAAAATCACACAGAAATTATTTATTAATTTAGATTAAAATGTTATCTGCCCATTTTAAATATATGAAGGAATTTATAATAATTATGCCACTTTAACAGTGATTTGTGCCTGAGGGTTGTGAACACTTTGATGGGGGTATTCGAATGATTTCTTAGCACTGGTAGCATACCAGATATCTTGCATACCAGATATTTAATTTATAATTCATAATAGTATAAAAATTGTAGTTATGAAGTAGCAATGAAATAATTTTATGATCGGGGTCACCAAATATCAAGAACTATATTAAAGCATCTAAGCATTAGGAAGGTTGAGAACCACTGATCTAGACCGTCTCATGAAACTACGAAATATTTTCTGCATAATGAAACTAATTATCAATATTGACAACAATATTTTTGGATATATAAATTACTCTGTCTTTTTTTAATGCTGTTTGCTACCATGAAAACAAAGAACAAAGAAGAATGGATGAAGGAAACTGCTCCTCAATCACACAATTTATTCTATTGGGAATTACTAACAACTCTGCTATGGAAGTGGTTCTATTCATTTTATTTCTTCTCATTTATCTCATTATTCTTTTGACGAATATTGGAATGATTGTTTTAATCAGAATGGATCCCCAGTTTCACACACCAATGTACTTCTTCCTCAGCCACCTCTCTTTCTCAGACCTCTGCTACTCCACTGCAGTTGGACCAAAGATGCTGGTGGACCTAGTGGATAAGCACTTTCGTTGGCTGTGCCTTGCAGTTTTTCTTCACCTGTATCTTTGTAGATGTGGAGTGCATGCTGCTGGCAGTGATGGCCTTTGATCGGTACAAGGCCATCAGCAATCCCTTGATGTATGCTGTAGAGATGTCCAGTAGGGTTTGTTACCACCTCCTAGCTGGAGTTTATGTAGTAGGAATAATAGATACTGTGACGCATACTGTAATGACCTTTGGGTTATGTTTCTGTGGATCTAATGAGATTAATTATTTTTTCTGTGATATCCCTCCCATCTTGTTACTATCTTGCTCAGATACACAGGTCAATGAGTTAATTACTTTTGTTATTTTTGGTTTCATTGAACTGAGCACCATCTCAGGAATCCTTATTTCTTATTGCTACATTGTTGCATCGGTCTTAAAAATCCACTCCACTGAGGGAAGGTTCAAGGTTTTCTCCACCTGTGCCTCTCACTTAAGTGCAGTTGTCATTTTCCAGGGGACACTGCTCTTCATGTATTTCCGCCCTGCTTCTGCTTACTCTCTGAATCAAGACAAAATGGCTTCACTGTTTTATACTCTAGTGATCCCCATGCTCAACCCTCTCATTTACAGCCTTAGGAACAAGGATGTAAAAGAGGCACTGAAAAAACTGAAAAATAAAATATTCTTTTAAATAAAGATACACAAAAATATGAATTTGTTCATATATGTAACCCCTTGTTTTATTACAAATACATACTATTCCATAAAGATAGCTAAATATTAAATTGGTTAATGAATACATTTGTAAGTCAGAATATACCTATATTTTATGATTCCTAATATTTTATACATTATTTCTTTGTCTTCAAAGTTCATAACACTCTACATTAGGAAAAATTCCAAAATTTTAAGTAGATATAATTTTTTTTCTTGACTATGGAATATATTGTATTTGAGTCTTTTACATATTTATCATATGGGATATTGTGTTCAAATTTTTTTGCTAATAGACTCTTCAGTTTATTAGAAATTATAATCTTTTTTAAAAATATATTTTATAATGAATTAATTCATTTGTAATCAAAAGGCATGTTATTCTAATTGCTAACATAATCTCCCAATCTAGACTATAAAGAAGCCAAGATCTTTTGGAATGGACACATGTAGTTTGGGAGCTAAAGAATGACAGGCCACAGCTTTGAGGAGAAGAAAAGACTCTAGATGCAGAAGTAACGACTATCTATCCTGAGATAGTCAGATAATGAATATTCATGGGAAATTTTTCAGCCATAAGGAACTAGGAGCAAAATGGTACTGTTTCTCCTTTCTCCATTTGTTGATGCTGATCGTGTTCTTGATTATTTTATAAATGTTTTGATTGTACTTTGAGCACGTTCACCCCCATGATGCTCTCTTCACTCTTTTCCCCTCCTACTTACTACTCTTTGATAACTGAAATGCCTTCCTTATTGAAATATCAATCCAGATATTGGATCAATTTTTAATAAAATTGTTTACTGCATATTATTATTATTTTCCAACTGATTTGTTTTGATTTCACAATATTCATGATTTATTGGGGTTCTGAATATCATAAAATTGATATGGTCAGAAACTATTCAGGAGAGATGATTTTAAATTTTGAATCATTAACAAAATATTCTTGAGATGTTGGGTAAGGTAACTGTTACAATTTGTTGTTTATATGTTGCATTCATGACTATTAATTTCATACATATCTCCAATAAGTTATGCAGCTTTATATGCCAATTAAAGGTAAAATAATATAAAAGGTAACAAATTGCCAAGACAAGGTCACAACCATTTCTCAACTAATCCCATCCCTTCAACTTTTTTTCCTTTTCTTATCACTTCTAAGCCATCATTTAATTGTTCACCCTGTGATCCAAAAATAGTACCCTCCTAAGCACATCATTCTGTTTATTAATCGTGTGTGTCAAGCATGTTGCTGAAAAGGTCTCTAGTCAATGATGGCCAGTTTCCTGTCTGCGATCCTATCTCCTTGTTTGTGACTTAGAAACAAAGAGAATATATAAATAAATTTTTCAAAACCCAAACCAAGTAAGAACATTATGATGTCTTACTAGGTATTGTTATAGATAAGTTTAGGGTAATTTGTATATTTTGAATATTTTATAGGATCTATGATAGAAGATAGCATTGGTCTGAATTCTGACCATGTAACTATTCATATTACTCATAGAAAGATAAAATCATTTATCTTGTTACCTAAGTATTTTTCAATCACTCCATCTTTCTCTGATCAAGTTTATTTTGTTAAAACTGAGCACCATCTTAGGAATCCTTGTTTCTTATTGTTACATTATTGCATCGGTTTTAAAAATCCACTCCACTGAGGGGAGGTTCATATTACTCTTAGAAAGATAAAATCATTTATCTTGGGAAGTTATTTAAGATGATGGAAATAAGATCATAACTGAAAGGTTAGAAAATTAAGCCCAAGGCTCACTATATTATTGATCAAAACTGTATCTGCAACTGCATTTCCCATATTAAGATTTTCTGCTGCCATTTTACGGTATCTTGTGCAAAAACATTTCATACTTGTAGTAAGTAGCAGAGATTTTTTCTGTTTTCAAAGTAACACTTAGGGAATTGTTGAAGAATATCAGAACCATTGTAGAAAACACCTATGGGGAAGAATATTTCTTCTGGAAAAAAAAATTTGATGCCCATCTAATTGTGTCATCTGTACTAAATGTATCTAGATTTTAAAAAACATTCTATTTTTCTTCTTGCACTTCGCAACCTCCTTCCAGATTATTCTCACTTCCTACTTGTTCAACTTTATGCTTCTTCTCTTCAAAGTAAAATCAAAAACGAAACTAAGCACAAGCACACAAAAATAAATAGGAAACAAACAAACAAAAAACCACATGAAAGAAAACGAAGAGTGCCCCAAAATATTGATTCTTTTTTTTATGTTAGCCAACTACATCTGAGCATTTGTCTGCCCTGTAGTGTGGTTAATATACTCTTTGGAGAAAGCTATTTTCCACTTTCCCAAAAGCTATCAGTTGCCAATAACTTCTTAGTTATGGGTGGGAATTTGTGTATACTTACTTTTACTCATTGCTGGTATTTTATGTAGTTTGAACCTGCGTAGATCTCATGTTGTCAGTGTCTCTGTGAGGTCATATGTGTATTGACCCTGTTTCACGTTTGGAAAATATTGTTTTCTGGTGTCACACATACCCTGACCCCACTCCTTAGGGCTAGAACTAATACACTACTAAAGTAGTCAAGAGTCCGAGACTAGATGTGATATAATGCTATCCCCAGAGATCAGTGCATTGACAAATCCTCATCAGAGAAGCTTCTTCGTGCAATAGATGATAACTAACACAACTGGACAATGTACAAAGAATGAGAGACTTTGGAGCACTTAGCACTGAATGAGATGTCTTTGTGAAATCACCATTTGTGAGATGTCTGGCTTGGGTGCTTGGAAGCAAACTCCAGTCCTCTGCAAGGACAGTATTCACTCTTAACCACCAAAGATTTCAAACTTACCCACAATGTTTGCATTAATCTTTCTTGAAAGCAATACACAGTATCAAATCGGAAAACAAGTTAAAATAATACTAGAGTCCAAACTGGACTATCAGTAAATTACTATTTTTCTAAATGTTTAAGATATTATCTTTGTTTAGGGAGATGGGCTAGTCATTTAGTAGATATGAGTTTCATCCTTAGAACTCCCTACTCTCTGGTAAAAATAAAAGTCCTGCATGGTGGTGTGTGGTTTGTGCTTATAATATCAACACTGGAAAGACAGAAACACAGAATTTATTTATTACTTTGAATCTGCAGCCATTTCAAGTACATCACCATTAAAAGCTTGATTTAGCTAATAGTGCAGATGCATATCCTTGTAAAGTAGACATTCAACCTATGATTGAAAAGTAATAAAGTATAACTGTTCTAGACAAAGGTACAAAACACATTTCCTTTATTAAAACTCTGCTATCTTTCTCTGAAACAGAAATCAAGGAATTTAGCCTTTGGTGGGGCAAATTCATTAAAAATAAGCCCATAAGAAAATGCCAGGCTACTATTCCTGAACAAAGACTGTTATAAATAGTTGACTAAGATTAGTTAGTATATTAAATTTATCTGTGCCAACAAACAATATGATGATATGCAGGCACTTTTTGTCATTTTCATTTTCTTTACCATCTTCACTTGTTTGGGTGTGTTTGCTTAAAGTTTATTCCAAGTCTTTACCCATAAGACTAAAACAATAAGGTTCTTGATTAAAACACAGATATCTCAGGGAAATTGATGTGAGCTGTCCATTCTCCACACATTTCTTATTTTGGGGTGAAGAAATATCAAATTCAGTAGCTGATTCACTAACACCTGTGTTTCCAAAACTCATGTGACAAGCACTTGTATATCCCAGTGCTTGAAAAGCAGAAACAGGCAAATTTGTGAGTCTTACAAGCTCGAGAGACTAGATTAGCCAGTGACTTCCAGACTAGTGAGAGAGAGACCCTTTTGTCATTTTAGTTGATGTCAAAGTTCCTGGGATAAACAAGTAGAGTGCAGATGGTCCATATAGGGTTAATAATGAGATCACTGGCACCAGAAAGTAAGGTCCAGTCACATTTAGAGCTATACAGTCAGAGAAATTCACATTATACCACTAGAGACACCTGTGCCCACCCGGCCCTGAGAGCCTCGGTGAGAGCTGGAATCAAGACCTTTAGAGAACAGGGGTGATAGTGTGTGGTAGGAGAAAGAAGGAAAGTAACAAGTTTTTTGGAAAAGAGTAGATGAAGAGATGCTTCTGGTTCCCATGGGGGGAACCACAGTGCCAAAAGCAGAAAGGTATTTGGCCTGTAGTTAGGAAAGGTTATAGTAGCACTGGCAGTTGGGATCATAGCTAAGAGGGGACATTGTAAGGCAGCACAAAGGAAACACTGGATGTGTTATGAGAGCGACTGGTGAAGTTGAGAACACACAGAATTTTTTAAATGATTTGGACACAAAAAAGGGGATAAGAGGTGAGTGGGAGCATCCAAAAGTAGATGGTAGGATTGGGTGCGGTTTGATTGTGTCGTGTACTTGTGCCGATACACAAATAAATCCGAGGAGACACTAATTAGTGGAGTCAGGGGGACCAGCTGGAAGTGGATAACAATTGTTCCTGCAGGTATGGACTAAACTTAAAGCTTACTCTGGATCATAGTAGCCTATCTGTTCTCCCATGGATCTACAAGATGTATTAGGAGTTGTACATTATTTCCTTTGTTGGGCCGAGGAAGCCTGGTCCCTAATAGAAAGGTGCTAACTTGAGTTTGATACTATGTATCCAGTGAATTCTATGGGAATAGAATGGATTTTCCCTATATTCAGGATAATTATGTCAGCCCCTGGAATTTGAAGGTAAAACAGGAAAATGTTGGGGACTTTTGAAATAGAGTAGGGCTGGATGTGGTTCGTAACTGGGTTACTGTATCCATTTGTGGGACCAGAGGTCCAACCTATGATTTGAGTAGAACCCTTTTGAGTGCTGAGGGGTTTTCTTATTTGGAACTGCCAAATGTTTTTATAGGGGTAGAGGAGAGATGGGAATGGAAAAAAGGAAAAAAAAAAAAAAGATCATCTTGCTTGGGAATAGGGGGCAGCAAAGAACAAGTTATCCTGAGGGAGCAAGGCCCTGTGAGTAAGCTTGAGAATGTGGGTTGAGGTGGAGGGATGGTGTAGGAGGAGGGGAAATAAAGGGTATGAGATGGAATACGTGAATCCAGAATGGGATTTCTCAATGTCTGGCTGCAGTTGGTGCAGGGCAAAAAGAACCAGGAAAATCACAATCTGACCCGAGTTGACCTGGAGACCAGGTTCAAGGAAAACTATGCTGCCCCTGACTTGACCTAGAAACCAGTATTAATGACTTGAAATACCATCAATCCCTAGACTTGGGCCAGAGTCAGGCTACAGGAACTACCAGTCCCTGAGCACATAATCCCACAAATCTCTGATCTTGACCAAATCAGATACCAAAAGTCCACCAATCCTAGGCCACACTGGAAAGTATCCCCCATGCAAAGTGCTCTAAAAGCCCTGAAATCTTATCAGTTTGCTTTTGCTTTTCACTTAAGCACAGGCAGTCATTCTCCAGGGTATTTCTCTTCCAATAATTCCCTTGTGTGAGATTTGTTGTGCATCGTGACATATTTACCAATGCAAAGCTGCAATACTTTTCTTAGGGAATCCCTCCTTTGCTGGAAAACAATTGTTAAACTTGATTTTGGGAAACCTTTCATTTCAAAGCTGCAGAACTTACAGTTGAAGTATTGAGCACCATGGTACAAGGCCTCTATTACTTAGATTTTAAGGGAAAGAATAGCAGATTAAGAGGGTCGGGGAGAATTTATCTTCTGAAAGTGGCCTCAGAAGAAGGTGGTCACAATGTGTGTGGATGAGTAGGAGAAAGATTGCTAAAGGGAAGAGTTTGAGTCAGTTTAAGAGTAATCTGAGAGAAAGTTTAGTCAAGGTTTCCTTAGGTGTTCTATTAGTTTGCTCAACGTTTCCAGGAAATTGGGGGTGGCAAGGGATGTGAACGCACCAGGGAACATAGGACTTGGGTGACTCACTTTCTAGACCAGCCTGGCCTCAAACTCTCAGAGATCCACCTAATTCTATCTCCTGTGTAGAAGGAGCAATGGGCTGCGTTCCTGCCACCCGGTTCCTGGCTGCCTGGCTAGCTTATGCCCCGAAATAACAACACACAAACTGTATTCATTTAAACACTGCCTGGCCCATTATATCTAGCCTTTTCTTGGCTAACTCTCATATCTTGACTAATCCATTTCTAATAATCTGTGTAGCACCACGAAGTGGTGTCTTACCAGGAAGATTCTAGTGTACGTCTATCTTGGGCTGGAGCTTCATTGCGTCTGGCTCCATAACATCCGACCCAGAGCAGAGAGGCATGGCGTCTGGCTCACTTATCTTCTTCCCAGCATTCTGTTCTGTCTACTCCGATTACCTAATTTTTTGACCTATCAGACCAAGCAGTTTTCTTTATTGATTAACCAATGAAACAACAGATTGACAAATGACCTTCCCGCATTACTCCTGAGTGCTAGGACTAAAGTCATTGACCACCAGCACCTGGCTATAGTGTGGGCTTGGTCAGGTTTGGAAAAGAGTCTGGGTCCTATCAGTCCTCAGATGCTAAGCTCACATGTGGTTATAGAGGTCAAATGACCTCCAGGAAGTGGCATCTCAGGGGCAGTCTGAGCTCAAGTGACATTCCTGCTGCCACTTGGGACAGAAACCTTTAGGCCTATGAGGAGTTGGACAGGCTCAGACCCAGTAGCCCTGCTTTTTACATGTGTCACAAGGACCTGGAAGCCTTTCCATTTTAGTACTCAAAATCAGAAGGTGAACCCAAAGAAAAACATATAGTTATTATCCTGGATATGGGAAGTAGACAAGATTGCCAGGCAAAAAATTGGGAATTTGGGGGTGGGGTGGGACGGGGGTAAGGGGAGATGTGGACAGAATAGTAAGAAGGGGAGAATGGGGGGAACTTGGGGAAACGGGATGATTGGGAGAAAGGAAGGTTGGATAGAGGAGCAGGGAATCACATAACTTAATTAAGGCAGTCATCGTAGGGTTGGCAAGAGACTTGAACCTAGAGGGGCTCCCAGGTACCCAGGGCGATATCCCCAGTTAGCTCTTTGGGCAGCTGAGGATAGGGAACCTGAAATGACCCTATCCTATAGCCATTCTGATGAATGTCTTGCATATCACCATAGAACCTTCATCTGGAGATGGATGGAGATAGAGACAGAGACCCACACTGGAGCATCAGACTGAGCTCCCAAGGTCCCAATGGGGAGCAGAAGGAGGGAGAACATGAGCAAGGAAGTCGGGACCACGACCACGAGGGGTGCACCCACCCACTGAGACGGTGGGGCTGATCTAGTAGGAGCTCACCAAGGCCAGCTGGACTGTGACTGAAGAGGCGTGAGATAAGACTGGACTCTTTGAACATGGCGGGCAATGAGGGCTGATGAGAAGCCAGAGACAATGGCAAGGGGTTTTGATCCTACTTTATGTTCTGACTTTGTGGGAGCCCAGCCAGTTTGGATGTTCACCTTCCTAGACCTGGATGGAGGGGCAGGGACCTTGGAGTTTCCACAGGGCAGGGAACCCTGACTGCTCTTTGGACTGGAGAGGGAGGGGGAGAGCAGTGGGGGGAGGGGGAGAGGAGTGGGAGGAGGGGAGGGAAATGGGAGGCTGGGAGGAGGTGGGAATTTCTTTCAATAAAAAAAAAAGTTGGAGAGTTCAGGCTGAGAGGCTGCCTTTGAGCACAAAGCCCTCCCTGGTGGGCTGGCTCTGCTGACTGGGCAGGCTGGGGCAGTTTGGTCAGAAGAAACACAGGGAGAGGAGGGGGAGGGTAGAGAATTTGAAGAGGCCAGCACCTGAGAGCTGCCAGTGGGAGGTATTTGTGGGATATTTCCATCACACTGTGAGTCTGGAGTTAGCATTTGTATTCATTAAACAAAATAAACCTTGGGTCAGGAGGTGGATCCAGCAACAAATTAATGAAAAGTATCGTAGAGAATCAGAGTGAGTACAGAGTATATCTAGATAGAGATATGTGCAGGAAGTAGTCGAGAAAGACTTTGAAATTTAAGTGTGTTTTTTTCTTTTTCTTTTTTCTTTTTCTTTTGGTCTGAGCAGAAGGATCCTCTCTTTTTGTGACACCAGTGAAGAGAGAAGGTCAGCTCCTTGCTCTTCAACCTAAGTTAACATTTTTACCCCCAGTCTCTGAGTTCCAGTTTCTATTAATAAATAGAACCATAGAAATTTAGTCAATTGACATTTGGTTGCCGTCACAGTTGACAGATTCCCTGGACCACTGCCTGATAACTGGCTCAGTAACCGGAGAGCTGCAATTACTACCAGAAACATCAGTAGATTCAGGTGCTGCCAATGCGGCATCCTACGTGTGGCACAACTAAACTAACAAAAGTTCATGCCACTCAGTTGCTGCTGATGCTGGGGATTCCGGAAAGTGGTCTCACACTCAGCAGAAGGAGCCCAAACTCAGCAATGGCCTGCTGCTATGGACAAATAGGAAGTTAGCAGATTTAGTGAAACCCTTTTTAGGTTTTTTTAGGAAGCCCTTAAAGAGATGTTAGATAATATTTTTTTTTTAAAAAATCTTGAATCCCCAGCTGTCAGCCAGCAGGTGAGAGAACTACCCTAGCCTGCACTACCACCATGACCACCACCCACTGGATTCTGTTTACCCAAGACCTACTTCTCCACTCAAACCCATGCAACTGGTCATTCTCCACATGGCCATCCCTGCCCTACAAACCCCAGCAGACTACATAGGCACAGGCACATCTCACACCAGCTTAAAAGTACAGCCAAGTGACTGGCCTCCCAACTGAACCCGACTCTAAACCCTAGGGCACTCAGTGTCCCTCTTCATCCCATCTCAGAACCAGCAAGGACAATAGGCTCTGGCACTTACTCCATTACTCTTGTTTAGTCCCAACAGCCTGCAGTCAGGAGATAGACCTGCCTCCAGGCTGTATCACCACTGCACTACCTTCTGGCTTCTGCTCCCCAAAGATACACTCCACCACCTAAACCCATGGACTTGGTCATCCTCCCCTTGTCCAGCCCTCCTCAAAATCTCAGGAGACTACATAGACACAGGTACAATCCATACCCCTTGGAAGAACAGATTAGTAAATATCAGTGTAAGAATATATTCAACAGCAGAAAGGAAAATATGGCACCATCAGAACCCAGTGATCCTATAAGAGCAAGACCTGAATATTCTAGGAAAATGACCTCAAGAATAACTTTACGATAGTGATAGAGGCCCTTAAAAAGGAACAAAAAGTTCTGCTAAAGAAATAAAAGGAAAGACAAAAAAGTTGGAAGAAATCAGCTAATCCCTTAATGTAGTTAGAGAGAGACTGTGCTATGGTTTTCCAGCTGCCCACACCCAAATAATCACACAGAAACAATCTTAATTACAACATTGTTTGACCAGTAGCTCAGGCTTATTACTATCTAGCTTTTACAGCATAAATTAACCCATTTCTATTGGTCTATGTATTGTCACATGGTCAAGGCATTACCTCATTTTCTACATGTCTTCTTTCCTAAGTTGCTAGCTGGCATCCAATAGACTCTACCTACTCTCTCTATATCTCTGTTTGGATTCTCTGTCTGGATTTACTCTGCTAAGTTATTGGCCAAAAAAACTTTATTCATCGACTTTTAAGAGCAAAATTTGTACAAAAGGCCATTCTTTATCACCTTAAAGAAAGCGAAGGAAGACAAGAAAAAAAAAACAATCAAACCACTGAAGGAAATATTTTAGGACTTTAAAATTCAAATTGAAGCAATAAAGAAAACAAAAACTTAGAAAATCTGGGTAAGTCAACAGGAACCTATGGATGCATGAATCACCAACAAAATAAAGTGTAGCGAAGAAAGAATTTGATTGAAGATACAAGACTTACTGTTGATAAAATTCAAGTTTTTGGAAGACTTACTAATCAAAATGAGAAAAATACTCATGCACAGAGAGAGGTGTTTGAAAAAAAAAAAACCTACCACACCACTGCAGGAAGAAACTTATTTAGCTCATGCAATATTGGAAACCAGTTCTCAGTTATAAAGGTGAACATGGTAAACAGAGGAAGCTAGGGTCATAAAACAATAAAATGATGCTAAAGGGAATTATTTTCCCAAGATCAGCTTCTAGATGGAGGCTAATATGCTGAATTGCTAAGAGATTTTGAATCTGATGATCACACTGTTTCCCTATGTATCTAACAGTTTTGAATGCTTAGGACAATGTTGAAGAATCATGAAAGAGGACTGAGTCAATTATTAAAATTAAACAAGGCCCAAAACAAGTCTTCACTGATTTTTTTATAAAGATTGACTTCAGCTGTAAATAGAATATATCAGAAGTCAGAAAACATTGACTTTTGAAAATGATATTTAAAAATTTAAAAGGATGATTTAGCCTTTAATAGCGCAGTCAGCAACAGTAGATGAATAGATTCAATATCAAGCTGATATTGGATCTTACCCTTATGATGCTGTTTTGATAGAAGAAGCAATTTATAGAAATTCTAAGAAAATTCAAAATGCCAAATGTTTGAATTGTGGTAAGCAGGTCATTTGAAAAGGGATTGTAGACAAGGTGCTCCTAGAAACAATGATTTTTCTAGAGATAATCCTAACATAATCCACCAGTTTATTGAAGTATGCAGAAGGTATGGCAAAGGCTGGAACTGGATTATTTAATAAAGATCAACACGGGGCAGGCAGGGTAACACTTTGCCAGCAGGAAATTCTTTAAGGTGCCTCCTACAGGTCCCAGTATCTAATTTGGATCAATTATTCCCTGTCAATATTGGAGAAACTCATCCATGGGACAATTAAAAGACAATGCTGGCTGTTAAAACAACACTGATCATAAATATTGTATTCTTTTAGAAACCAGGGAGTTTTGTAAAAATACAAAATAAACCATATAGGCAAAATCAGCTATTACACAGCCTAAGACCACGTGTGACAAACGGTAGGTCCAGTTTGTGCATTCTTGCACTGTATAATTTTTGCTGTATTTATGTTCATATAGAGAGTTTGTGAGCATTGAGTAAAGCAAATATGAATCATGTTGTCAAGATAATGATAAAGATCATTACACATATTCCTGACCACTACACATTTTTTTTTTGTCATATCAACCAACAGATCCCATTCAAACATTATCGCCCGAGGCTATAGTTTCCGTACCATGATTCACTTAAGGAGAATCTGCTTCAATGTAATTGACTTGAGAATATCCTGAATTTAGTAAAACCTCAAGTTGAACCTTAGATTCTCATTCCCTATTTCTTTCACCTTTGTGTTTAAGACAGAACACATTTTAGGAACAAATCAGGATATATTTTATTGTATATAAAATATCTCCAACCTCTGTAGATAGGAAAAAAAATAATGCTATATGACAATAATTAGGCTTAATTAATTTAAAAGTGGCCTTAACTAATGGTAAATATTTATTTATGTTATTTTTTAGAATTCTCTTTGAGAAAACACTTTGGTGTAATAAGCTATGAATGAGTGATTTAAGACATATTTAAATATTATGTGATATGAAGAACTTAATATAAACTATACAAGTACTACTGAAAGCAAAAATATATTAATAAGCTGAAAAAACTTGTTTCTAATAACATTACTTAAATATATGTAAAGTGTGTATATTATGACATCACTTGTTATTTGAAATCTAATCCTTTTATGGGATCCTTGAAAATGTGAATGAGAGGGTCCCTTTCTTCTGTGTCTTCTCTTATTCTCTTTTCCTTCTTTGTTTTAATCAAATTGAAATTTTAGTTTTTCCTTTATCATATTTTGTTTTATTATTATCCCTTAGGACCCTGTTTGTTATCTAATGAGAGACAGAAATGGAGTGGATCACGATGTGAGGGTAGGTGAAGAAAGACTGGAGGAGTAGAGGAAAGGGAAAGTATAGCTAGGATAAATTATGTAAGAAAAACGTATATTTTCAATAAAATGAAAAATTATCTATTGATTCAAAAATAATAACTAGTTATTTTTATACAGTGAACTAATTTATAGTGTTTGTTGCCTTCACTAACAAAATGCGAATGCATTTCTGCAAGTGTATGATTTATGAAGTTTACTTCATGAGTGTGATGTATTGGCTCCCTAATTTATACAATCACAAAATATATAGGGAGTAATGAACAGAAACTAATTAATACAATAGTAATTGGATTCATTGCGATGTTGCAAACTGTGGTAATTAGTTTCAAAGGAATATTTTAAAACTAATAATAGGAATGCATTTTAATCACTCTACTTATATCAAATACACAATGATAAACCATGTTATTATAACTTATTCCTGAGAGACCAAGTTGTAAGCATCCAGGGCCCATGAAGAGAGACTTATATTTAGGGCAATTCCAGAGAGAGTATAGTATCTATACAGGTAGAACTACCACCACTAACATCTCTAACCTGGATAAGGTACAGTAATGTTTGCTGTTTTTCAACTAACTTTTCTTTAATTCTTTCTATTTTTTATGCTAAATACATGTATGAAAGCAGATATGAAAGAAAGCAAATACCTGCTTTTTGAACACTAAAAATCTTAATGCTGATCGAAAGTAACGTGGGAATTAAAAGTGTTAAGATGGACTTGGGGCGTTGGTAAAAATCATTTATTATTTTAATAATAGATATGTAATTTTATGTATCTTAAATGTTATAATTACTTTAAATAAAATCACTACTTTTTAACGATCTGTATACTGAGAAAAATATTTAAACAATATACTCAAGTTTTAGAAATCTGTTATCAACATGATACTTTTTAGATTTTGTATGTGTTTTTTATTACTAGTCATGCCTCAAACATATATAAACATATATATATATACATGTATATTATATATTAATTTTATGTGTTCATATAACTATGCTTAACTAATTATATGAAATATGTGTTCCTGTAACTGTCAACTTCCATTTATCTACGTAGTTTGTTAGAGTAAAGGAGTGAAAAGGTGCAACATAGATTTCAATTGGAATGACTTTTCAAGAATTATTAGCACAAGTCAATTGATTCAAATGCTGCATAAAAGTCAAAATGAAATAAAGAAAAAATAAGCATTGTTACAAGTTCTGGAGACAGATTTACTCAGAAACAAATCTGAAAATTTATACAATGAGCATGAGATGGCTTTCTTAAAGCCATGGTGGTTTTATCTATTTTAATTCTGTTATAATGAAAAGACAAAAAGTTTAACTATAAACACAGAAAACTATAACTGTCCCCCCCCCCCTTTTTTTTTTATTGAAATCCAAGAGTTTCCAGACTAGAACAATGACACTTGAGAACGTCACCGTGTTTACTGAATTCGTCTTCTTAGGACTCTCTAGCAGACAAGATGTGCAACAGGCCCTCTTTGTCTTCTTCTTCCTAGTTTATGGCCTAACTGTAATTGCTAATCTAGGCATGATCCTGCTGATCAAGCTGGATCCCAAGCTGCACACACCTATGTACTATTTCCTGAGCAATCTGTCCTTCTGTGATGTCTGCTACTCCTCCACAGTCTCTCCCAAGATGCTTGCTGATTTCTTGTCTGAACAGAAGAGGATTACTTACAATTTGTGTGCCGTTCAAATGTATTTTTTTGGAGCGTTTGCAGATGTAGAATGTCTCATGTTGGCTGTCATGGCCTATGACCGTTACGTCGCCATCTGCAATCCACTGCTCTATACGATTGCCATGTCTAAGAAGGTCTGTATCCAGCTCGTGACTGTCTCCTATGTGGTAGGCTTAGTGGACTCAGCCATCCACACATGCTGCACATTCCGACTGTCCTTCTGTAATTCAAATATCATCAACCACTTCTTCTGTGACATTCCACCATTGCTGGCTCTGTCCTGCTCAGATACGTCCATCAATGAGATAGTGATGTTCGCTTTCATTGGCTGTGTGGTGGGGTGCAGCATTGTCACTGTCCTTCTCTCCTACTGCTACATCATAGCTACCATCTGCAGCATGAACTCTGCTGAGGGCCAACAGAAAGCATTTTCTACATGCGCCTCCCACCTCACGGCTGTGGCTATTTTTCACGGAACTCTCCTTTTCATGTACTTCCGACCCAGCTCAAGTTACTCGATGGATACCGACAAAATGGCCTCTGTTTTCTACACAGTTGTGATTCCTATGTTAAACCCACTGATCTACAGTTTAAGAAATAAGGATGTGAAGGGGGCACTGAAGAAAGCAATGACTATTAACTTGCAGGCTGGGTGAAGTTCTGTTTTCCATTTCAAAATGAGTAAAATATTGTCAGACTGAGTTTACAAGCATTAATATAGAATTCCTTGTGTACAACTTTCACAATATTGTCTAAAGAGAATTGGATGTAATGCAAACAACCACTGACCTTAGTGTTTAAATTAGTAAACAATAGCTAATTTGTCATCCTAAATTTTGCAAAGAGGGTTATTTCATACCTTTCCTCATTGATAAATGAGATACAATGAAGCCCAGCAAACTCCTTACAACTAGTACTTCTCAACTTACCCTCTAGTTTTCACTAAATGGGTCTAATAAAAATAGCTTATGCATTCAAAATGAATTTTAGAAAGAGATTTTTGTTCAGCTTTGTTTTTGCAATATTTCTGAACACTAGTATCACCTTATCTATGTCCATTATACTTTAGTAAATAATTAATAACTAAATAAAATCACAAGCTAATAAAAGACACCTTCTTTGGACTCTTATCCTATGGAGGTAATATTTATACTATTTAGTTTTTGGTATTTTAACATGTCCTATTTTCATGTTTGAATAAAGTTTTCCCATTTAAAAAAAACAGTTATTGAATGAATAGGGCTGTACACTTTGCAAAAGTAATTTATGTGGGTGAATTAGAAATTTAATAAAGCTTCCTTTTCATTTCATTATAGTAATTTTACCTTGTATTAAATGGTTTCTTGTCTTTGGCTTAGAAATGACATACTGGCCAAAGGGCAATTTGTTGTTGTGAGTTCTTCCTCAGTTGTCATACATGCATCAGCAAAGTCTTCATAATCAACAGCCCCAGGTTTTTACTGTATCTTGAATTCTAACTTTCTTCTCTATACTTCCCTTCTTTCTCTCACAGTTAAGAACTGATATTATATTGTTAGCAGTTCTGTAGCAATTGTAACCAAGAAAGTTGGTGGTTAAAAACAACAAACTTGTTCGAAAGCTTTATGAATGGTGCTTTCATCTCCTGTAAGAGGTTGGCATTATTATATTGTGCTATTATTGAATTGTATATTTAAACCCCAAATGCCCAGGCAGCATAGTTTAAAATGCAAAACAAAGATTTTGTAGCACGTATTTTATAAGAAATAGGAAAACAATAACATTGAATGCTAAATAATAATAAACAATGTTTCTTTTATAATGATTCATACTTGTTTTGAATTTGCAGAAAATATTTCTAGGAACGTGCTTCTAAACAAATTATAAATGGTGACACATACCAGAATGGTTGGATATGAACTAATGCTATAGTATACACTAATATTCAAGGTAATATTGAATATGTTCTGAAAACATATTTTGATTAACCAAGTCATAATATCTATAGTAAAGCTGTACTAGTAGAAGTTGATTGTGGGAGGACTCTATAGGTTCTAAGGGGTGACATGCAAAATGTAGGGTTAATTGAAAGTAACAGGGATGCCACAAATGAACAAATACTTAGTAACACAAAGAGCCACTTGGAGACAATGGTGCTGATTAGAAGATGGAAAGTGAAAATAGTTACCAATGAGAAGTCATGTGGAACATTCTTACTAAATACTCTTCTCAGATGGTAACAGGTAGAGGCAGGAGAAAGAACTCTTGAAAGATATTTTTCCCGTGGTAATTTTTAGTCAATAGTAAATTTGCATCTTTCACAGTGTTTGAAGCTGCAAATGCATTTACAAGAAATATTTCCACGTTATTCAGCATAATAGTTGGTCCCATTCCCACTGAATATATGCAGAGTTAGAAGAATTTATCTTGGTCTATCCCAGTGGCACTTTTTCTTTGAGAATAGAAAGGTGCATTTTGAAAACATATTTCAGGCTTTCTTATGCTTCACAGTTGTGAAGAATGTGACAGACAAAAGAGAATTCATCTTATTTTCGATCTCTGTAATGAAAGAAAAAATGCTTTTATAGGGTTTTCCATGACAATAATATTGTATATATGCTTAAATAAAAAATTATTTAATATTACATACTGCAAAACATCACAGTCATGAACCAATTAATAAAATTGTATTATCTGCTGTATACACATCTTAGATTACTTGCTGAACAGCGTTCAAAATAAATAAATATTGGCTTGACTCTTAAATCTCCATAATCTCTAAGGTCATATATTTTTTAACAAAATATGTCACAAACAAGAACTTTTCTTTCATTGCTATTGCCTTTAAAATTTAAGTGTGTTAAGTTAAAATAAATTTATGGGACTGAAGAGTTGTCTCAGCTGTTAAGAATAAGTGTTGCTCTTGCAGAGAATTCCTATTTGATTTTTAACACTGTCATGCTGGCTTACAGCTAAGCATAACTCCAGTTGCTGAGGATCAGATGTCCATAGGCACTAGAAATGCACATATAACATTAAAAAAGATAACTATAGATTAGAAAGAATCTATGGACTTTATGATGTATTTTCAACTGAGTTTCTGTGAAATAGAAGTTTGTTCTCTTTAATCTCAAGATCCTTTCCTCTCTTTTGAAATTCTCATTTGTTAATAATCTTTAAGAGTGAATTATTTTTTAAATAAGCATTTTAAGTGTAGTGAAAGTTGCTGTTACCCAAATTTCCAAACCATGAAATATTTCAAGGAGTTATTTTAATTAAAAATTTTATTGAATATAAATTCTTGTCTCTTATAATACATTCCAACAACAGTTACCCTCATTTTCTGTGTCCATGTCCCATCTCTTCCAGACCCACTCACCCTCTATTTCTCTTTCAGCAAAAAAGACAGGCCTTCAAAAGTCTTCAAAAGTTCAAACAGGACAAAAGAAGATATAATAACACAAAGAACATCCCTCATATCAAGACT
Source organism: Microtus obscurus (assembly GCA_963919715.1). Classification (NCBI taxonomy): domain Eukaryota; kingdom Metazoa; phylum Chordata; class Mammalia; order Rodentia; family Cricetidae; genus Microtus; species Microtus obscurus. The sequence goes on from CAWTZC010002446.1 coordinate 188,326, forward strand.
GGTAAAGTTAGCTCAAAATGAGGAATAGAATCTCAAGAGCATGCAAAAGAGACAGAGATACACTATGCTGGAGCGAGGCAAAAATACTTCCCATGGACTCCAGAAAAGAGTGCTGGGTTCCCTATGGCTACAGTAATATTAGATAGCAAGACTCCTAGTTTGTGGGATAGAAACTGAGCTTTCAAGGGCATCATGCAACATTAAGCACTGAGCCATCTCTCCAGCTAAGTAGAATGTAGTTTACAGTATTTTAATGTCCTTTTACTTTTAGCTGAGATTTCACAATTTAACTTCATCTGTAACACGTTCTTATAACACTTCTGTTATAAAATCAATCAAGTATCGAGTAAGGAAAAAGCTCACAAAATGGTAGAAAATGTGGCTCAATTATACGTATAAAAGAGAAATATTATCTAGATTATATAAAGTACTCACCCCCGCAAACAAAAAAAGAAAGGAACAACAACAACAAAGAAATAAACAAAATCAAAAAGAGAAAGACTTACCCAAGGGTAAGTCTTACGAGAGGGTCCTCAAAGAAAGAAATGTGGGTAAAAAAATCAAAAAAAGCTTTATCAGCTTTAGCAATTAGGGAAAGACAAAATGAAACATATACCTATTGCTAAAATAGAGTAAGAAATGACGAATAAAAGGGATGATTATAGTTCTTTCCTAAATGAAAATGCAACATAATATAAAATAATAAAAATAGAATAATTAAGGAAGTTATTTCTGACTGGAATGTTATAGTGAATTATTATTTTTATATTCTTAGGTGTCTGCCAGAATATCTATTTTTCTAAAATTGAATATATAAAAAAATTACCATTTAAGCCGTAATTATAAAGTATTTAATAAGCATTTCACTATTAGATCATTAACATATATAATATATATGTAGATAGCAGGAGAAATTATGACCTTGATTTTATTTAATTTTCCTCTAAATTCATTACAATATATTATATGTAATTAAGTATAATTTCTTCTAAGGTAAGCCATTCAAGTGATATTACTGCTCATAAAACTAGTTTTAAGCTATATTTTTTATTAAATGTGTATGAATGTTTTGCTTGTCTTTCATATGTGTACCACACGTGTGCCAGATGCACATGAATAGAAGAGGGTATCATATTTCCAAAATTAAAGTTACAGATGGTTATGAAATGTCATGTTTGTGCCGGGCGGTGGTGGCGCACGCCTTTATTCCCAGCACTCGGGAGGCAAAGGCAGGAGGATCTCTGTGAGTTCGAGGCCAGCCTGGTCTAGAAGAGCTAGTTCCAGGACAGGAACCAAAAAGCTACGGAGAAACCCTGTCTCGAAAATCAAAAAAAAAAAAAAAAAAAAAAAAAAAAAATAGGTCTAAGCTCCCAAAGTCCCAACGAGGAGCAGAAGGAGGGAGAACATGAGCATGGAAGTCAGGACCACGAGAGGTGCACCCACCCACTGAGACAGTGGGGCTGATCTATTGGGAGCTCACCAAGGCCAGCTGGACTGTGATTGAAAAAGCATGGGATAAAACCGGACTCTCTGAACATGGCAGACAATGAGGACTGATGAGAAGCCAAGGACAATGGCATGGGGTTTTGTTCCTACTTCATGTTCTGGCTCTGTGGGAGCCTAGCCAGTTTGGATGTTCACCTTCCTAGACCTGGATGGAGCGGGGAGGACCTTGGAGTTTCCACAGGGCAGGGAATCCTGACTGCTCTTTGGACTGGAGAGGGAGGGGGAGAGCAGTGGGAAGAGGGGGAGAAGAGTGGGAGGAGGAGGATGGAAATGGGAGGCTGGGAGGAGGCAGAATTTTTTTTTTCAATAAAAAAAATAAAAATAAATAAATAAATAAATAAATAAATAAGAAACAAAAAGAAATGTCATGTTTGTGTTAAATTCCTGACCCACGAAAAGAAATCCTAATCCAGTCTCTGCAAGAATTACATCTGCTCTTAATCACCAAGTCATCATATCTCCAGCAGCCAACTTTACATTATTTTAATATACTGTATATTTGAAATGGTACATGAGACTTTCTGTCTCTGTTAGGCTTCTTAGTACTATAGACACTTTACCATGTGTAGTGGTTGAAAAGATCACTGATGAATTTTCCCGGGAACCTGAAGAGAGCATGGTGGAGGAATCAAAATTGTGCATGTGCTAAAAATTTATTCTGGAAGCAGGTGGTGTAAGTAGCATATAGTGTGTAGATATACTAAACATGAGGCAATTGGTTCACCATCAAGTGTAAATTAAATAGTATAGGAATGGTATATCAATAAAATATTCAAAAGCAGTTACAGTCACTAAATCAGTGAAGTGTTTCAAAAATGGAGATGAACAGAAATCAAATGTGTTAGATAGGATTTCATGGGGGTAAAGATTTCATTTTCATTAGATTCTGATTTAGTTAAATAATACAGAGATTATATTTTGTTGTATAAAATAACATATACAAGTTCTCTACATTTTACAACATAAAATTAAACTGAAATATTTATTCTGGCAAATCAACTTCATGACAACAGTAAGAAATTGTAGTGCTATCTTTAATGAGGAACTTCATATACTCACGAGGGAATAAGAGAACATGAGTAGAGCTAATCACACATTCATACCACCACAGCCTAAAGGGAAGAGGCTGCAGGGACATAATTCCCAAGAGATACAGAATCCTCTCATATTCTGCTACCAAAACCAAACTCACATCAGGTAAGCTCCTGAGATCACAAGTCCAACTGTATATGGTTAATATATGGTTACAAATCACCTTTTCAGAAAGATAAAAGTAATTTTTTATTTAGTCAACAATACAGTTTACTTGGGTAAGTATGTGTAAAATTTAATAAAAACTCTTTATAATCAGAACAGGAGGATTCTGACTGAACTTATTAACATCTATTAAACCATATTTTAATCATTTTCTTTTAGCAGATTATTATAAACTATTCTTTTTATTTCAAGCTGTTTGTAGATAAATATGTGGATTCAAAACCTGTATTTCATTCATCTGCAGTTTTGAATTTTATTTTATAAAGCTTTATTAAGATAAATTTTATTTAAATATTATATTAAAAGATAATTTGTAAATTTCAAAACTCTCAGCTACATATGATCATAGTCAAATTCTTTTATAAAGATATATCATGACTTCCTAATATTCACATAGTAACTAATTCAAACACACTTGACAAAATATAAAAATTCACATAACTGCACATACACATGAGGCCATATATCATGGTAGTCTTTATTTATTCTAATGTTCTTTCCATTTTAAAATATTAAGTATATAATATCTGTAGTTGTGCATATACACATGTGACTTCATGATGTTTTCACTATTTTTTAAAGTCTTTTTCCATTGAATGAGTAGATTTATTCTTTGGTTTCAAAAGTTCCCCCCCAAATAGTCAAAGAACATAGTGGCTAAATGAGCACATGTATATAGAAGAAGAAGTAACCAGGAGTTATTTGTTACTTACCATTTATTAACAGATACATTGCTCACAGACACTAGAAGATTTTAATGGTTTATTTTTATTAGGAATATGGTTATTTTAAAATTCACATTTTTAATAAAATCTTGATTTCTAGGAATAATTTCTTATATATTTGAATGTTAAGCATTATGAATTTGTCACATAATATATTTGCATTTATTTGCACCTCTGCTTCATGCTGCTGTTTTGATAAGAAGACAGTGACCCTGGAGTGTGTCAGGGAAGAGCATCAGGCCAGGTGATTCTCACTTAGGCGCTTTAACAGGGTCCAACTTGTCTCCAGGTGACCTCAACCTCTGCACACAGGAAGCAGGAAAGCATCTAAGGAAGTCCGCATGCAAGGACCAACTTGGAGCTGGTGAGGACTCCAAACCCCACATCTCTGCCAAGTCCAGCATCTTTGTGCCTGGAGGCTCTTTGTGCTGTTGGGTTAGGTGACCAGAATTAGCAATATACTTTTAAATGTAAAAAAACTGAATGACACTTTTAAAACAATGACCATTATCAGACAAAATGTATAATTTCTTAATTTGAATAATAAAGTGTTTAAATGCTAAAAAAAAGAAGAAGAAAATACAAAAAGAAAGTAAATAAATAAATAAATTTATTATTTTAAAAATCTTCCTATCAAGGAAGGCTATTTCAGAAAAACAGACATATACAGTTTGGTATATGTCAAAATACCTTCTCAATTACGGATTATAACAATTGGTATGTCAGGTAGATTATTAAAATTAAGTAATAGAAGCTTATTTGAAGATTGAAGTATAATTATACATATTTTGAGGACAAAATAATTTAGAGATATAACACTGTTCTGCATAATAAACGTACTTTGAACATATGTTTTTTTAATTTTTAAGGTTTATCCAAGAAAATGGACAAGAAAAACTGCTCCTCTATTGATGAATTCATTTTCTTGGGAATTACCAGTAACTCTGACATGAAAATAGCTCTTTTCACTACATTCCTACTTGTCTATCTCATTAATCTTCTGGCAAATCTGGGGATTATCATTCTAATTAGAGTGGACTCTCAGCTCCACACACCCATGTACTTTTTCCTCAGCCACCTCTCTTTCTGTGACCTTACCTATTCCACAGCAATTGGACCCAAGATGCTGGTAGACCTCTTGGCTAAGGAGAAATCAATTCCCATTGTTGGTTGTGCTCTGCAGTTCTTAACATTCTGTGTCTTTGCAGATTCCGAATGTCTATTGTTAGCAGTGATGGCTTATGATAGGTACCAGGCCATCAGCAACCCCTTGCTCTACACAGTGAACATGTCCAGTAGACTGTGCTCCCTGCTTGTGGCTGGGGTTTACCTGGTAGGAACAGCAGATGCATTGATACATACAACCTTGACTTTCCACTTGTGTTTCTGTGGATCCAATGAGATCAACCATTTCTTCTGTGATGTGCCCCCTCTTCTATTAATATCTTGCTCAAATACAGAGGCCAATGAGTTAGCAATATTCACCATTTTTGGGTTCATCGAGCTGAGCACCATCTCAGGAGTTCTTGTCTCTTACTGCTACATCATATTATCAGTCTTTAGGATCCAGTCTGCTGAGGGGAGGTTCAAGGCTTTCTCTACCTGTGCTTCCCACTTGACTGCAGTTGCGATTTTCCAGGGAACCATGCTTTTTATGTATTTTCGGCCAAGTTCTTCCTATTCCTTAGATCAAGATAAAATGACATCGCTCTTTTACACTCTGGTGATTCCCATGCTGAAACCTCTGATTTACAGCCTGAGGAACAAAGATGTAAAAACGGCTCTGGAGAAATTGAAGAAAAAACGGTGATTGATAATTTCTAACAAAAACTGAACATTTTTAATCTTAATTCTATCTACACAGCACATATACAAGACATTCTATCGTTACATATTTTCTAAAATATAATCTAAGTTTCACATCTAGTTTTAAGAAAGCTCTGTTAATATCTATGCTCAATTTTTCTCAAACACTATATGATGTTCTCTGTCTGTGGAAATTTTCCTAACAATTTAAATTTTTCTCAAGTTGTATGTGACCTTCCTTTTCCCTCAATGTAAATTTAAATTTGGTGTGGTGGGTATTTACTCATTGCTTTAAACAGATTTAAATATTTTTAAAGGAAGATTAAATAGACTAGCCAGTGGTGAGCTTTATATATAGACGAAATAAGACAACTACTCTATATTCATAATTTACATAGACTTTATTACCATTCTAGAGACAGTGGGACTGGGGAAAATGGAGTCAATAAATGAGGAGGAATAAAATCTCATATAATAGCCAACTTTATTCAGGTTATGAGACAGTTTATACTCTGTATATTAATAAAAAATAGCAGGAGTAAAGTTTTTATGAGTTCAAGTTGGGTACACACAACAAAGCCAAGCTGTATATAACAAAACATGTTTTTTACCTAGAAGTATATAAGAGCAGTTTAAACAACTGAATAACTAGCAGTAAGCAATAATGAGTAATCTAAACTAAACTCACTTCTATCTGTTATGTCTTTGGAAGACCACAAAAACATATTCCAATAGCAATCCTGTGTTTTGAAGAAACTGAGGTCCCAAGACTCTTGTCTTATTTCTTGGAATATTCTCACAAGCCCTTAGACTTTCTTGCATATGAATCCATTCCTGAAGCATATTCTAGTAAAACTTCAGGGCAGTCTTGAGTTTAAACCACATTGACTCAGTTTCAGAGAAGATTGTCTAATCCAGTTTCAGAATAACATCTTCTTGGAAGGTAGATACTCTGTTTCTATATACAAAGGATGCTAATAGTGTGGAAAATGTCTATGCAGTGACTTTTCAAATTAGAGAGGTCAAGATGTAGGGAAACCTACATTTGGAAGATCAACCATGTTGTTTGAAACAAGTACCAGATTTGGCAATGTATAACTGATTGGTAGAATTGTAAATTCTCCCATTATTTCCTCCATTGGCGTCTAATTTGTTATTATTACTCCATCAGCCCTAGTTAAATGATTCTCTTCAATTGCTTCCTTTACACATTAATTTGCATCTATTTCTGAAATTTCTGTACACAATGAGAACACATAAGCAAGTATTTGTGCCTGGTCTACAAGAGCGAGTTCCAGTACAGGCTCCAAAGCTACAGAGAAAGAGAAACAAAAATAAAAAACAACAACAACAACAAAAACAAAAAGCATGTATTTGTTTAAATAATGAATTATCTGAGTTATAAAAATCCTAGAATCATAGGTGAGAAACACGATGAGACAGCAAACAAATAACAAAACAGAACCCCATATGATATGAAATTTGGTAATACTTGCTAACCACTGCTGGGACAATGCTATGTGCAAATTCAATGCACATAATAGACAGTTTAAGGTTTGAATAAGGTATATAAAATGAATATACAAAACTGAAATTTCTCTAAATAATTAAGCTCATGAGATAGAAATAAATGACCTGTGATTATGTCCTTGGTACACATTTTTTAATATATTATTGATCCATTTTTCTCATAGTTGGACTCTGGAAAATCATTTTGAAAATAGTTTGGATATGGGCCTATATTTGAAAGTCAGTAAAGCCCCTTAATTGGCAGTCACAATGACATGTACTAATTTTCCTGAGCACATTCAGCTTTTCTATTTTAGTATCAATTGATCCAACATGAAAATATTTCAGAATTGAAGACCAGGTGCTCCTCTGCTTTATGATACTGTCTGGCAAACTATAAATTCTCAGAAGTAATTTCTGATAAGGATTCTTCATTTAGATAAACACCTGTGTGTACCATAATTTCTCCATCAAATCACTTTCTTTTGGAATGGTACTCAGTGGCCAGAGCTGTGATGTTTCCAAATAAATGTATAAATAATACCAAAACATTGTGTACGACTTTCTTGTCATTTTCTTTTGGTATTTTGTTTGATTTGCCAGTGTTTTTGGCTTGCTTCTTCTTTTTTGTTTAAAGGAGAGAGAAAAAACAAGGAGTTGGGTAGCTGAGTGGGGAGTAATTGGGATTATGGAGAGAGGAGAAATTCAGATTGGAGTATTTTATGAGATATTTTTCATAAAAGGAATAATAAAAATAATGCTAATATGTAACAAAGATTTTGTGACATGATGAATTCATAAAAACAAAGTGCTCAAAGATTGGATTATGAACCTAGCCACACAGGAGTAAAAAGCTCTCTCTCTCCTCTGGCACTAAAGAGAAGTGAAAGGAAGACTATCTATCATAAAAGAAAAAAATAAGTGATATCAGCACTCTCTACATCTTATCTTGATTTGGGACTACTTTTTCCCAGAGTTGTGAGATTTACCAATATGTGATGTTTTGTTACCATAACTCAAAAATATAAGAAAAACAACATGGCTGTAAACATTGTTTCAGTTATATCAAAGATTATGCAAAATGTAGTAGAATTTATTTGGTGATAAATTAAAAGAGGAAAACAGGTCAGTGGTTACCTTTATTCTCAATGGATATATGGATTTTATTATATTTGAACAGTCAATTCAGATACATATTAATCCTATTGTATTATGTACAACATGTAAACAAAAGAAAAAGACAATTAAAGTCATCAATGTCTCAAAATACAATGTTATTGTTATTATAATGTGCCTCTAAGGTTTGGTTGGAATTCTGACCCTTGGATTCATTTAAAAGAATTTATGACTTCAAATGAAGTTTGCACAGATTAGTTTTTTGTCTGAAGCTTGCACAGGACTTTGGTCCACAATTTCAGAGTCTTTGTTGCCTTGAATGAGACTATCTATTGAAGTGTTTATAGCTTATTTACCTACTCATCTTTTCTACACAACATCTTCCCTTTTAAATGCCAACTGACGGCATGGCTGTAGGTAAATACTGCTGAGTTAGATGCATCAATCTCTACTGTCTACTTGTTGTATGATACAATTAGATCAGAAACTAAACAGGGTACATGTAACACTAATCAAAGATGGGAAACATTCTAAAAACAAGTGGTGGGAAAGGTGATGTCTAAAAATTTTACATGTACTAGACATTAGGTCATTCTAAAAAAGCCCTTGAGTAAGGCAAACAAGTTGACACCTTTACACTTTGCTAGTATTTCTAATATGCTAGGCAGTACCTCAGCAATGTTTTCATTAAATTCATCATAGTTTTTTCTGCATTGCCACTCAATTAAAACCATTGAAATAAAAAAGCAGCTTAAGAATCCACTAAAGAAACAATTAATTTATTAGTATTTCTTTCATATTTTAATCTTAAACAGTTGTATTTTAAAGGAATCATTCAGCAATTCAGCAGTTAATGAGTCTGTATTTTCAATTTTGCTACAGCTGATAATGCAGCTTGCTTTTATTTCTATTATGCTAGACAGTATCTCAGCAATATTTTAATTTAATTCAGCATATTTTTTTGCATTGCCACCCAAAGTCAATAAAATATAAAAAGCAGTTTAAGAATATGAAAACATAAACAATTCATTAATCCATATTATTTCTTATTTTAGTCTTACATGGCTGCATTTTAAAAGAATCATCCAACAATTCCCTGGTTAACGAGTCTTTATTTTCAGTTTTGCTGCACCTGAAAACCATTTCCTCATGCATGTATGTGGATGAACCCAATCATTACTTTAGATTGTAATTGGTGATTTTACTTGTTTCCACAAGTCATATCAAATATGCAATGCAGTTGCTGAAATAACAAGCGAGACAGGCAGTCCTTGAGCAAGGATATCCACAATCTCATATCGAAAATTATCTAAGAGAACTGGAGTGATAGTTAACAATGGCTTTGCCAGATAATCATTTATGACCTACCAAAGGGAGCATTTAACCCATACAATGAAGTGGGCATGGATGGGTAGAGAAGCTACCAAGAAAGCTGATATCAGCTACAGTTCATGGTTATCTTTATGAAAGCCCTTTCCTTCCTCTTAACCTACTTTGCACATCTTTAACTCTAAAGAAGAGATAAACTAGTAACCTATAAGAGTTTTGCAATTTCCAGACGCTCCAACAAGAATTTGTTCTTTTCTTCAGAAGTGAGCTTATCTTTAGGTATGAGACAGGGTATCTAAGTCAAGGTTACTGCTGGTCTACACTTAAACATAATTTCTAGAACTTTTCTGTACAGGCTTCATTCTACGGCAATTTTAAAACTGATTAAGCAATTTGTTTGCTTGAGTAATTTACATCTATTACTTACAATTCATGACAACATTTATGATCATAGATAAAAAGATGATTCACCATCAAAAACCCCATAATACAGAGAATATAATATAGCATAATGTTTATGGGTTATAATCCAGATTCCAATTATGGAATCCAACCAAACTTTGACACAGAATTCTCTTACCACTTGTTGTAACAATCTCGGATTACTGGTGGGTGTTCATGAGTTTTGCTTATTAAAATAATGTTTCAGTGAGAGACTTGAGACAATGAAGAATAAAAATATAAGCAATTGTATAGATACCTTCACATTCAATTTAATAAAGTGTAATGCAAACACAGGCTAGCTGGGATAGTCTAGCATTCTCAGACGTGGGAGACTTGAAGCGAGGGGTTTTCAAGGGCCAGTCTGGAAAACATTGTGAATAACTAAACCTGCATGTGAATGAAGAAAGGGGTGATAATTCTAAAAAAATATTTAAAACCATCTGTTTATTTTAATTTTCTTCAAAGACTCTTTCACATCCTTGTTCCTCAGACTGTAAATCAGTGGATTAAGCATGGGAATTACAAGGGTGTAAAATAAAGAAGTCATTTTGTCTTGATCCAGGGAGTAAGAAGAGCTTGGACGAAAATAGGTGAAGAGTAGGGTTCCCTGGAAAATAGCAACTGCAGTCAAGTGTGAGGTGCAGGTGGAGAAGGCTTTGAATCTCCCCTCAGTAGAGTGGATTTTTAAGACCGATGAGATGATGTAACAATAAGAAACAAGGACCCCTGAGATGGTGCTCAGTTCAAGGAAACCGTAAATGGTGAATAATGCCAGCTCATTTATTTGAGTGTCTGAGCAGGAAAGAAGGTAAAGAGGAGGCAAATCACAGAAGAAATGGTTGATCTCATTGGACCCACAGAAACATAGGCGGAATGCCAAAGTCGTATGTATCAAAGCATCTGATGTTCCCACAAGGTAAACCGCAGCCATGAGCATGGAACACAATCTGCTAGACATGTTTACTGTGTAGAGCAAGGGGTTGCTAATGGCCTGATACCTATCAAAGGCCATCACTGCCAGCAGCACACACTCAGAGTCTGCAAAGGTACAGGAAATGAAGAACTGAGTAGCACAGCCACAGAAGGGAATTGACTTATTTTTGCCAAAGATATCTACCAGCATCTTGGGGCCAATTGCAGTGGAATAGCAGAGGTCACAGAAAGAAAGGTGGCTCAGGAAAAAGTACATGGGTGTGTGGAGCTGTGGATCCATTCTGATCAAAATGATCATACCAAGATTCCCCAAAAGGTTGATGAGATAGATGAGTAGAAATATGGCAAAGAGTGTCCCTTTCATCTCAGCATTATTAGTAACTCCTATGAAAATGAATTCATTCAGTGAGCAGTTTTCTATGTCCATTTTTCTTCCTGTCTATACTTTTGAGGAAAGAAATAGAAAGAAAATACAAATGCATTTTAACCTCTGGGTATCAACAAATAGAACACAATTCAGTTATTTCTCATCCATTTTATAATATAGAAATGTTAGAGTTCTGATTCTTTCTTAACCTATTTCTTAATGACAAACATTGGCATTATCTGAGATGGACAGGTGAGAAACTGAGATGAGTCTATGCACCACATTAATAATGAAATGAAATAAACACATATGTTAGAGACACAGATTTTACATGAAGGGAATATTATTTCTGTTCTTTATTGTATTAAAACACAAATTATTTTAGTTATTTGTTTTCTGAGCAATCAAATGAGCTTAAAACACATTATTAAAAAACACATTATTGATTTATAGTCATTTCTAATAACTTTAATAATGAATAAATAGGCTTAGTTATAGAAATGCAAAACCAAAAACATTTTAGTAACATCTAAGACAGCTATTTTTTTGTTTTGTTTTTTAATGTTTTTAATTGAACTAAAGTTACACGTGTTCCCCTACCCTTTCTCAAGCTACCACCATGCAAGTTACCCTCCCTCTCTACCGCATTCCAGGCCCAACTCTCTATTTGGGAGCAGCATTTTACTATATTCTGTGTGTGTGCAAGTGCATGTGCAAATATACATAAATATAGAATCTATTGACTTTTTGGTTGGTTGTATTTATATAGTTTAAAGACTAGTCATTTTGCTTTGTCTATTCTATTTTATGTTGTAATTTACTGAGACACAAGATAACATTTATGTGATCATTGCTATTAGAATATGTTATGTTTGCAATAGTACTCCTTACCCATCATTAGTAGTGGTTTGGTACCAAAGTATAATTCTTTTGACAAGTTAGATGGCTAAAACAAAGCAGCATCCAAAAAAATTATCACATAGAGCTGGGTTTAAATATTTACGTTTTTAACAATTAAAAAACACAATCAGAATGGAGCACAATAAATGTTCTAAAATACAACTGCTTTCTAATATGTATATTTGCATTTCCATGTGTGTTTTCTTATATGTATATGCATATTTCTATGTTTTAGTGAGAAATAGAATTTCAAAGACACATATTTCTTGCATTATTTAGATTGTGTAAATAATAAAAAGAGTATTTCATTATGTATAATCATTGCAAACATTATTTGTATTTAAATCACTTAAATCCACGTAAATGGCCATAAAAAATACTAGTAGTTTTGTCTTACATTGTAAGGTTAGAATAAAATAGTGAAAATTCTATGTTGGTACACTAAAAAGTTTTAGGAGAATCTTGATTCTGTTTAAAAAATAAAATTCATTAATTGGCTTTAATAATCTTTTAAATTGAGCAGACAATAAAATCATCACTGAAAAAATGTTTCTAACTAAGCAAAATAGAAACTGCTTCATTTACCCTGTTTCTGAACATACAGACATGTAGAAACTCACCTGAGAAGAGCAGCTCTTAGTTGCCTGAACACTGTCACAGCGCTTTTATTATGCCAGCTGTCATGTGGGACTGAAGGTTGTGAAATCATTTCCCCCTGGCTTTGGTGTAACCAATTAATATCTTCTCCTATACTTTCCTCTGAAATAATATCACCATATTTAGCAATCATCTAGCTGGAAGTGTTCACAACTTTATTTATTTCAGTAAGGATATTACTAGATATGCATATATGTGTACAGGTATATGTACAAATGTATATGTGAATATATATACATATATATTCATATACATGAGCATATGCCAGCACATACACCTGTACATATATATGTACATACTTGTGTTTATGTAGATAAAAGATAGATGATAGATAGATACATGGATAGACAGATAGATGATAGGTAGATAGATAGATGATAGATAGATAGATAGATAGATAGATAGATAGATAGATAGATTAGATAAGATAGATAGACAGAACATGATAAAGTTGTTAATTCTCTATAATCTCAGGATCCATTCCTATCTTTAATTTTGAAAGTACCCCTCTTTGGTTAATAATAAAGTTAATGATCTTTATGGATAAATTATTTTTGAATAGGTATTTTTAATTGTAGGTAATGTCACTGTCACCCAAATTTTATAACCATGAAATATTTTTAAGAAATTATTTTACCTTAAAAAATATTTATTGAAAATAGATTCTTCTCTCATACAATGAATCCTGAACATTGTTTTCCAGCCCCTCCATTTCTCCTAGTTTCCCCACCTTCCCTCTCTCTCAGACTCCCTCTCCAATTATTTTTTTTAAAAAAATAACAGATCTTTCAAAGACAATATCAAAGCAGGACAAGATAATACACAATAAAACAAGGTAAATGCCCTGATATTGATACTGGACAAGGCAACCAAATAAGAGGAAAAGAGTCTCAAGAGCAGGAAAAAGAGCCAGAGACACATTATGTTGGAGGGAGACAGAAATAGTACCGGTGGAGTCCAAAAGAAGGTATTGAATTCACTATGGTTACACCTAATTTGTTCCCTGCAATTGAACTTGCAAGGGTATCATGTACTCTTAAACACCAAGCCATCTCTCCAGTCAAGTAGGATATATTTTAGGGTGGTATAATTCTCTTCTTTTAATTCTTTATGAAGTTTCACTATTTAACTTCATTTGTAACACATTTTCATTATTTAACTTCATTTGTAACACACCAGTTACAGTTTCCCACAGTCATTTTGTATACTTAATATTATAAAATTGACAACTCTAGCAAAACTAGTTTAGAGATCCAACAAATTTTCAATCAAAATCCTCATTTCAATCTTCACAGAAAGAAAAAAAATATCTTGGAATAGAAAGAGAATCACAAAAGACTCAAGATAATTCAGAAATCTTGACTGAAAAGAAAAATGCTGAGACTATTGCCAGTACATATTTCAAAATATTTTACAGAGTTAGATAATAAACAGAATATCATAATACACTAATAAAATAACACCTGTTAGAATCAAATAGAATACCTAAGTATGAGTCCTCCTAAGTTCTATCATCTGATATTTAACATAAATTAGAGAAATCATACTATGTTCAGCAAATGGAACAGAAAACCAGGTGTCCATGTGAAGAAGAAAAGAATCAGTCCTGTGTATGGTTGTACAAAAATTAATTCAAAATGTTCAAAGACCTAAATGCAAAACCAGAAATCCTGCATTTGTTATAAGAAATACAGTGCCCTGCAAGATATACAATAGGAAGGACATTTTATAATTATAAAATCCAAAAAAAATTCTGCTAAGAAAGCAGTCACCCAAGTGAAGAAGAAGCTCATAGAATGGGAGAACTATTAAACCAATAATGTACATGGCCAAGATTACTACGTGGATAAAAAAGGACGCCCAATGCAAAGTCATGGAGACAAGTGAGCCAATTAAAAATGGGGTGCTGGACTGAGCATTTTCATTCAGAGATATAAATGTAAGAAATATTTCAAAAAGAGATTCATCAGCTTTAGAAATTAGGAAAATGAAAATTAAAACACACCCATTGCTCAACTGTAGACAGACAAAATAGCTTATAGGGATTTTCTTTTTTCTTATTTGAATCAGAAAAGAATGCAATATGTTTGCTGAAAGAAGATAGCATTTCTGACTAAAAGGTGAGTAAATCATTGCTACATTAGATATTTTACTAAACTCAAAATGTATATAGATAAGATCTAATTTAACCGCAATAAAACTATTTAAAGAACATTGTGTTAATATAAAATTATCATTTATTATTTTTCCTGAAATTAGCAGGAAAAATTGACATCAATTTTAATTCAATTCCATCTAAACTAACAGTGATAATATGTATAATTAAATACAATTTCTCAAATGACAAGCCATCTACATTTATATTATTTTTTGTTTAATTCTTTTTTAAGACTTTATGTATTTTTATTTAATGTGGATGAGTCTTTTGTGTGTCTTTGAGTATGTGGACCACGTCTATTCTAAGCACACTTAGAGAACAGAAGAAGGCATCTGAATGCCAGAAGTACAGTTACAGATGGCCATAAGCTCACCTGTTTGTGTTAAAATTCTAACCAGTCCTCTGCTAGAGTTAAAAGTGCTCTTATTCACTCTCAACTTTATACCGCTTTTAACATACTATGTATTTGAAATGATGCATGTGATATTCTGTCTCCCGTGGGCTTTTTAGTAACATAGACACTTCACCATTTGAAATGCTGAAAAGAATAGTAATGAAGTTTTCCAGACACTGAAAGTGGAGAGCACAGTGAGGGAACAATGTGACATATGCTAAAATTTATTCTAGGAGCAGGTACTGTAGATAGCATACATTGTGTGGACCCATCAAGTGCCAATTAAATAGTGTATGAACTGTGTACCAATTAAATATTCAAATGGTAATTACAGAGACAAAATCAATGAAGCATTTCAAAACCGGAAGATGAACTGAATACAATTGTGTTAGAAACATTTCATAAAGGTAGAAATTTCATTTTCATTAGATTCTGGTTCAGTTAAATAAGATGTAGATTATATTTTGATATATATATATATATAAATTTCTATATATTTTAAAATATAAAATTAATCTGAAATATTAATTTTGACAAATCAAGTTGATGACAATAGTAAGGAATTATAGTGTCATTTTTAATGAGAAACTTACTGTACCCACAAGGGGATATAAGTCCATGAATAAAATTAATCATGTTTTCATAGCAACAAAGTCTAAGGGGAAAAATGCAGGAATATAAATCCCAGGTGATATATAATACAATAAAATGTTGTCATCCATGCTCTCCCACCAAAAATCACCCCACCTCAGATAAGCTCCTGAGATTCCAAATCCAAAAATACAAAATTAAAAATTAAGAAGAGGTCTAAATAATTTTTAAATTGATTAAATTTCATAGCCTACTTTGGCAATATGTTTAAAATCTAATAAAAATTATATTTTACATTCAGAGCAGAAAGATTCTGACTGTACTTAATAGTATGTATTGAACCATATTTTAATTATTTTCCTTAACAGATTATGTATCTACAACTGTGTGTAGATACATATGTGAAATCAAAGGCTATGCTACTTGTCTGCATTTTTCTCTACCATTTTATAAAATTCTATTGAAATAAAGATTCATATATGTATCTTTTATGGTCCTCATTGTCATCTAGGTTATCTGGGATTGTGAATTGTAGGCTGGTTTTCTTTGTTTTATGTCTAAAATCCACTTGTGAGTGAGGATATATGTTGTTTGTCTTTCTGAGTCTGAGTTACTTCACTCAGTATGATGTTTTCTAGATCCATCAATTTGTCTGCAAATCTCAAGATGTCATTTTTTTGGCTGTGTAGTACTCCATTTTGCAAATGTACCAAATTTTTCCTATCCATTTTTCAGTTGAGGGGCATTTAGGTTATTTCCAGGTTCTGGCTATGACAAACAATGCTGTTATGAACATAGTTGAGTACATGTCCTTGTGGCACAATTGAGCATCCTTTTGGTATATACCCAAAAGTAGTATTGCTGCGTCTTGAGTAAGGTTGTTTCCTAATTTTCTGAGAAATCACCATATTGATATCCAAAGGGTTGTACCAGTTTGCACTCCAACCAGAAATGCAGAAGAGTTTCCCTTACCCCACAACCTCTCCAGCATAAGCTGTCATCAGTATTTTTTTTTTTTTGATCTTGGCTATTCTTAAAGGTGTAAGATGGAATCTCAGAGTTGTTTTGATTTGAATTTCTCTAATAGCTAAGATTATTGAGTATTTCCTTAAATACTTTTTCTTTCAGCCATTTTAGATTCTTCTGTTCAGAGTTCTCTATTTAGGTTACTTGTATAATTTTGTAGCCTTTTTCTTTGGAAGATTAGAAGATTTATTCTTTGGTTCTAATTACTCTCCTAAAATATACAATAACCTTTATGGTCAAAACATCCCAGTTTTGGAAACAAATGTAATCAAAATTGTTTATTTCTTACCATATACTATAAGCATGAACTTTGCTGACAAATAGTAGAAAGTGGTAACTCTTTTATTCATTAGTAATATAGTTATCATTTCTAAAATTAACAGTTGTTCATAGCATCTTGATGTTTTAGAGATAATTTTATGTATAGCTGAAGATTAAATCCAGTGAATTTAAAACTGCAATATCTCACCACTTAGTTTTACTAAAAAACCCTGTCTTGGAAAAAAAAAAACAAGTATCAAGAACAGCATAGCCACTAAATAGACAAATAGTTCATGCACTAACGTATCGCCGCAGGCTATCTTGAGAATGAGAGGTAAGCCACAGAAGTGGTTGATTTTGTTAGAATTGCAGAAATGTAGAAAGAATAACTGAAAGGCTTGTCCGATCTGGACTGGAATGCCACCGAGCCAGGAGTCTGCGATCATCTGAGTACTCTTGGTTGGGTTCATGACTAGATGATAGTATAGAGAGTTGCATGCTGTGGGAGAATGTTGTTGTATACTGTAAAGATATGTAAGTCATATTTGTTTAATAAATTGATGATTGACCAGTAACCAAGCAGAAAGTGGAGGCAGGGTGACCAGTCTAGGAAAATTCTGGGAAGAGGAAAGGAGAGAGACAGTCATCACTTTGATTTGGAGGAAGCTAGAAGAGAATGCCTTACTGAGAAAAGATACCAATTCATGTTGTTAAACATTGATAAGCATTATATGATAATTTAAGTTACAATAGCTAGTTAGTAATAAGTCTTGTAGCTAAGAGGCCAAAGAGTTTATTGTAAATATAAGCCTCTGTGTGGTTATTTGGGATTGACAGCTATAGGACCAAATGAGACAGAAATTTTTGACTTCAAAATGTGTCCTTCAGAAGGGATTCTAGACACAAAAGAACAAAGCCAACTGCAGTTTCTTTACAATGGCAGTCTGTTTGCTGGTGGAGATCTGAGACATGGCTCCCTTAAAAGGTGCTTCATGATTTAGTGTTTGCAGTAAAAACTCTTCAGCTCCTCTAAGAGGCCCTGCCTCTAAAGACGGTGTTTATGGGAAGCTGGCAGCATATGTCTTGGTAGTGAAATGGAACTAGAAATTCCACAAAGTGGTGACAAAAAACATGGCTCCCTCTGGTACCAATGCCATGAACTAGACTCTCAACAACTAAGGAATGAGGTGGAGGCAACTGTCAAAACCATGATTTTAATCCTAATCATGCTGAATGTCATATTAAAGATTCATGTGTTCATTTAAATATAGAGATACACAGTAAAGACAGATTTAGATGGCAAAAACCTCTAAATGGTTTACAATACATGTTTAGAAGTACATGTAGATTTGGGAGAGAAAAGAAAAATGATAGAGAAAGTCCTTTAAAAAGGAAATAGAGTAGTTAAGTATGATGGCACATGCCCTTAATCCCAACACTAGGGAGACAGAGGCAGGCAGATCTCTGAGTCTGAGGCCAACCTGGGTACTGAGTGATTTTACAGGACAGCCAAAGATATACAGAAAAACCCTGTATATAAAAAAATCAAAAATGAAAATAGAAATAGAGCAAAAACATGTAAAGATGGAAAACACACAGATAATCTGGATACTGTATGTTGTTGTGTTGTCTTTTAATTGTTTGACTGCTGAAGAAGGAACAATAGCTGCTAACACACTTGACTGTTGAATTAATCCAACCTATATATTTTGAAATTACTTTGCCTTCAAAATTTATTTCAAAATATATATTACTTTGGAGAAGACTATTAGCTTTTGTTTTCATAAGAAATTCGAGGCTGTAAAGTCATTCTTAGTTAAGAATAGTTATGTTTGATCAAGGATTAGGCCCTGAAAATTCTCAAATGGTAAGGGATGGCCCAGATGATCCAACATTTGATAGCATCTCTCTTGCACTTTTCTCTGAGTTCTGCATCTAGAAAAGCTTTAAGGCTGCTGGTTGAGATTATCAATAATCTCCCTGTTAAGATTCGATCATAATTCTAAATTTTCTTTGGGTCCCCAAAGTTTATCAGCTCTCCTAATCAATAGGAAGTATCTTAGTAAACTATGCCCACATTCCCAAAAAGTGATTAGGACCAGAGAGGGATGGGGAGGAAGAGTGGAGGGAGTGGGAAAGAAATGGGAGGAGGTAGAAATTTTTAATAAATAAATAAATAAATAAAATTTCCATTTTGAAATTCTTTCCTAAAAAGCTATCAATGAACTCATTAGTTTATCTTTCAATTAATATTTACTCCCCAACATTTCCTTCTTCTTCACATTTCCCTATTTTCTAGATTTCACTTCCATTATTTAAACAATTCCATTAGATAGGAAATATAGTTTTCTATATAATGTTTGAGTCTCTGTAGTCATGAATTGGGAGAGTAAGAATTGCAATTTTCAACTTTTGTAGAAACTGTTGATTATATTACTCTTTCCAGTATTTATTGACCAGCAGACATTTTGTTATGTCCCTAAAGAGAAAAGGGACAACATGGCAGCAAAGAGGAGGTTGCCCTTCAGTCACGATTTAAGAGATGTCTATGATTGGTACACAGTTCACAGTCATGATTTAAGAGATGTCTATGATTGGTACACAGTTCACAGTCACGATTTAAGAGATGTCTATGATTGGTACACAGTTCACAGTCATGATTTAAGAGATGTCTATGATTGGTACACAGTTCACAGTCATGATTTAAGAGATGTCTATGATTGGTACACAGTTCACAGTCAAAACATTGATGCTAAATGGAAATGAGTCATGCTCTTTGAAAACTGTTCATTTCTGACAGATTTTATGATGATCAAATGTTAAAAGTATTTCTTAACCGTTTTCTAAGTTTTCATATTAAATATTAAAATACTAAATAAATACTACTTAAGATAAAAGACTTTTATTAAAAGTAATTGTCAATGGTAACTTAATGTTAAATTGTGAAAATATTGCAATTGAGTACACAAAATGAATGAAAATGGCTAGAAAAACTAATATTATTAAACTATGATTTCAAGGACAAAAACTAAAGCACGAGGTTATTTTTAAAAAATAAATTATGAAAATAGTATTGCATTTTGTTTGTATTGCTCCAGACCCTGAAACTTCTCCTCTTTGAAGAAATCAGCTTACTTTGTAGGTTCAGAAATAGAACTTGATTATACTAACTTACATGCTATTTTCTTGTATTCCAAATTTGCTCATGGCTTGACAGCTTACAGATTTTAGTGGAACCCGTCAAGATTAAAATCTGAAGTTAAATAGAAAAAGAGCTCGGGGTGAAATAAAGCCTTGAACCATAAAATCAAATGAAATAAGCAAATAAGGTAAATCCAAGTGTAAGCCAATTGGTCTTTGTCAGAGAGCAGAGTTTGTCTTGAAATGAATTGTCAAGAAATGGGAGACTGTGGCATGTTCTGACTCTACTTCTCAGCCTCCCTGTCTAAGTTGCTCTGGTTGCCTGCAATGTGCACCTAACCCTGACTAGGGCCCTTCTTTTGTCTCAGTTTAAACACCAGTTCATTTTGCTTGCTAAGTTTAGACAGCTCCCAAATCTTAAAGGATTCTTTGCATGTGAGGTCTTTGGGAAGAACATTTTACAGTAAAATAATGCAATAGACACTGTCCTATTTTTAAAAAAAATGTGAATTTAACAAATGATCAGAGGAAGTGGTTCTCTCTGCCTGGACTTGACTGGTGGTGTTTGCAGTGTCACTCTGAATTGAGCTTCTGGAAACTGGACTGTCTGTCACACACATGGAAGTACAGGGTGAGGAAGAACTGCCTGAGGTGAGTGAGGAAGGACTGAGCTGCAGCCTCAATGATCATTCATGAACGTCATTCACTACCGCTGCTGTTTCCGGCTAGGTGCGGGTTTCAGAAGTCACTGGTGACTGATTGAACATCCTTGGAGGAAGACTTCTGGATATCCATTCTATTCCATGGAAAAGAAGATTAAGATTGTTTTATGATCAATTCAAAGTTAGACGACCACTCTTTTACTAGGTCATTTCTTCCCTGTTCTTGGAGGCATATCAGGAAGGAGCTTCATTGTTTGTACTTACTATTTCAATATTTAACATCTGCTAAGTGTTTCCACTCTTAACAAGTGTGTAAATTTTAAAGGATTTTGAATCACCATGGAAACAAACTCTTGGCATGTCTGCAAGAGATGATCTAGACTGGGTGACTAGAGGTGGGAAGAGCCTCTAGAAATGAGTGGTACTGGGCCATGGGGCTTGGCTCCTAGACGAGTAAAAGGTAGAAGGTGAGCTGAGCCCAAACATTCATCACTGTGCTTCCTGACCTATGGTCCCACTTGGAGGGACTGTTTGGGAAAGGTTAGGGGGTAGGGCCTTGTTGGAGGAAGTGCGTCATTGGGGGTGAGCGTTGGCATTTCAGAAGCACACATGATGTTTCAAGTGAGCTGTCTCTCTTTCTGCCTACTTTTTTTTTTTTTTAAATGATCTAACATAAAGCTTGCCTGAAGATCAGAGTGCAAAGCTAGCCATGCCAATCAGCCATACAGGCCAGGCAGTGGTGGCACACACCTTTAATCCCAGCAGCTGCACTAGTTAACCATAGAGGCCTGGCAGTGGCTGTACATGCCTTTAATACCAGCACTAGAGAGGAATATAAGGCGAGATGAGACAAGAACTTGCTGTCTTTCAGTCCGAAGATTTTGTAGAGTTAAGAGCTCTCTAGTGGTTGACTGCTTTGCTTCTCTGATCTTTCAGCTTGACTCCCAGTATCTTTCCCTGGGTTTTTATTATTTGTGCTATATCTAGCACTCTTTGTGGGACAAGAGCCCATGATCTTGGGATTAAGAGTCCCAAGCTTATGGGCTGAATGTAAGCACTCAGCCTGGCTGCCTGCTACTGTGCTCAGCCACGGTGGTCATGGACACACCCTTTGAAACTTTAAGCAAGTCCCACAACTAAATGCTTCCTTTTGATGGAGGAGGGTCATCTGTCTATGTGTTATTTTCATTGGTTAATAAAGAAACTGCCTTGGCCCTTTGATAGGACAGAAAATTAGGTAGGCAGAGTAAACAGAACAGAATGCTGGGAGGAAGAAGGCAGTGAGCCAACACCATGGAGCAAGCCACCAGGTCAGACATGCTGAATCTTTTCCGGTAAGCCACCACTTCGTGGTGCTACACAGATTATTAGAAATGGGTTAAGCAAGATGTGAGAATTAACCAATAAGAGGATGAAACTAATGGGCCAGGCAGTGTTTAAATGAATACAATTTGTGTGTTGTTATTTTGGATGTAAAGCTAACCATGCAGGAGCTGGGCAGGATGAAAAGCAGGCCTGCTCGCCTCATCACTACATCCTTTTGTAAGTTTCCTTGGTCATGGTGTCTCTTCATGGCATAGAAAATCAAGTAAGACACAGTATGGCTAGCTGCTTCACAATGCTGCTGCTGTAACTTTCCCACCATGACAGATTCTACTTATGAAAAATAGCATTTTCTCACATAAAATCATAATCTCTGGTTAACAGTTCAGCAAGATTGAAACAGTTGCTAAATATAAAATATAAAGTTTTAAGAATAATTATTGCACTGTATAGAGCTACATTTTTGTTTATAATTTTAAACCTGCATACAAAATACAGGATTTCATATGGCACTTTAATACAGAAATAATTTTAGTTAATTCTTTTCTCCTTTCTACCCACCTTTCCTCCACCCAGCTTCCCTGGCCCTCATCCCAGCAGTATTCTCAATAGTTCCCACATCATAACCAACATTTGTTGTTATTATTTTTTTCATGAGAGTCATTCTGACAGAGAAAGATGAACTCTCAAAAATAATTTTAATTTTTGTTTCTCCAGTGGCCAAGGATATTGAAGATTAACAAAAGTTATTGGCCATTTCTAGTTCTTTTTAGGAGAACTGTCTGTCTGACTTGTTATTCTAGATACTGGCTGACAGAGTTGCTTTTCTGTTTTCTAATGTCTAGCATTTGTATTTCTTTACATATGCTAAATGTGAATGACTTGTTTGAAGGGTCGCTTGCTAACACTCCATCCATTCTGTAGTTCTTATTTTCACTCTGATTTTTAACAGCTATATTTTCTGAAATGCATAAATTACAAAATCAGATTTATTTCAGTTTTAAATAAACTTTGATTTTTATCTGAATTGTTTAGTTGTATTTAGTTTATAAAATACTTGAAAGTATAATGGTATTTTATTTTATCTAGCATCATTTAATTAATTTATTATTTATTTGTTGCCTTTTTTTTTCAGACAAGACCTCAGAGCCCAGGTTGTCTATGAACCTGATCCTTCAGCCTCAGCCTCACAAGCGCTGAGATTACAGCTGCCACCTGGACATAGCCCAGTATCACCAGAGGGAATCTCAATTGACAGACTGTCCAGGTCAGACTGGTTCATATATCTTGAGACACAGTCTGCTGAAGAGAGACAAGGCAGGAACTCAAGGCAGGAACCTGGAGACAGGAACTGAAGTAAGCCCCGTGGAGGAAGAAATGCTGCTGATTGCCTTGCTCCTCGTGGATTGCTTTGCTTGCTTTTCTGTACACTCCAGGACTGCCTATCCAAGGGTGGCGCCTATTTTAGTGCACTGGTCGTCCCATATCATCACTAATCAAAAACATGCCCTATGGACTTGCCCACGGACAATCTGATGGAGACATTTTCTCAGCTGAAGTTCCTCTTCCCAGAGAACTCTAGCTTCTGTCAAGTTGACAGAACACACACACACACACACACACACACACATAAAACAGCAAAAAGCCAGGATGCCCATTGTGACTTTCCCTGAGAAAAGAAACTTAATTGATGCATAAAACAATAATTCAAATTATGAATTATTATAAACATGTTCAAGGAACCCAAAATGGTTATGAAAAATTCAAGAATTAAGAAGTTGAATGAAATAATAAAATAAAACTTCGGGATATGAAAATAGAATTTAATAAAAAGAATTTCCTTTAAAAAATAAATTATGAAATATTTAAACTTCCTTTTCACCTATTTAATTAAATATAGTACTTGTATAGACAATTGCTGGAAAAGAATGAGAAACATTAGTTTAAATTATTTTTATGGTAGAATTAGGAACATTGTACATGGTATATTTGGTTGAATAAATATTGCGTTAAATTTTTTTTGAATTGTTTAAAAATAAATTGTTTTTTAACATAAAAAATTGTCATTCCAGAAGATTGAAAAAAATACAAATGTAAAAGCCCTCATGTAATAGATTTCCACACAGAGGTCAAATCACCTTTCCAAAATACTAAAAAGGCATGCAACATTAGTGAGAGTTTTTGTTCATCTATTACTACAGGAAATCTTTTCATTTGATTTTGTTCTGTTTTTTTATTGGGTATGGAAACAAAGTTCCATAGGTAAAAATGAAATGGCTGGTTATTTCATAGTATGTATAGTACATCTTTCAATAAAATAAATTTTATTTGTAATTTATTATCATTGTGAAACAATGATTACATGCTTAAATGAGAAGAGTCCTAGAAATGTTTATACATACATACATACAGAAAACAAATATAAAAAATATCTTCTAACTTTTAACACACAATTGCTGTTCATTCTTTATATTATAACTTCTCAGTATCAATTTGATATCCTTCTTACTTGGGGATAAACATCAGAGTCACAATAGTAACACCACATCTACAAAATGCAATGAACAGAAGCAGCAAGTTTGGGGATAAATATAGTTTATGGGAGCTTTAAGATCATAGACATGATTTTATTCTAGTAGAAAATTGCTAATGGAAAGGAAAATGACAAATAACACAGAACCAAGGAAAACTACCATCTCATCCAAAAAGATAGCCACACAGAGTAAGTGAATATACAAAGGGAGCGATGTCACAGAAGTGACTGATTTTCTAGAAACCCTAAAATGACAAAGAGAACATTTGCAAGTCTTCCCTGTGCAAACAAGGATTCTGCTGATATAAGAGCCCACCACTAACTGGGTCTATAGACCAGATATTAGCAAAGAGGGCTACAGAATTCCATGTAACCGTAGCTAGGAAGTAGCATTCTGTGGCATCCAGAATAAGGTGTCCCAGTATCACAGCTAGTTACAGAAATTAATTTAGACATTAGTAAACACACAACATTATTTTCTAAGTAACAGTTTTCTCAGTGCGGCAATCACGTCCTTGTTCCTAAGGCTGTATATCAAGGGATTAAACATGGGAGTCACAATGGTGTAGAATAGAGAGAACAGTTTGTCAGTTCCTGGAGAATGTGTGGACTTTGGTCTCAAGTAAGTAACCGTGGCTGATCCAAAAAATAAAAACACTACAAGCAAATGGGAAGAACATGTGGAGAAAGCTTTTGCCCGTCCTGTGGCTGTTGGCAGCTTCAGAATGGTAGCAATGATTTTGCTATAAGAAGCAAGTATCAACATAAAAGGTACTGTAGCAATGAGAATAGTCACTAAGTAGACAGACAGTTCATTAACAGAAGTATCTCCACAAGCTAGTTTGAGAATGGGAGGTAAGTCACAGAAGAAGTGGTCAATTCGATTAGAATTGCAAAAACTTAGAGAGAATATCTGACAGGTTTGTGCTACTTGAAATGGCATTCCACCAAGCCAGGAGCCTGCAGCCAGCTGATTGCATTTTACTGGGTTCATGACCAAGGGATAGTGCAGAGGGTTGCAGATGGCCACATATCGGTCATAAGACATCACAGCCAGAAGGAAACATTCAGTGGCTCCCAGAATAAGGAAGAAGCATGTTTGTGTGGCACAGGCCAGCTTGGGTATGTTTCTATTCTGAGTACCAATGTTGTACAGAATTCTAGGAAGAGTGACAGATACATAACAGATTTCCAGAGAAGAAAAGTTTGCCAGGAAAAAATACATGGGCTTCTGTAGTGCAGGATCGAGGATGGTTATTACAATTATGGAGCTATTTCCAATTAGGATAATGATGTAAACTAAGGAGAACATTCCAAAGAGAAACCCCTGAAGGTTGGGAAGGTCAGAGAATCCCAGGAGGATGAAATGTCTGACTGTGGAGGCATTGTCCTCTGCACTGATCTCTGCATGATCCATACTTTCAGATGATTTAGTTCAAAGTGGAAGTCACGTGACTGCATTTGCTTGTTTGTACTGCATATAATTTACAACCCAAACTTCTTAAATTTCTGAAAGAAAAAAAGATACAAAGATACATCTTATATGTTCTGTTAAATGTTAAATGTTGAGAAAGTATATTTCTTGCTAGTCAGAATATGCAATAAATATTCTCTGAATTTTCTGTTAATTTATACAGTTAGCATTTTGGTTGTTTTCTATTATTATGCATGCCACTTTTACTTTACTTCTCAATGAATCAAGTTCAAAATTTGAGTTAATATTCAGCTTAATAATGATTCAGTCTTTTAATTGACTTTTATCACTTCCCAAATAATTTGTTTCATGCTTATTATATTGAGATTAATTTCATAAATTATTAAATAATAATAAAAAGATTATCCACTCTGCCAGATAATACTAACTGTATTATTCTCCTCATTATATTAATAAGTTTTCACATTCAGTCATTTTTAGGAAAGGATGAATAAGGAAAGCCATTGTATAGAGGAATTTGGATTTTAATTTTGTTTTGACAGAGGTATATGTAGCTCGTTCAAAATTTCAGTTCAAATGAGAAAGCAAATTGGGAAGGTATAGGGTTTGAAATTAACTTTGAGTTCCTAAGGATTTTTAACATTAAGTATGTTAAGTAAAAAATAAATCTGTTTCCCTACGTACTCTTCCATATTTCATTTTAATAATAGTGTTAAAGAGGTGATAGATTTGATCCTATTTTGTAAATGTATAGAATTTTATTGAGAATTTAACATAAATATGTGACCTTACTATAACTGGAACTCAAAGTATACAAATACGTTAGAAAAATGTGGCAGAGCTAAAGTAATTTGAAGATCATAAAAGTATTCCACAAAGTGTCTCTTCTTCATAACCATTTAAGCATATTTCTTCACATATTTAACTCAGACAAGTATATATGAACGGCAATAAAAATACTGTACAAACAGATGATTTCCATGAAGACAAGGATATACTCTGTGATTTACGTCTGCTTGTTGGTTATTGCCCTGATAATGTATCATTGTCGTAATATAAATAATAAATAACTCTTAAGTGTGCCTTCTGCTTTGGTTTCTGTGTTTGATTATGGGAAGGGTATGCCCTGTTTTTATATTGTAATATCTGTTGTGTGGCATTCAAAACCATTTCAATAAAAGTATGCTCCTAAATCGAACTATGATATGCCTTAAAATATACTAGACAAAAGCATTATCTGATGTTTTCTTTTCTATACAAAAATCTTCTTTACAGAAGTCTTTTTTTCTGTTTTAATGGAAGTATTATATTTCATTTTGAAGAGAAAACATCAATAAATGCTTTATTCATGTATGAAATGTATTCTCAACTAATAAATAGTGAAAATAACATTTAAGTTGAAAAAGCCATTAATTTTTTCACATTTAATGGATTTTTCAATTTTAAACTACAGGCTAAGCAAAATAAATTGTAAATTTACTCATTTGCTTAGAACATACTCACATTTCCTGTTGTTACTATTTCGATGTTTGCAAGCTGAATCCTGGGTCTCGTCCATGCTAGGCAAATGATCTATAATTGGGCTACAAACCTCAGATCCTGCACACATAAACAGTTCCTCACATAATGCATCCCCAAATTAATCAGCAGATCTTCTATTTTCCTCTTGGAAAACTTTTTATCAATTAATTTTTGGTAAGAAATAGTGCTTAAAGGTGTATATATCGCAATGATATAATTATTTATGTATAGAATAATAAAAAGATAAAATTGAATAATTTTTAGGCTTTACAGGAAAATATACTCATTTTGATTTGACTAAATATATTAAAGCTTATATAAATCACATACTCTGTTAAACAATGAAATTTTTGGATGTCAATAATGTAATTTGAAATAATGCAATGTCTCAATATGCATATTGCTATGTGAGCTTACTGAGCTAGTATATGAAATAAAATCAAAGGTAGGGAAAAAGGTAGATAAAAACAAACACATTCACATACATAAATGTCTTCATTACAAAAGTGTCTAAGCCAAAGTAGAAGGCATGCTAATATGTTTAAAATTAACAACCATGAGGAGTTGTTTTTCCCCCCATAGGCCACATGCACATTTCAATGATTTTTATTCCATATTTTCAAAATATTGGGAGATCTGATCTCAAGAACTTATACTTGTAAAAGAGGTAAATACAATAGAAAAATGATTTCTTGAAGTAGTAATTAAAACTTAAAAAATCAATTACTGTGATTCATGATAGCACATATGATGATAATGTCTTTAGTGACCTTGACAATAATCTCTCTTACATTAACTTTCACGTTTAAAAGGATATCATATTTTGTTCTCAACTGAATTAATAATATAACCTGAAACCTAACCTTAAAAAAATCACAGGGAAATATTAATTTGATACATATCCAAAGTATAATTGCATAGAATAAATTCCTCACCTTTATAAACTGGCATAAGACAAATAATGATGAATAAGTTAGTTTTTCTAAACTTAAGTATTAATTTGTTTAAAAAAAAGGTTAATCACCTTGCAATATATACTACAGACTGTACTGTTTAATTAGGACACTGTCTGTTCTGGGAATAAATTCTTTCCCCAAGTCTCTTTCTTAATGAAGGGAATGGGTTTCCCCTAAGAATCCAAAAGCTCAACAAAGAAAAACAAAACAAAACAATAAAGAAGATACCCTTGAGCAAACTACTCCATTTAAATATCATATTTTTCTATTTTGTGAATATGAGAGCCAGAAATGGGATGTATGACTGCCACCACGTTACTTGGGTAGCTGAAGCAGGAGAACTGTATATTTAAAGTCACCTAAGGATTCAGAGAAAGACTTTGTTTCTAAGCAAATAAGTATAATAATTAAGTAAGTCAAAGAATGTTTTCAGTTCTCAAAAGAAGTAAAAACAATGAGAACATCAGAAATTGATAGTCTTTTTATTCAATTTTAATCATTTATTTGAATGGTGAATCTTGTCTGTAGTCTGGATGGACTGGAGTTCCCTATGGAGATTTGTCAGGGTTCATAAGTGTGATGATCTGCCTGCTCCTGCTTCCCAGTCATGAGAGTAGTGGAAAGCAGCACTGCACCTCAGTGCAAAGACATTTTATGTATTATACTAAGAAATGATAACAAATTTCCAGATTTACAATGCAGCCATGGAGTGACAGTAAATACACAAGAGGTTCTGCGTCATTGGCCAGGACTGAATTCTGCAGCATATCTCCCAGATCTGAACCCTCATTCACCACACTCTCTTTATGCTCCAGAAATTATAAGAAAAAGAGGAAGAAAAGAAAGGCTCATTTTTCTCACTAGGTTGTGTGAACTGGGTGTTGTGCATAATATCCAGGAATCACTTATCTAAAACACATACATAATGACATCTATGAAGATGAAAAAATATAGTAATACTTCATTCTTTACTACATATAGAAAACTAAGATTACTAATACATTAATCAGCAAGTGTGTTCAGCAGTCCCAACCCAAAATTCCTCTTACTTCCTGCTTTTGTTCCCCAATAAGGAACTCTTAAGTTAGATCTTAAAGTAATATAGCTGATTTTGTAGACTCCCCAGATACGTCCTTCAAAATGCATATAGAAGTGTAAAAATATAGTGGAGAAGAATACTAAAAAACAATCATAAGATCCTATACTATTAACACAGACATAATATTTTAGATAAGAGAAATGAAAATAAGGACTTTAGAGTAATGAATCTGTATCATATCCCTTGTAGGATTTTATATATTCTTACAGTTTTGTGTAATATCTTTATTTTAATGGTAGCCATTAAAATATTAGTGGAATCCCAAATAAAACTATTATAGTTTACATTCAAAACACTAAACAATGATGATGATAATTTTTATTTTTTTAAAAAAATACTTTTTATTTATGTATATAATTGAATGTCTGTTACACCATAGATGGTAGAACAGGACACTTGAGTTTCTGAAGGTAGAGTCACAAGTGGTTGTGAACAGGCATTATCTCGAGAGCAGAAAGATCTGGTAACTGCTTACACAGCACCTTTCCAACTTCTGATAGTACACCAAACCAATGTAATAATAATGATAATTTATTAATAGAAGTGCAAACATAAAAAGAGACATGAAGTTGTAACTCTGGATATCAATGTGATGATTTCTCAGAAAATTATAAAACAACCTTCCTCAAGACCCAGGGTAGAGACTGGGGCCATAAGAAGCAAAGACACTGACCCTCATGTTAAATTCTCATTACTCTGTGTAACACTGCAATTTTGAAACTCCCCACTATTCTGATAAATACTTTTAACTTCACATTTTAAAAGGATTATCGTGATCCTAAAATTAGACAATCTTAAAACTTTTACTAGCGTGTTGTGTTTGCTTATCATAATAAATATTCTTCACAGAACTTGGGTTTCATCTATAATTCTTCTGTTTGTTATCAGTGAGATAATAAAATGCATTTCATGAATTTTATTAGTGAGAGGAAAATAAAGCAATATCAAAGTAACACTTATTAAACTGATTCTTTGCTATGTTTCCCTTCTCATTTCTAGATAATTTAGTGATTCATTATTTTCTGGGAATGCATCACACTGCTTATTAAAACTTTATTTGATAGTTTTATCAAATTACTTTGCTGAAAACAATTTTCTTTCCAACCTTCTTTCATCAGAATTGTTTTTTTTTTTGTACATTCAGGATGAGTATTTTTGTATAGCAGAAAAAAAATCTCATTCACTGCAGCAGCTAAAATGATACTTTTACAAAGCTGATGGATGCTTCCTAACAAATTTCATCTGAGATGGTCTCAGACTATTCATTTGCACCCATTCTCCTTTCATCTCTTCAATATGATGTTTTTGACCTTGTACAGAACAAAAATATGTAGTAAGAGCATCACCATGGGGCTTGAGATATGGCTCAGAGGTTAAGAGCACTGACTGCTCTTCCAGAGATCCTGAGTTTAATTCCCAGCAACCACATGTTGGCTCACAGCCATCTGTAATGAGACTTGGTGCCCTCTTTTTGACAACAAGCATATAGACAGACAGAACACTATATACATAATAAATAAATAAATAAATAAATAAATCTAAAAAAAAAAAAAAGAATCACCAGCATAGGACAGAGCTCTATTAAGTGTGGTGTAGTTGAATTCTATTCCACTTTCCTCTACTGTGTGAGTTATATACGGTAGCAGCATTTGGTCATAATTTGCTAAGCTCTCCAATGACTGCACGATACTAAAACTACTTAAGATTTTCATGTAAATTACATGACTTTGCACAGGAAAGTAATAAAACAAATGAACAAACAAACCAACAAACAAAAAACACGCTTGACATAGCCAAGTCATATGTATTTCTACAAGTGATATTTATATTTGTTCTCAAATGCTGCATTTAGTTCTTCATTTTCTAAGTATTTTATTCAAAATATTTAATCATAATTAGGGCAAAATGACATTTTATGAATTCAGCCCTTTGCTTGACATTCATTATGGTAATGAGAGTCATCTTCCTTTAAGGAAATTATAAATAGAACCGTTGCAGTCGGTCTTTAGGTGCCATACCCAGAAATCTTGTTTACTTTTTTTCTGTTCTACTGCTCTCCTAAATGGGACTCCAATATTTTGACTCCACACGCAAACGTTTTGTTGAAGTTTTCTCTGTGCTTCAGTACACAAATCCTAAATGACAGGCAAGGATTTTACTACTTCACTTGTGATTTTTCTTTCTTAAATGGTCCTATCTGTAATACCCTATTTTGGTGTTACACCCTCGGTACAGTTCGCGCGCAGCTGTACCGAATGCGAGTCCGGGCAAGGCCTGGAGGTTGAACAAAAGAGACAGAGACCAAGTCTCTTGCCAACCCTAAGATGGCTCCCTTAATTAAGATGTGTGCTTCTCTGCTCCCCTAACCAACATTCCTTTATCCCAATCATCCCGTTTCCCCAAGTTCCCCCCACCCTCCCCTTCTCACATTTCTCTCCCCTTCTCCCCTTACCCCCCCTCCCACCACACCCCCAAGATCCCATTTATTTGTCCGGCAATCTAGTCTACTTCCCATAACCAGGAGGATAGCTATATGTTTTTCTTTGGGTTCACCTTCTTATTTAGTTTCTTTAGGATATCATATTATAGACTCACTGACCTTTATTTATCTCTAGAAACCAATTATGAGTGAGTACATCTCATGTTCATCCTTTTGGGTCTGGGTTACCTCACTCAGGATAGTGTTTTCTATTTCCATCCATTTGCATGCTGGAGGGGCTCCCAGGTGCCCAGGGCGATGTCCCCAGTTAGTTCCTGGGGCAGCTGAGGATAGGGAACCTGAAATGACCCTACCCTATAGCCATACTGATGAATATCTTGCATATCACCATAGAAACTTCATCTGGCGATGGATGGAGATAGAGACAGAGACCCACACTGGAGCACTGGACTGAGCTCCCAATGTCCCAATGAAGAGCAGAAGGAGAGAAAATATGAGCAAAGAAGTCAGGACCACAAGGGGTGCGCCCACCCGTGGAGACAGTGGGGCTGATTCTTTGGGAGCTCACCAAGGCCAGCTGGACTCTGACTGAAAAAGCATGGGATAAAACTGGAATCTCTAAATTTGGCAGACAATGAGGGCTGCTGAGAAGCCAAGGACCATGGCACCGGGTTTTGATCCTGCTTCATGTTCTGGCTTTGTGGGAGCCTACCCAGTTTGGATGTTCACCTTCCTAGACCAGGATTGAGGGGGGAGGACTTTGGACTTTCCACAGGGCAGGGAACCCTGACTGTTCTTCAGGCTGGAGAGGGATGGGGAGGAGTGGGGGGAGGGGAGGAGGAGAGGGAGGAGTGGGAGGGAAATGGGAGGCGGGGAGGAGGCAGAAATTTCTTTTTTTTTCCAATAAAAAAAATAAAATAAAATAAAAAAGAGACAGAGACTATGGGTCATTCGAAAGGAGATCAGCTGAATGCCATTTATTCAGACTTGGGGGAGCCTATTTCTAACTAACTGCAAGCACTAGGACCCCTGCCCAGGAAGGTGAGAAATTACCATATCAGCAAAGGAATGAATGCCCTGAGGCTAATCACCAGGGGGGGGCAGGAGGAAAACAGGAACTAACAGAATGCTAGTCATCTGACTAGAAACTGCATGTGTCCCAGGAATAAGGGCTAAATGCTTAGTCATGCTGACCAGAAATTGTCCTTGAGATGCACCCCAGGAATAAGGGAGGCCAGGGCCCTACACCTATCTGTTGCTCATTATTCTATTCCGCTGTGAATCTAACAGACTCTGTTTAAAGGAAATTTTCACTCTCAAAGAGAAGAAGATGAGAATTAATTGGGAGGAAAGACAAGTAAAACCTTCCTATATCATTGTTTTTAAGTGAATATGATTAAAATATTTTCTCCCTATAAAGTAATTCTTGACCTACTTAAATTTGATTTAAGTTGTGCAATACCACACCTAATTACTAAATTACAATTGGAGCCATTGGTTTATCTTCAGCTCTTGAGAAGATGAAGCTACGAAGAGGACAAATTCACTCACTGTGCTCTTGATAAAAGATAAATAATAAATATTTCTATATATATCCATATTATGAGTCTTTATTGTATTAGATTTTATTCTAAATTATATTTTACATTTTGTTCTTTTTCTCTAATGCTTAAAATATCACAGCAGTAAGATGTAATTATTTTAAAAATTACATACAAAATTCTTTTCCATTATTTTAATAGTCATCTCCTAATGTTGATATTTAAATATGAGTCAAGCTATTTATGAATTTATTATTTTTCAAGAGTAATTTCTGCCAATCTGTGTAGAATTATAAGAATTATAATTTTTACCTGTATTTATCAGCTTAAAATAATAATAACAAATCTGATATTTAAAGCTTAAATACGTCCTGTACATAAACTAGGCCAATAATTTTTAAGCGTTTATTGTACTGTCAGAACAAGGGTGATGAGTAAGTAGAAAATGGTTTCTCTGGGAATAAGTTCCTTCCCTATACTGCATGCTAATTGAAGAAGAAAGCACTTTGTCTTCTTCCTTAAGGAATTAGTCACATGAATATATAAATAAAAAAGAAAAGGGAAAACGAAACTTAACTAAACTACTCCTTTTTATAAATTCAGTTTTGTTTTTCAGTGTTGAGATAAAGAAAAAGTGAACACTGAAAGTATCAGAAATTTTCTATTATTCTAATGTGTGAGCATGTGTTGTGTGTGTGTGTGTGTGTGTGTGTGTGTGTGTGTGTGTGTGGTGTATGTGTATTTATTATGTGTGTGTTTGAGATAGTATCCCTGTATAACAGTATAATACTAAATCTGGAACTCACTATGTAATCCTGCTGGTCTTAAAATTCTATTATCTTCTAAAATCTGGGAACAGTAGCTTGTGATTACATGGAGTAATCACTGGTTTTTCTTAAGTGAAATAAGAAAGAATGAGAAGATAAGTTTTCTGATATCTATACAATACTAATTGATGATGTTATTTATACTTACATTTGCCATGAATATAAGTAGACATGTGATGTGCCTATCTTTGTACAAATATATTCTCACTAATTTTATATAGTTTCTTATCTTCTCATGAAAAATATTTTATAAACAACTTGTTAATAGTCGTTAAAAACTAATTGCTAATATTCCTAGAATGTTCCTTCATTTTTATTATTTCAGATTAATAACATTTATTTTATTGAATATAATGATGTAACATACAGAATTATTTACCTATAAAGAAACCTGAGTCATACTTAATACATATAGTCATCTCTAATGAAACTACAAACTCCAAAATGAGATCTTTAAGGTTTTATCAATGCCTCAAGTAGCACAAAATTTTCATAGTATGTCTGAGGATCTTGGTAAGAGTCTCAGCACTGAAACATCAAACAGAGTTTCAACACTGAAAAAATATCAAACGAATTAGAAAACCTTAGGCTTTTACTTATAAACCACACTATTTGACAGTCATTTTTAAATAGAACTAGATACATGTGCAAGTTCAAATTTTTGTGCATATCTTTTATCTTATATCTATTATCTATTGTATTCATCAGCTTTCTGTTGATATGATAGGGACCATAATCCAAAGCAGATCATGGAAGAAAATGTTTTATTTAGGTGATGTTCATCTAACAACCTATCAATCAAGAGAGTCTGGTCAAACATTTAAGGATTAAGCTGGTGAGGCGAGGTTCTTCTAAAAAGAATATTTCCTCTTGTTTTGCTCATAAAGCTATACTGCTATAAAGCTCATGTCCACCAGGCTGAGGATAATACTGTCCAGAGCAGGTTAGGAAATCCTACGTCAACAAGAAATTAAGGAAATCTCCTACAGACATGAACAGAGTCCAAACTTCAGAACCAACTTCAACCAACTCTTCTACTAGCTACATAACTCTAGATTAGAGCTAGTTTAAAATACAAACTAATAAATCTATAGAATTAAAAATAATAAATACACTCACCACTAACTTAAATTTATTTTGAAAAAGAAAATAACATGAGTTGTGATGATATAGCAGAACATCTACTAGAAGAGTCAAGCCATTCCCAGTATGCATTCCTTCTGCTGCCTGTGGTATGAAAATAAAGCTCTCAGTCATCTGTAACTAAGGATCCTAACTAAATGGAACAATAAGCCAAATTAAATGCCTTTATTTTATAAAAAAATGTACTTTTGAAAGAGAATATTGCACAAAAATGTATGTGTACAATTGGAAAAGCCAGTTATTTGATAGAGCATAGAAAACTATATCTCAACGTATACAAATGAAAGTTTTCTTGGAAATAATTACAATTGATAATAATTTCTTTATAAGAAACAGATGTCATAAAATTAAACAGAATTTTTTAAATCCTAATACAAGCAAATACAAACCTGTATCTGCCAATATGTTAGGATGAATTTGAGTTCATTCTTTACATAATAATTTCTTCAGTGTCATTATGACATGCTTGTTACTTGGAGATAATTATGAGAATTCCAAAGTTTACAGAAAAAGAACTTAATAACTAACACAATAACTTCAGAATATGTCAGAAAAAAGACATTGGCCTAACATATAGTTGATGGCAATTTGAACAAACCAACATAATTTTTACTCTAGTGAAATAATATTAAAAGAAAGAGAAGCAAGACAATAACACAAAACAAAGGAAGATCAATTCATTCACAAAACTGTTCACACAAAATGAAGTATCACATAGGATGTCACACAAGTGTCTGATTAGACAGGGAGAAGAATGACAAAGAAATCATTTAGAGAGGCTTAAAAGTTTTCCCCTCTAAGATTCCATTACAGGGTTCAATTAAAGACACCACAAATAGCTAAAGGGAGGCTAAAAATCTGAGGGTAAAGATCTAAGAGTTAAGAAATCTATTCATAACAGGAATCATCTGTTCATATTTATTCTTTCTCTGCTTTCTAATTTCTATCAATTCTCCCTTGATCTCTGTTTTACATTGTTCTTAGTTCTACATTGTTCCTCATTGCCCTACCCGTTACAAATGTTCCTAGTCAATTATACCCTTAAAACTAGTACTTGCCGAACCCTATCAGGTGCCAGGGATGGGATTCTTTTGCCCCACAGGAAATTAGATAAAGGATAAATTAGATAGATAGATAGATAGAGAGAGAGAGAGAGAGAGAGAGAGAGAGAGAGAGAGAGAGAGATACTGAGAAAGATAGTTAAGAAAGGAATTAAATCATCAGGGAATTTTTAGGGGGGAGGTTAGTGTGCTACATTATTATGTGATAGATAAAAGAGCTAAAAGGTTTATTTTCAATAAAATTATGAATAGGGCACAGAATGTTTAAATCAGCACCTCAGTTCTTTGATGCCAGTATTCATAGACGAAGAAGTAGTCTGTGACACTGAGGATAAGATGATCTCTATATGACAGGAAGATAAATAAACAACTTTAGAAATTAGTACACAAAAGTTTGCCTTTTTTTCCAATTAACAATTTTCTCAGTGCAGCAATCACATCCTTGTTCCTGAGGCTGTATATCAAAGGATTGAACATGGGAGTCACAATGGTGTAGAACAGAGAGAATAGTTTGTCAGTTTCTGGAGAATGTGTGGACTTTGTCCTTGAGTAAGTAACAGCGGCTGATCCAAAAAACAAAAATATCACAAGCAAATGGGAAGAACATGTGGAGAAGGCTTTTGTCTGTCCTGTGGCTGTTGGTAACATCAGAATGGTGGCAATGATTTTGCTATAAGAAGCAAGAATCAACATAAAAGGAAAAGCAGCAAAGAGGACTGCCACTAGGTAAACAGACAACTCATTAATAAATGTGTTTCCACAGGCCAGCATGAGAATGGGAGGTAAGTCACAGAAGAAGTGGTTGATTTGGTTAGAACTGCAAAAATAAAGAGAGAATATCTGACAGGTTTGTCCTATCTGGACTGGGATGCCGCCGAGCCAGGAGCCTGCTGCCAGCTGAATGCACTTGATTGAGTTCATAATCAGGGGATACTGCAGAGGGTTGCAGATGGCCACATATCGGTCATAAGACATCACAGCCAGAAGGAAACATTCAGTGGCTCCCAGCATAAGGAAGAAGCATGTTTGTGTGGCACAGGCCAGCTTGGATATGTTTCTGTTCTGAGTACCGATGTTGTACAGAACCCTGGGAAGAGTGACTGACACATAACAGATTTCCAGAGAAGAAAAGTTTGCCAGGAAAAAATACATGGGCTTGTGCAGTGCAGGATCAATTCTGGTTATCACAATTATGAAGCCATTTCCAATAAGGATAATTAAGTACATTATGGAGAACATACCAAACAGAAACCCCTGGAGGTTTGGTAGGTCTGAGAATCCCAGAAGGACAAATTGGGTGACTGTGGAAGCATTGTTCTCTTTCCTGCTCTCTGTGAGATCCATGCTTAGAGATGATTCAGTTCAAAGCAGAAGTCACGTTACTGTATTTGGTTTTCTTATATTTCATATAAGTTACAGGTACAACAATTTAAAACTTCCTAATGTTTCTAAAGGAATAAAAAATAAACATGTACATCTTATATATTTTCTCAAATAATGGGGAAGTGTATCACTTGTCATTCAGGAGCAGCAGTAAAAAAAATCAGTTTTTTTTGTTAATTTGTACTGTTTGCAATTTTGGACATCTGGAATAATTATGCTTGCTATTTTACTTTTCTTTTCAATATTTAAAATGCATAACTTGAATTTATATTGTTTATCATATAATTCATATTTTCTGTCTACCCAATATTTTTTCATGATTATTAGCTTGTGGTTAATTTTTAAAAAAAATAAATAATACATAAGTAAGTTTTCAAAAAGGTATAAAAAGTTTAAGGGATAATATATATTATTTCAGCATCATTTCCCTTTTGGTTAGATTGTTTTTGTTTTCAGGCTATTTAATACACTTGGTAATTAATTGTGCACCAAATATTATATGTAATTTAAAATATTTAATGCAGTTTTTGTTTTTAGTTTATAGAATGTGAAAATCAACCTCATAATTTTTATACTGCTTTTAAAGTTTCTCTACTTAAATTAGGAAGTGGAAAAAATACAAAATATTAAGACATTTCTCTCTTAGTATGCTCAACGTTCGGAAGCTGTCCCACACTTTCCCCATTAGCACACATGGTGAGGGAAATGTACTGAAGGGAGTACAACTCTCTATTCTGATTAAACCTAGTGTAGCAACACAGAGTTCACTTCCTATTCTCTAAGTCATTCATATCCACCCCGCATGTATGTATATAACTACTCTGCTTATTCCACTCTTTCATTACAAGCTTCTGTGGGTTTTATGCTTGAGAATGCTGCCGTTCATTTCATTTTGTATGTCTTATTTGCCTTTAGAACAATAACTCTTTTTAAACTCTTTTTCCTTGTATCTCTTACTTTTCAATATTTCATTATAAACCGTCCCAACATTTCCAAACTTTTTGAAGTATTTTAGAAGCCTTGAAAATCCAAAATGCTTACATATGGTACTCATTCTACCCTTGTCTTCCACATACAAATCCTCTATTGACTCGTGTGTACCTTTAACAGTATTCAGTAGTAGGCACATTTTCTTTTACTGTATGTGGCCACAGGTGTTTGTGGGATTTACAACCATCATCCACTCTGTCAGAAAAATCTGATTGTCTTATTTGCCTCCATGTGTCAAAAAATTTCAGGTTCAGTAATATATCCACGGAAAGATAAATTAGCAAAGTTACTGCTAAAGGAATTTGACTTCAAGTTGTGTTTAGGCAGAGTTAAATATTTCTGGTGTTCAAACTTCAGTCTCAAATATAGATGCAAATTGGAAAGGTTTGAGCCTAATGTGGACTTCCTAAAGAATTTTTGACAAGAATAGGAATAAGTAAAAAAAAAAAAAAGAAAATATAAACTTGTTATAACTGAAACTCAAAACGTACAAAAACTTTTAGTCAAATTTGGTAGTGCTAAACTGTCATTTAATGGTCATAAAATTTGTTTACAAAGATCTTTTCTTCTTCATTACACCACACAAACACTACATAATGCACTGAGCCATGCTCCTCACCTAGTTTCCACAGTCTAGTACTATATACGCAGACACTGACAAAACCCTACAGCCAGATCATTTTCTTGAAGATCACCATGTATGATTTGAGCAAGATCTACTTGACAGATATCGCCATGAAAGGTGCCATTGTCACAAAATAAGAAATGGATAAGATAAAAAGTGCCCTTTGCTTTGGTTTTATTGTGTTTGATTGTGTGATGAGGAAAGCAGGTGTGGCCTACAGAGTCTTTCCATATTGCAATATGTTTTGTGGAATTTCACACCATTGCAATGAAAATGTCTGTTTCTGAATAGAAATACTTTAAAAATCTTTAAAAATACTTGATAAAACAAAAGCAGATGTTTTGCTTTTCTACTTGTACAGAAATCTTATTTCTGTTTTAATTGGGAAGTATCAATGTTACTTTTGTAAGAGAATATCATCAGTGTATGTTGTATTCATATATAAAATTTCCAACTAACTAATAATTGATATAAATACATATTTTAAATAAAAAAAACATCAATTTTTTCACATTTATTAAATTTCCCACTTTAATCCAAGGGTTAAATGAGGGAGATTGGAAATTCACATATCTATCCAGACATACTTACAGTTTTCTTGTAGCTTATTTTGATTATTGCTTGTTGAATCTCTGGTTTAATTCATGCTAGAAAAATCAGTTTTTCACTGTACTTTATTGCCAGTTTCTGCACACACAAGCACCACGTCCCACAAAGCATCATTAAAGGATGTAGCAGCCATCCTTTTTTCCTGTTTGAAAATTTTCAAACAATTAACTTCTACTAACAAATGAAGTTCAAAGTGGAAAATATAAAATATTAGCAGTCACACATGAAATATTAAAAAATTTACAAAACTGTTAGACCTTCTTACTAAATACTATAATTTTTGTATTGACTGAAGATACTTAAGCTTAGTAAATAGCATAGCCTGTGAAACCATGAAATTCTTAGATGTTAATATTGTAATACCAAATAATGTAATATCTCAATATGAATAATGCATCCAGAAGCATACTGAGCTGGTAAATTAAATCAACTCAAATATAGGAAACAAAAGTAGAATAGAATAAGTAAATTCAGAAATCATTTTATTGCCAAAATATATAAACTGAAATAGAATATATGCTAATATGTCCCAAATAATTTTAGATACTTTTCTCACTGATGTTAATTCTTAATAATCATGCTCTTTTTATAACTTGAAGTCACATGTACAATTCAGTGTTGTTTCTTCAATATTTTGATCTTTTTATCTATATAGTTAGTTAGATTTTATGATATATGAATTCTAGTTCTTATATTTGTAAAATAGATAATTACATGGGGCACAGACTATCATTACTCTATAAGTAGCTAAATAAAAATCAACTACTACTAGAATCACTAAAGACTGTATTTAAGATGATAATGTGTTTATTGATTTTAGCAATATTTTCTGCTATATTAACTTTCATATTTAAAAAGATTATATCGTTTGCCTTCAAAAGACATAGTAATATCATCTTAAAGCCAACACTAAAAACAACAGAGAAACATTTACTTTGACATGTATCCAAAGTAGAACCATGTAAAACATATCTCACCTTTATACATAGGCATGAGACAGACAATGATAAATAAATTTGTTTTTCTAAGTTTCAGTATGAATTTATTTAAAAAGAGTTTAATCAATTTCTAACACATATTTCACAGTGTGCTGTTTAAGTAGGATACAGTCTCTGCTCTGGGAATAAATTCCTTCCCAAGTCACTTTTTAATTGGTGGGAATATGTTTCCCTGTGAATCAAGAAGCCTAACAAAGCAAAACAAAACAAGAAAAAGAACTATTTGAGTAAGCTACTATTTTCTATAGTTTAAATATTATGTTTTTCTATTTGTGATTATGAATACCAGGAATAGAGGCGCATTTACTACAAAGTGAGCAGTTAAAAAGTTGAGGCAGGAGAACTGTGAGCTGAAGCCACCTAGGGCTGCATAGTAAGGCTTTGTTTCCTAGTAAGTAAATTAATCAATAGATCACTTCATAGAATTTTTTCACTTCTCAGAAGAGAAATATAAATAATGAAATCCCAGAAATTAATAACTATTTCATTTATTTAATTGTATTAACCCTTTGGGAGGTTAAGTCCTGTCTGTAGCCTGGACTGACCAGTGCTCCCTATGTAGATTCATAAGGCCTCAGCATTGTGATGATCTGGCTGCTTCTGACTCCCATTCCTTAGATTAGTGGCAAACAGAAAAACACTCTACTATACACACATTTTATATAATAATATTAAGAAATAGTGACAAAATTCTGCATTTATAATGCAGTCTTGTAGATAACAGTAAATGCACAAGAGGTCCTTAATCGTTGGCTACCACTGAAATCCTCAACATTTCTCCCAGTTCTGAACTGTCA
The DNA here is from genome assembly GCA_963919715.1 of Microtus obscurus. NCBI lineage: Eukaryota > Metazoa > Chordata > Mammalia > Rodentia > Cricetidae > Microtus > Microtus obscurus. The sequence goes on from CAWTZC010002446.1 coordinate 230,389, forward strand.
CTCATCACGTTCACTTTATTGGTCCAAAAACTATAGGAAGGAAGGAAGGAAGGAAACCTCAGTTTTCTCCCTTTAGTGTGCACACTGGGGAAGTGATACAGACTTTTCCAGGGATAACTACTCATCTAAAAGGTAGATTGATAATGGCAGCAGTGAAGGTGAGAATAGGAAGTGTCATTTCTTTCTCAATTTATTAATCAGCAATTGTGCTAATATGTCCCACCCAGAATTCTACATGTTTCCTACTAAGGTCTCTTAAGGCAGATAGTGAAGTACTATTATTGATTTCTGTAGAGTCTTCAGATGCACTATCAGAACACACATATAGTGGAGGAGAATACTAAAACAACACATAAGATCTTTTAATATTAATAGAGGAATAATATTTTAGAATAGAAAAACCAAAAGAAGTACTTTAGAATCACAAACATTCAACATGCCCCTTGCACTATTTGATATTTGGTTACAGTTTTGGGGAATAATTCCACTGTAAATATAACCATTAAAATGTTTATGTAATGCCAAATAGTTATTGTTAAAATGTATATTCAATCCACTACATAATAATGACAAGAATCTTTATTTTTTTAAAAAAAAGTTTTACTTTTTTTTGTGTGTACAAGTGCGTGCATGCGGTGTCTTGGAGGACAGAGGAGGACACTTGAGCACCTGGAGCTGCAGATACATGTGAGAGTATGCTTAAAACACCCATCATTTTGAAGGAAACATCAGCCTGATGAGAACCACTCATAAATTTTCAGTCTTTCGGAAGCAGAGACTAATGCCAAATTCTTGTTGGTGCAACCCCCTGGTGCTGGCCAGTCAGTACTCTGTGGATAACTGACATCACTGAAGTTTTTTCCATCATATAAGTATTTGAACTTTTTACTTGTGGAAACCGTCCTTACTTTTACCCAAACGTTTTCTATCATGACAAGAACATTAAAAATAAAGGGATATTTCACTTTCTATTTTATCCCACTCTGTCTGATGTAGCTAAGAAGTGGATTATTTTATGGTTTACCTTATTATATTGCATTCTTAGTGATAGTATACTCTTGCTGGTACTCTTTCTACTAGATTTTAGTAGTGTCTTTGAGATTATTGATGATTTATTCATTATTAGATTTTGTATCACCTGGAGTAGACTTCATAACATTTGTCATTTGTGTGATTACCATATTTCTGCTGTCTTTATATAGACAAAAAGGAGTAACACATTGTGTTTCCAATATATCTTACGGCTCTACAAATAAACATGCTTAGAACTGGCTGATTACACTGATTTACAGAACACTTTTAGATAATGTATAAATTACAAAATATATTGGATGCCTGAATCTCATTGTTAGGTCATCATGTATCTGAATTTATTTCATCCTGTTGCAAGAATCTTTTTGTAGGAAGAGAATACTAAATAATAAGGTTTAATTGTTAAATATGGAGATAAAAATATCACCAGAATGTTTTCTAAAATTATCAGAGGATCTATACCCATGGGGTATTTGAATAATTGCTTCCTAAAGAAGACAACAACAATAGACAAGGAAACATAGAAGGGGAGAGTTGCATTGGGCCTCAAACATAGAAAAAAACCTAGAGGAAACTAATGAATACCGAGTGCATGAGAAAGAGTCTCCTCCAAGAAGAGCAAACATGTTTTTATCCAGTATCATGTGGAAATCATACAAATAACTATATATTATCTGAACAAGTTGTGCATATATATATAATATTTATATGACATGTGTAACAGTAAAAGAAACAGGTGGCAAATTTTAATAATAATCATATATAGGAATGGCTGAAAAAAATCAAAGAGAAGAAATAATTTAAATATATTATGATTTTAAAATAAATATATTTGAAAAGAATTGATTACTCATACCTTCATTTACAGTGAATTTGAATTTGCTATTTCCATTTATTAAAACCATAATTATCAAAAAATACATCAAGGGGTTATTACAACTCTAAATATCTAGGCAACAAGCACCAGGTCACCCAAGTTCATAAAAGGAACACTGCTATAGCTACAAGCACATAATGGCCTTCACACAAGATTGGTGACTTCAGATTTCCATTCTTGACAAGATACAGATCTCTTAGATAAAACCTAAACTGGGAAGTTCTGCAGTTAAATGAAATCATAAACTAAGCAAAACTAAGAATAAGAAGGCAAACATCTCTCCAAACATAGAAGAAAATATCTTCTTCATAGCACTTTATAGAACTTTTTCTAAAATGATGTATGTGTGTGTTAGTATGTATGTGTGTTTGTATATGTGTGTGTGTGCATGTAGGCATGTATGCATATGTATGAGTGTGTGTGTGTGTGTGTGTGTGTGTACAGGAACATATATAACCTATAACCACTTCATAATAGATCATAAGACAACTTGAAATTGTAGATTCCAGACTGGCCTGAAGATTCGTTCATACTAGAAACATAGAAACCAAAATGATACTAATTTTACTGTGTTATTTTAAAAATCATTGTAACTAAATGCATATATAAATTTCAGTAGTTAGTATTTCAGAAAATAATTAACAATAAAGCTAATTATATTAGATATTTTTTGAGAAAGATAGATCACAATAAATATAATTTTAAAATGAAGATTTTTAAAAATTTGATTCGATAAGTAAGTAAGTAATTTGTTTTTATGAGACAGGGTTTCTCTGTGTAGCTTTGGAGTATGTCTAGAACTCACTGTAGACCCTGCTGGTCCTTCCCTCACAGGTATCTGCCTGCCTCTCCCTCAGGAATTCTGAGATTAAATGCATGCACCATCATTGCTTGATTTAATATGAAGTACTTTAAGTTTGCAAATATACACATAACTTAGCATATGCTTAAACAGATAAATGTCTCTCAATATCACAAAGAAATTTCAGTTTGTATTAATCACTAGTTCAGAAACAGACAAGATACATAGTTAAAGATAGCTATCTCAGCAAACTTAATAACAAACACATAAAAGTCAAATCTGCAATACATATTAGCACATATTATATTTTAGCAAATTGTCTGTAAAAAAATTTTCTCAATGCTGTTTTGACATCCTTGTTTCTTAGACTGTATATAATGGGATTAAACATGGGAGTCACAACAGTATAGAAAAGAGAAAGCACTTTGTCAGTTCCACCCGAATGACTAATATTAGATCTAAAATATGTAATCATACCTGATCCAAAAAATAACATCACAACTGCAAGATGAGATGAACAGGTGGAGAAGGCTTTGGCCTGACTGGTGGCTGATGGCAACTTCAGCACTGTAGAGATGATTTTACTATAGGAAAAGACTATTAACAGGAATGGAACCACACCAAATAACAGAGCACCTAGGAAAACCATCAGCTCATTCACAAAGATGTCCCCACAGGCCAGGTGAAGTACGGGGGGTATGTCACAGAAGAAGTGGTTGATTTGGTTGGAACCACAAAATGAAAGAGAAAAAATCTGTGATGTCTGCCCTATCTGTGCTGGAATTCCACTGATCCAGGAGCCAATCACCAGCTGAGAACACAGTCTCTGGTTCATGACTAGAGGATAGTGCAGAGGTTTGCAGATGGCCACATAACGGTCATAGGCCATGACAGCCAGCAGGAAGCACTCTGTAGCCCCCAGGATAAGAGTGCAGCACATTTGTGCAGCACAGGCAATGAAAGAGATGGCTCTTCGCTGGGTCCCAAGGTTGAAGACCATTCTGGGGAGAGTAATTGATACATAGCACATCTCTAAAAAGGAAAAGTTGCCAAGGAAAAAAATACATGGGTGTCTGAAGAGCAGAGTCCAGCCTTGTGATGAGCACAATGGTGCCGTTGCCCAATAGGATAAAGGAATACATGACAACCAGCAGTCCAAACAGAAACCACTGGAGATGAGGAACATCTGAGAATCCCAGAAGAACAAATTCCTTCAGATTGGTTAGATTTTCTCCTTGTGGTTTTTGATGGTGGTTCATCTGTGAAGTAGATTCAGTCAGCGTGGCTGTTTACTTTCCCATTGGGGAAAAAAGGCTTTTACCTTAATATAAATTCACCCAGATTGATCTTTATTATCTGATCAATAGTGTCTACCATAAAGGAACTTTTGCTCATAATTTTAGTTTTAGCATATTATAACTTTTTCATTATTGCTGTATATTAAAATTTCTTTAAAACTTAATGTTAGACTGCCTAGGTCCATAGTTCAGTGTACACTAAACTATGATCTAAGCATAGCAGAGACCTCAACATCATTGGAAGCTACTTCTGATAAATACACTAACAGATTCATTTGCATTGTCTCTGATAGCATTTGTTACATATCCTGAGAAGTGGGCTGGAGTGTGAGCTGAGCAGTTAAAAAAACTGGTTTTTCCTTATAACTACTCTGGTTTGATTACCTGAACCAAGTTAACAACTCATAACTCTCTGTAACTCCAGCTTAGGCTGGATGATTTGAAATGTATATAACCTAGCAAAGAATTTATACATATAATGTGGAACTAAAAAACATTAGAAAGAAAACGGTTTTTTATTCTTATGAATTTTGTTAGATCTCTAAAACAAAATATCATTGATTTTTCATAATATAATTTTAAAAATATTTACTATAAATATAAAATAAAATTGTTTTATGTATGACTCTCTTGGGGTATGAATTGTTGTCTAGGTTCTCTGAGATTGTAATTTGTGGACTGGCTTTTTTGCTTTATGTTATAAAACGATTTATAAGTGAGTACATGTGATAATTGTCTTTCTGTTTCCTCTCAAACCACATTGTATCTCCAATAGATAGCCACTAGAAAAAGAAAAATTAGTTTTCTCCAATGCAGAACTCAGGGCATACAAGCCACTCTTAATACCAAACCTCATGCCCAACAGTGAATGGACAACACAAAACAAACCCAGTGATATTTTGGGAGGTTATTTGCTTTTTAATGGTTTGTCTGTCCTTTTTCTTTTCTTTTCTTTTCTTTTTTTTTTTTGGAAACCTTACAAATCTTTAAATGTATTTTGGATTCTGGTTTTGTGTTTTGTGGAATTTCTGTGTGTGAGAATATATGTGTTTGTATGATATGTACTTCTTATGTTTTTATTTTACTCTTTTTTTCTGGTTGTTTGTTTTATTCTATTCCAGTTTGTTTGTTTTAATTTTTCATATTTTATTTTCTTATTATTTGCTAGAGGTCTGTTGTTTTCTAATCATATAAAGAAAGGAATGTGTATGTTTTTGGGACGAAGTTCAGGGACAGGAAACCATAATCAGAATATAACTAATGAAAACAAAAGCTAATATCCATAAAAATATGGACAAATATAAAATTGTACACACCAATGCCTTAACACAATATTTATTTATTTATTTCTTCAAACATTTTATTGTAATAGTCTACAATTAAAAGTTTTAGTGTTCTCCCTTTTAGTTAGTTTGAGTACTACTATTTATTTATTTCAAAGATTGCTTTATTTTATGACTTAATTTGTACATATTTACCTCATTTTTCACTTTTTAATGACAAGCAATGTATCAATCATGCCATAAACATTCGACATATCACAGTTAAAAGAAGCATAATTTTGAATCAGAGTAAGTAGTGGTTTTAGAAGATTTAATCCACTTAATTCTGCTTATAACACATTTCTTAGCAGGATGAAGGTAGGAGTGCAGCAGAGGAAAGTCAGTGCTAAGTGTAGAGGGCCCAGGTTTGGAGTCTGGAGTCACATGAAGCAAAGTCATGGACTATCTGGTTAAACTCTCTGTACACCATTACAATTTTAAAGATTCCCCAAGCAAATTATTCAAATAAACATTTTAAAATTCACTTTGTAAAAGGATTTATAGTGATCCTAAAATCTGGTAAACTTTAATAATGTTTTATGATTTCTCCTCATAGTAAACTTCCTTCATCAGACTTTAATTTCATTTTTAGCTTTTCTGTTTCTTGTTGGTGAGATTAAAACCCTCCTTGACCAGTTTTATTTGTAAGAGTAGAAATTATTGCTTATTAACTCAAAGAGACAATTTGCTATTTTTCTCTACTTATATATACATCTAGATATTTTATATTAGTGAAGTATTATATTCCAGGAATTCATCACACTACGTACTTAAACTTCATTGGTGATCTTATTTATTTAGCTTGCTGAAAATAATTTTTATTCACATCTTCTTGTTTGAGAGTTAGGTCTTTTGTATGGTCAAAGAGAATATTTTCATGCAGCCACAAAGGGGTCATCATTTATTTTAGGTACTAATTTTCTACTTTTACAATGGCAAAGAAGACATTTCTAGGAAATTCCATCTGAGATGATCTCTGACTCTGCAAAATGATGATTTGGACATTGTCTAGGACTAAAGCTGTAGTAGCAGAATCATCAGTATATAATATGTGTTGTAGCTGAAATTTTATTCCACTATTTTTCTATTGTGTAACATATATTACACAATATATAATAACATTTGGCCACAATACATTGAGCTATCCAATGATATAAGAGTTATAAAACTCAAGATTATTGTGTGACTCACATAAGTTATTATAGACAAAAAGTAAAAACCACTTGACACAGACATGTCATTCTTTATTCTACAAATATTATTTATACTATTTTTCAAATACCACATTTAATTCTTCTACATTTTAATTGTTTTATTCTAAATATTTTAATCACAATCTCATCAAAAGACAATCTTTGAATCTCTGCTTTTGTTTGAATATTTTTTTTGAAATAGTGTCATTTCCCTATAATAATAAGATTTTAATGAAACCTTTAAAGTGTGTCTGACGGTGATACAGTCATGGGTTTGTTTTTACCTTTTGCCTTCCTTTCACTTCTCTTTAATAGGTTTTCATTATCAGGATTCCACATGAGGGCCTTTGGTGGTTTTCTTTATGCTTTGGTATGAACGTTGACTGATCCTAAATAAGGTAAGAGGTAAATAATTCACTTCTTCAGTCATCTATATTTTTTTATTTGATTGTTCTCAGCTCCATCTGATGCTCATTATGCAGTTCAGCTTTGAATTAAACAGATTCTGTTTAAAGGAAATTCTCATTCTCAAGTATAAGAAGCTGATAATACAGAGAAAAAGAACAATAAACTATTCCCATACCATATTTTCAAATGGCAATGATTAATATGGCTACTCCTAACAAATATTTCCTGACCTACTTACACTACAATTTAAAGTTATGTAATAATAAATCTAGTTACTAAATTACATTCTGAACATTGCTGTGTCTTCTGCTCTCAAGGAGATTAAGCTATAAATAGGTGGAATTTACTCAGTGACCTCTACTCAAATAATATTTATTGTTTTAGAAAATGTTTAATTTATAATAAGATTGCAGTAATAAGATTGATTCCAGGGTATTTCTTTTATAAGTCTCTGTTGTCTGAATAAATGCAAAGACTTAAAAGAATTTGTAACAGTAATCTCAGTCATTCACAGGTCAGAAGATTCATAAACTTTTCAGAGTGCATTTGCTAGGCATACATATTATAATTCCTTTAAAGACTTTAACTACATTGAAGCTAAAATACTTCTTATTATTTTATAAAATCCTGATTTTTATGATTTTATTATGATTATCAAATAAGTAAAATCAATTAGTCTTTGGATTTTTCAGATTTATAAATCTATTCTATAAGCTAATAAACTTCCTATGAAAATACGATTAAGACCTAAAAAAGAAATATGCATTTTTGTTGTTAATTTGTTAAAATGTGTTGCTTCAAAATAAAGTTTCTTATATAAGCTTTATATGTTTATCAAAGTTATCAATGGTGCAAAGTTCTCTTTTTCTGATATGGTACAACACCTGTGCTTAGTATAACAATTACAATATTAATTGTATTTATTTGATAAAATGCATTAAATTTACATTATTTCTTAAAATATACACAAATTTTCAAATAAATCATATTGAACTACAATGAATATCAGAATAAGATAAGTAATACTTACCTTCTTAAGGACATTAATTTTGACTTTTTAATCACCATGATTTCGTTATCTCATTTATATCAAGTGGAAACACGTGTCATTAAAGCTTTAGAGTTTACTGTAAAGAAAGTCTGTATCTGACAACCATAAAGTTCTCCTCAAATAAAAGCAGCTCTGTCCCCATGAGAATTGTCTTTATGGATCTAAATTTAGACACCAGAGGACCTCTTTGGTGTTTGATTATTTGCTAGTTTTATTTTCTTCCTAGATAATGCTTAATCCAATTTGACACGTAAATTGGGCACCCACTGGAATTAAAAGTATGGTGTGGTTTGTTTCCTAGATATGGACAGTTATTGAGCAACACTGTGAGAAATAATACAAAATTTTCACCTAGATAATAATTACCTAATTTTGTAAAATGTATGGCTGTGATATTGTCTATTATGAGGATATTATGTACAACCGTAATTGACAGTAAACTGCTTGTAAGCATGTATTTTGTCTCCAACCAGTATACTATAATAGGTTCTGTGCCCTGGTATGCACAGGGTTGCCTGTGTGGTTGTTTTAACAAAGAAAATGTACTTTAATAGGACTAATGAGAATCTATATGAAGTCAAGTTGCATTAATAGAAAATCCTTGTGAAAGGAGTCCATGTATACTAAACTTCAGGCCTTAGAGTGACAATTGCTCCTAATATTTAGAAACTTTAGGAATCTTCAATGAGTGAGAAAACAATATGGTGTAAATATATATTGCAAAAAAATCTAAATAAAAGTTATTTTAAAGAATATAGTCACTGGAGATGAATTTGTTAGGTCTCTACAACACATATACATGCTATTCACCAAATAGTGACTTTTAATAATTTTGATGGTCCTTAGAAAATCATTCTTGATCAGATTGTCTCTTATTGTACTATGAGAGCAAATGATATTTGGTAAAGTTCATTACTCGTTGAGAAGACACTAAAATAGTCATAGAAAGGTAGGAGGAGCTAGTAATGATACTTCATGCAAGACCTATTACGGCAGAGCTCAGGATGAAATTGTATTACCAACCAGGAATAAATGTTTTAGGTACACATTCAAAAGTTAGCTGATCTGAAGGGATTCCTAAGCCCTCAGATGAATGAACAGAGAGACATTTTTGAGGTAGAGAATATAATATCTTGCAAAATCAAACAAGCATAAATAATTATTTTAAAAATGGTAAGACAAATTCTCAAACTGTGGATATTAAAACAAAATGATTTATACAACTGAATAACCTTTGAGGAAAGAAATTGTTATTAATTATTCAAACTATGAAAAATTGATGTTAATTTATTTATGGTCTACTTAGGATGTAAAATCGTGAACTCATCTAACATTTATTTCTGAACAATTGCTAATTTATTCATATCTAAATTTTTCAATTAAAGATAAATATTAAAAAGATGTTTTCATACTTATATGGAAATAAAGTGATATCATCTTTAGATTCTATAATTCAACCTGAAGGCCAATAAAGTCTTCTGCTTCAATGTTTCTAGCCAACCCTTTGACTAAACTTCTCTACTACCACCGCTTATGCCCCTCATTCTACTATCAATGCCTACGTTTGACTTTCTGCATCATTCTACTTAGGTGTTTTATATATTATGTCTTGCTTATATTACATAAGTCAACATCCCTCACATTTTCTATGTTGTCACAAATGAGAAGACTTTCTTCCAGGTAATAGTTTCATTCTACCTGTCGCAACATTACGCTATCTGTTTAGTTGCTATCGGTAACTAGATTTCTGAAACACTTTGGCTATTATGGATTTTGCTGACATGGAAACAACTGTTCAGGCATTTGCTCAGAACACTTCTTGGATTTCTGTAGGAGACATAACTTGTTGCAAAAGTGATACGTGTGATAAAACATGATATTCTAATTTTCATGATTTGAGAAACTCACATATATCCTTATATAATAAACTTTGTAATTTATATTTCTGTCACAAATACTCAAAAAATAATTTCCCTCAAATCCATCAATTCTTTCATTTTAGTTATTTTACATTAGAAAATATTAATGTGTATTATTTTATTTGGGTTTCCTTAGTAAATAAGTATTGAAGAATTTTTCATCTGTCTATCAGGCATCTTAATGTCCTAGAAACATCTACTCATATATATTTTATTAGGTTATTTGTGTTTTGAATACAGAGTTTCTGGATATCATTTATGTTTATGATGGTTTTCACATATTTGACCCTTTAAAGTCAAAGCTGTTGTTCAACTTAGTGTATTGTTTTATCTGTACTCAGTGAGAATCATGGTGGAAGCACTTGTCTCTCTGAGTAAAATTATAGATGTCATTAGAGCTGCCTGTGGGAAGCTGTCACACATAATCATGTATACCCTCAGTGATCCTCAATCGTCTCATCCTATTGGAGGAAGGAGTGAGGTCACAGTTTTTCCAAAGATTGTTGGTTAGTTCAGTAACAATGGTGTCTACCCTAATAATCTATTTATTAATAAGTTTGTCTAATCAAAAATGGTAACTTAAATCAGTTTACCTGCTTATTTGTATTTGCCTGTTTGTGAGATGCACTTCTTTTATTTTTCTATTTTAAATAGTAGGATAATTAATTAGGATGCTTGTGTTATGATTTATAAACTAGCACATGTTTGCCATTTGACAAGTAACAGTTTTCCTCACATATTTCATGAAAAAGACTTCAAAAAGTTTACAATATTTTCTAGGAAAACAGTTTTAGTTCATTGTTCATCATTTGATCTATTTCAAACTTTAATGAACTGTCCACTCATGTCACATAAGGCAATATATTTCAGATGAAATTAGACATTTATTTCTCAAATTCTAATGTTTTTATATTAATAAATGGGTTTAAGAAGTTCCCACCTGTTTCCAATGACCCTTAAGTACCTCAGGATATTTATAAATATTGAACAATAGAACATCAAAACCTAAAACATTATGACTTTGAGGTATGTATGTGTGTTCTAATGTGTGTGTGTGTTTGTGTGTGCTTCTATGTGAATTCATTGACAGGGCCCATAGGTATGGATTCATTCTATCTTGACTAAAGGTCAGAGAGTTGGAACTTCTGTTACTTCAAGGTTGTTGTCAACATGTGTGGCTAATATCCAGCCCTGGTATTTCAGGCATTAGGAAGTAGACAGGTTTCTACCTTAAGCAAAAAGCTAAGGGCCCAACTAGGTTCCTACTCTCTTAGGGAGATAACTATGGATTCCAAGCAGGGACTGGTTTGCCTACAGAATGTTTTGGTTTAGGCTGTGAGTGTTACTTGTCTTATTCTGGCAACAGAATGTTTAACGGAGAATGTAGCCTGTAATTCTTCAGCCAGTCTGCTCATTTCCTTGTATCATGTTAATGAATTTTTTTTTTTGCTATTCCTATCCTTTGGGGTCGTGATATTTAACCAAATGGATATTAAATGTGGGCATCTTTCTCTATATACTGGATGTCCCTCCCAATGTTATCCTCTGTTTCTGTCTCTTATTTCTCCTCTATCTTTGTTCCTTTTGCCTAATAATTTTAATCCTCGTGCTCCTACCCTGGAATGTATGGACCTGCGGTAGCTAGAAGACTGGCGGAAGTCACCCCAAAATTGTGGCTTACGACCATACATGAATGTGCTTATATGTCCTTGCATATGGGAGGTGTTGAATCATGCTTATCATAGTGCATGACTGTCTTCTCACTGAGGCTAGAGGAGAATGTTTAGTGTCCTTCTGTATAGCTCTCCATACTATTTTCTCCTTTTAAATAATTGGAAATAGACTAACCACAAACAAGGTTCAGACATGCTCTTATCTGTTCCCCACAGTACAGGAATATCTATGACCCTCCCATATATTTAACTAGGTGACGGGTATTGAAACTCAGGATATATATTGCAAAGAAACCTCTTTTACCCAGTAAGCCATGTTAGCACATCCCTTTTACTACTCTCCTTTTTTTTCACATACTAGATTTCAGGGTTTCTTACAGTGAACTTCATTGAAAACCATGGTTATTAAAATGTCAGAAAGATGGATAGAACTTTTAGAAGTTAAATGTGATAAATATATCATCAAGATCTTTGTGCACTGTCCAAAAGCACATGGGAACAAAAAATAGCTTTTATAATAGAGATTACTGAACTCTATATATATTCTTAATAGATTGAAAAATTATTTCATGTGTAAGATGTGGCATATCCAGAGGTTGTCAGAGCTCTTAGACACAGAATACTAATAGTAAATATCTATTTAATTCATACAACAATGTATTTAACACATATTGTTATTAAAGGACTATTGGTAATTCTGTTGAAAGCTGAATGAGAAAATATCAACAAATTGGATAATGATATATTAAATTAGGTATATAATCTTTCTGTTCAGTTATAACATATTTCTAAAACATGAATTATGTTCAAAATTTACAATAGAATATGTAATTTACATTGTACATCCACATTAAAATATCATGTTCTTTTTATATTTTGTTAAATGTTGACAGATTAATATGTAGAAGATAGTTCAAAACAATATAAATCAAACTATTATTCAAAATGACAAAGGCACTTCTGAGAAATAAAGTCATTAGTATTTTGAAGAAATGAATAAAATTTAACCAATTACTTAAGTAATTATGTAAGAAGCAATTAAACATTTATTCCAAAGCTCTAGGTTCTATTTTATAAGTAACAGTTTTCTCAATGCAGCAATCACATCCTTGTTCCTGAGGCTGTATATCAGGGGGTTGAACATGGGAGTCACAATGGTGTAGAATAGAGACAGCAGTTTGTCAATTCCTGGAGAATGAGTGGACTTCGGTCTCAAGTAGGTAACAGTAGCGGATCCAAAAAATAAAAACACTACAAGCAAATGGGAAGAACATGTGGAGAAGGCTTTTGCCCTTCCAGTGGCTGTTGGCAATCTCAGAATAGTGGCAATGATTTTAGTATAAGAGGCAAGTATCAACATAAAAGGGAAAGCAACAAAGAGCATAGCCACTAAATAGACAGAAAGCTCATTCACTGAAGTATCCCCACAGGCCAGTTTAAGAATGGGAGGTAAGTCACAGAAGAAGTGGTTGATTTGATTAGAATTGCAAAAATTCAGGGAAAATATCTGACAGGTTTGTCCTATCTGGACTGGGATGCCCCCGAGCCAGGAGCCTGCAGCCAGCTGAGTGCATTTTGTTGGGTTCATGATGAGTTGATAGTTCAGAGGATTGCAGATGGCCACATAGCGGTCATAGGACATCACAGCCAGGAGAAAGCATTCTGTGGCTCCAAGCATAAGGAAGAAACACATTTGTGTGGCACAGCTCAGCACAGAAATGCTTCTCTCTTGAGTACCAATGTTAAACAAAATCCTCGGCAGAGTTACTGATACATAACAGATTTCCAGGGAAGAAAAATTTGCCAGAAAAAAATACATGGGCTTCTGTAGTGCAGGATCAATTCTAGTAATCACAATTATGAAGCTGTTTCCAATCAAGATAATCAAGTACATTATGGAGAACATGCCAAACAGAAACCCTTGAAGGTTTGGAAGGTCAGAGAATCCCAGAAGGAGAAACTGTGTCACAGTAGAAGTATTGTGCTCTTCCCTGATTTCTCTGTATTTCATCTATGGAGATGATTTAAGGAAAAACACAAAATATTTCCTTGCCCATGGATTCTTTTGTCACTTTTAAAGCAATGGTAACACAATTCTAAACTTACCACTTTCCATGAAGAATAAGTATGATTTGTATATGCTCCAAAGTTTTAAAGAAGATTAGTTTTTTTTTTTTGCTTGAAGTCATACAAAATAGTCATATATTTTTGCTCTGTTATTTTGTTGGGTTTGGATGGTAAGCCATGATATGTTAATTTTGTTCTCTTAGCTGAAAATGGAGTTTCTGCTTTATTTATTTTAATAATCAATATGTTTTCTGATTATAAATTTCTACTGATATTGTTGTTGTATGATCAGTATTTCAAGAGCCATTTTAATATATGACTAAATATACTTAAAGACACTTAAAGTACTTTTCAGCAATAGTTCCATTTTTGGATCATTTTAATCTGAAATTAGTTAATTGCAACAGCAATATTAGATAGTGTGGCCCTTATTACTATTTTGAGTTTTTGGTTCAGTATAAGATTTTTGAAATTGGAAGTCATAAATGTTAGTCACATTTTCATATTTACACAATATTCAAATAGAAACTCAAGATGTAATGAAGACTGTCAGATCATTTTCTTATCCAGGGAATTTGAGAGTTTGAAGTAGTCTCACTAGTGTCTTTGGTACAGAAGTAGGTCTAAGTAGATCGTACATTCCTCTACTGTGTATAACTCTACAGCTGGAAAGCAACATTACAGCAACTCGTTCTGAGCATTTTCTAGTTAATCCCATCCTCCCAAAGATGCTGACCGTGTCTAGAAACTCTGTTCTACTCAATCTACTTTATTGAATAGATTTGTGTGGAAACAGACATGATCACCTTGGCATGTGCTTTTCCATCATGTTCTTTTGTTATTCTCTATCTCTAGACAACTAATTATTAAATTTTATTTTATTCTGGTGGGTGGTCCTTGGACTTCCCACAGGGCAGGGAACCATGATTGCTCTTTTGGTGGACGAGGAAGGGGGATTTGACTGGGGCGAGGGGTAGGGAAGGGGAGGCGGCGGTAGGGAAGAGACAGAAATCTTTAATAAATAAATAAATAAATAAAAAATGTCTATGAATTATTTGAAATAGGATAACCTTTAAATTTTCTTCTAAATGATATCAATAAAACCACTGCCTTATTTGAGATTAATATACTCCTGTGCCAAACATTTCCCTTTCCTTCCCATTTCTCTAATTTTCAAAACTCTATTCTGATTACTGTATTTGTCTTCATTAGCTTGCAGATATGCTTTTCTCCATGATTTCCTTGACTCTGTAGTTACCAGATGCAAGTATATGAATTAGTGGTTTTTACTCTTACAGGATCACTCAATTATGTCATTCTTTTCAATATTTATTGACCTGATTGACGTATTTTTATTTATCTAAAAACAAAGGGACAAACTGGCAACAGAAAGGTGACTGACCTCAACCCATGATTTAAGGAATGTGAATGACTGATATTCAAGAATTCACATTCAAAATATTGATGCCAAATGAAAATGAGGCACATCAGTAGCTTTTAAGATGATCAAATGTTAAAAATAATTTTTTTGCACTTTTAATTTTCATATGGAATATAAAATACCACAAAATAAGTATTCCTTAATAAAATAAAATTATAAAAACTTTCAACAAAATACAAAGACTTCAATAATAATTTAATATTTTATTCTGAAAATGCTGTAAGTGAATATATGCAATGAATGGGAACTGCCAGTAAAGCCTAGCATTAATAAACTAGGATTCCAAGGACAAAAACTATAGTCTGAGGCTATATTTTAAATATAAATTATGAATTATTTAAATTTTTCTTTTATTAAATTCACTGTATTAGTAGTTATAGAGACAACTAACAAAGAAAATAAAAAAGTTTGTTTAAATTATTTTATCATAGATTTATAAGCATTATGTATGCTATATTTGCTTGAATAATAGATACATTTTGGATGTATCTCAAAAAGTTTATCATAGAAGACTGAAAATGTACCAATACCAAAGTCCCGATGTAATAGATTTGAAATTAGGATCAACTAGTGTTTTCAAAGTATTAAAAATAGTTAGAAAGGGTTTTACTTCTTCCGTAGCTGCAGAAAATCTTTTTATTAATTTTGTTCTGTTTTCTGATTTGGTGAGGGAACATATTTTCATTTGTAAAGTTTCCATAGATTTATTCTCATTAAGGTAATGACTATTTAGAACCACATATGAAAAAGATGTTGGAACTACACTAATCTACCCAAATAGCACTTAGCTGGTTTTTCATTTATAGTGCTGTTGCAGCCCTGGACTTATTTTGGGAAAGCACTTGGCTATCGTATTATTCCCCGAGTTCCCAGTGCCTGTAAGACTTGTTCTCTAGAACCTTTGCAATTATAGCAATTGTTTTACTCTTGAACACTTTCAGGAAACACAGTTAATACTCGAGAAAAGAAAACCTCTCACATTTTGTAAATGTAAACGCTTTTGTTTTATTCAATTATTTTATGCATATTTATCTGTCATCTTCTTTGAAAGACTGATTCCCTTCCTTACAGTTACTCTACTGTTACACAGGGTATAAACGTCTCTGATCAAATTTATAAAAAAGGAGATAAAGGTTGGAAAGGCAGGTACAATGATACAAATTCAGAAAGGATTTTCTTAGCAGAAATCACTAAAGACACATGAAAATTTAATAATGATATAATATTTTCATGTTAACTTACAGGATTTAATTATTAAGTCCTAGAAAACTTTGTAGTTGTTTGTAGATGTATTTTAATGCTGCTTATTATTGATCATTTTAGAATGTACAATTATTTTATGAACTCTGATCTCCTACTAATTCATATTAAATAAAATATATAAACTGCCTAAATAAGTTTCATAAAAGATAAATAATAACTTTAATTGGATAAAATAGACTAACGTACTGATATAAATGAGCACATAAGATGCTGTCTGTAGTGATAATTTTGATATATTGCCTTTTATACTATAGCATATTTTATATTTTGTTATTTGATCAGTATCATAAAATGTTAGAAAAGCTAAAAATGCTAAAACAACATTTGAAATAAAAAGCATTAGATTCAAAATTCTTTTAAATTACCTTGCTCAATTCCCTGCCATTGTGGTATTTAAAAAGGGAGACAAATTCCATGTATATTTGATATGAGCCAAATGTAGCTGAGCGTATGTTTGTAGAACTAAGTTAAATATGAATCTTACCTTTATTGGTTAGTAAAAGAAAATTATGTGTAATCCTGGGTTTTAAAGCTTAAAAACTTCTTTGTGTTTAATGGCATAACACTTTCAAGCCTGTATTGTATCGTGAAGTACACAGTGCTGCTTAAATAGGAAATTATCTCTGTCTCTGGGGATACGTACGTTCCCCATACTACCTTCTAACAGAGGAAAACTTTTGTTTTTGCATTAAAAGTGAAGCATAATAATATATAAATGAAATGAGAAAAGTAAAATTAAGACTATTCCTTTTAGCACATTCTGCTTTGTTTTTCAGTTTTGTGATAATTAAGAAAAATAAATATTGTCAAATAGTGGATTTACACCCCTTTAATCGTAGCACTTGGGAGGCAGAAGCATGTGGGTCTCAGAGTTCCAGGCCAGCCTGATCTGCAGACTAAGTTTCAGGGCAGCAAAGGCTGCTACACAGAGAAAACCTGTCTTACAAACAACAACATCAACAATAACTGAATATTGAGAGAATCAGAAATTGCCATGGGTATCTGTGAATGTGTTCTAATGTGTGGTAGTGCTTTATACTTGTGCCTGTAGAGCTCCATATATGGACCACTGTGTCAGTGACACCAAGGAAGAGTAAGAAGATTTGATGGTGATATAGGCACAATGCATGCTAATGATTTTATCTTCATTCATATCTCCACAGTTATGAATGCTTTTATATAAGGTTCAGTCTTCTTTGCTAGTTTTCTATATTTTATATCTCCACAGCAAATTTTTTAAAGTAAATAAATCGTCAATACACATTGTAAAACTTGCGAATAATCTCAGTATTCATTTTTAGTTTTTATTTATAGTTATATTTTAATGACATTTATTCTATGCATATCATCATTTACCGTACAGAAGAAATCAACTCTAAACAAGCAAGCACTGTACTTATATAGTCTGCCTAATGAGAACTTTGTGACATGAAGATAAGCAAAATAAATTTCTTAGTATGTATGAGGTTTTTACTAAGAATACCATCACTACAGAAACAAACTATAAAGAAAACCTTCAACTCTTATGTTGAAAATGAGCACTTAGGAACATTATTTAAAGTCAAATTAGGTAGAGAAGTGCACGCAGGTTTTGTGCATATCTTTTATCCAGTGCCATTGTCTACTGTGTGTGCTTGCTTCTTGTATATGTAATAATGACCATGATTCAAATGAACATGTAGAAGGAAAAGTTATATTTGACTGACAGCTCATCTAGCAAATCATCCAGAAACAAATTAATATAGGGAGTTAAGCGGGACTTTGAGCCAGAAATTTCCACTAATAATTTACTTCCTATGATTTGTTAACCTACTAATATAAAGCCCATGTCCAGCTGCCTAAGGTAGCACTGCTAACAGCAGACTTTAGCATCGTAAATCAATAATAAATTAAGAAAATGCCCCACAGAAATATCCAGGGACCCCCACATTGGAGGGCTTTTCTCACAATGTCCCCACATATCACATGTCCGAAAGTAGTTGTGGCAGGTTGACAAGAAAATTTAGCTACAACGCTATATCTTTAAAAGAGTACATTCTAACTTAACACTAATTTGTAAAAGAGAATTACAGAATTTTTGATAATACAACAGCAACTCTGCTAGACGATTCAAGCCATTCCCTGTCTGCATTCTTCTTGGTGCTTGTAGTTGGAGATTAGAATTTTCAGATCATTCTGTATCCATTGCTTTGGCATTATAGTCTCTAAACCACTGGCCTAGTAAGCCTGATTAATTGTTCTGTTATAAAGCACTGTATGTTTGGAAGTTAATAATGGTCAGTTGGTAGTAGATATAGAACCGTCTGTCAACATAAACAAATAAACTTTTATTTTGGAAACATTTGCCATTGAAAAAAATAAAGCACCATGGAAGCCCATCATTTCATCCACAATGATGTCCATATAAAACAAGTGAAACAGCGGGAGAGGCCATGTCAATGGAAAAAAAATGAATTAGTAGGAATCACAAACAGACCCAAAAAACATCTGCAAATCTGCCCCGTGTAAATAAGAATTCTACTAACCTAAGAACCCACCACAACTGAATCCATAGTTTAGACATCAGCAAAGAGGGCTACAGAAGGCCATGTAGCCATAGCTATGAGAGAGTGTCCCAAGAACACAGGTAGTTAAACAAAGTATTTTAGACAAATTAGTGCAGACACCCATTCTGTTATTTTCTAAGTAACAGTTTTCTCAATGCAGCAATCACATCCTTGTTCCTGAGGCTGTATATCAGGGGGTTGAACATGGGAGTCACAATGGTGTAGAATAGAGACAGCAGTTTGTCAATTCCTGGAGAATGAGTGGACTTCGGTCTCAAGTAGGTAACAGTAGCGGATCCAAAAAATAAAAACACTACAAGCAAATGAGAAGAACATGTGGAGAAGGCTTTTGCCCTTCCAGTGGCTGTTGGCAACCTCAGAATGGTGGCAATAATTTTTGTATAAGAGGCAAGGATCAACATAAAAGGGACAGCAGCAAAGAGGATAGCCACTAAGTAGACAGACAGCTCATTAATTAAAGTGTCTCCACAGGCCAGCTTGAGAATGGGAGGTAAGTCACAGAAGAAGTGGTTGATTTGTTTAGAACTGCAAAAATGAAGAGAGAATATCTGACAAGTTTGTCCTATCTGGACTGGGATGCCGCCAATCCAGGATCCTGCTGCTAGCTGAATGCATTTCGTTGGGTTCATGACCAAGGGATAGTGCAGGGGATTGCAGATGGCCACATATCGGTCATAAGACATCACAGCCAGCAGGAAGCATTCAGTGGCTCCCAGCATTAGGAAGAAGCATGTTTGTGTGGCACAGGCCAGCTTGGATATGTTTCTAATCTGAGTACCGATGTTGTACAGAATTCTAGGAAGAGTGACTGACACATAACAGATTTCCAAACAAGAAAAGTTTGCCAGGAAAAAATACATGGGCTTCTGTAGTGCTGGATCAATTCTAGTGATTACAATTATGAAGCTGTTTCCAATTAGGATAATTAAGTAAACTATGGAGAACATTCCAAAGAGAAACCCCTGGAGGTTGGGGAGGTCAGAGAATCCCAGAAGGACGAATTGGGTGACTGTGGAGGCATTGTCCTGTGCACTGATCTCTGCATATTCCATGTTTGGAGATGACTCATTCGGAAGTGCAGATCATGTCACTGCCTTTGATTTTCTTATATAGCACATAAGCTACATATATCACACTCCAAACTTCCTAATTTTCTAAAGAATACAAAGATATACACATGTATCTTATATGTTTTCTCAAATGCTGAGGAAGTATACTTCTAAACAACTACCATATAGAGAGAAATTTTCAGTACTTTTGTTTGTATATTTGTAGTGTTATCATTTTGTGCTTTCTTGGATTATTATGCACACAGCTTTAATTGCTTTCTCAATACTTTAAGTGCAGAATTTGGGTTAATATTGTTAAGTAATGATTTATTTTCTTTAAATTATTGTTTTAATTTATTTTAATTTACCCCTCCATTTCTGTTCAGCAAAGTTATACCACCCATAGGTATGATTCTTTCTTACTATTGACATCTCTGCCAAATATTTTGTTTTATGATTATTTTGAAATTAATTTCAGAAATTATAAATAATACATAAGTAAATATTCAAAAGGTCCTAAAAATGTGCAGTGATAAAATATATTACTCTTTCAACTTTATTCCTCTTTTAGGTTTGCTATTTTGAAACAGGATAAATTAGTACAAATAGTTTAACTGTCCACCAAATATTATATGGAATTTAAAACAATTAAATGTGGTGTTTCCTCTCAGACTATGAAAACCAATGTCCTAAATTTTATACAGATTTTAAAGTTTGTGTCCTTAAACTAGGAACTTAGTACTAAATAAAGAAAGTTAATGTCATTCAATCTCAGGATGCTGAAGGATCAGAAGTTCTCCCACACTTTCCCATCTGCCCACATGCTCAGGGAAGTGTACCTAAGGGGTGTATTTCTCTATTCTGAGTAAATGTCTATTGTATCAAAACTTTGTCCATCAGATCTAACGTCACGCTGTTCTAAGCCCTTCATCTTTACCCTCGGTGTACGTATTCAGCTACTTCACTTCTTCCATTCTTCTACTGTATCCTTTTCTGGAGGTTTTAAGCTTTAATGTGCTAGCATTCCTGTATTCATTATCCTAGGCTATATTTACCTTTAGAAATATAGTTTCCCTTTAATTCTCTTTTACCATACATTTTTCTCTTTTCAAAAGTTCTTCATAAAATTTCAAAGCATTTAGAAAATTCTGGAAGTATTTCATAAATAATAACCCAAAGCGTTTCTTCATCTAAAAATTATCACATACTCTGATTCTACCCCTTATCCTTCTTGTAAATATACTTCAACCAAACTGTGCATCTGTTTAACTCTGTTCAGTAGTAAATACTTTTAGTAAAATGTAGCAGAATTAAAATCAAAATCATAAAATTTGTTCAGAAATTCTTTTCTAATTCATTACAATACATAATCACTACAGAAGGCATTTAACAATATTCCTAATGATTATCAAAATCTAGTACTATATACATAGACATTGACAAACTCATACAGCTAGATCATTTTCTTGAAGACCAGGATGTATCATGTGAGCCAGATGGGCTTGACAGATGTTGCCATGAAAAGTGCCATTATCACAGTCTAAGAAATGGAGAAATTTAAAGTGTGTCTTCTCCTTTGGTTTTAGTGAGTTTGATTGTTGAAGGTCGGGGTGATACAAAGGGGCTTTCTACATTAAAATAAGTTCTGAGGCATTTCAAACCATTTCACTAAAAATGTGTGTTTCTATATAGAGATATGCTTTTTAAGATACTATATAAAATTTCATAAGCAGATGCTTTGATTTCTCTATTTCTACAGAAACCTTTTTCTGTTTGATTAGGAAGTATCAATATTTCATTTGGGAGAGAAAAATCATCACCGCATGTTGTATAAATACATGAAATTTTCAAACAAAATATAAATGTTATAAATAAATAACTTTTTAAATTGAAAAGACACCCTTTTCATTCACCTTTATTGAATTTTCCTTTTTAAATTAGATTGGAAATTCATATACCTATCAAAAATTCTTACCATTTATTTGTGCCTTTCTCTGATATTTTCCAGATGAATCCCTGACCTGCTTATGCCAGGCAATTGGTCTGGCACTGTACCACCCCATCAGTCCTTGCACTTCTGTCCACAAAGAGTGCCCAGTGATGCAGCAGCTCTCCTACTTTTCTGTTTGAAAACATTTAAAAATCTAATTTTAGCTAAGACACAGAGCTTACAGAGGGATATGTGGAAATGATATTATATTCATAAAAGAAATAATCAAGAAATAAAATTGTAAAATTATTAGGCATTACAGAAAAGTATAGCTATTTTGCTTTGAATAAAGATATTTAATTCACATATCTTGCGAAACAATGAATTTCTTGGTTGTCAATATTGTGATATCAAATCATATACCAATAAGTATAATCCATAAAATGCTGGCTGAGATAATATGTGAATTAAAATCAAATATAGGAACTAAAAGTATAATTGAATACATGGGTTCAGAAATGACTCTATAGCAAAAATTTTAAAACTGAAATGGAAAATACACCAATGTCCCCTCACAATTGTAGATTTTTTTATTTCAGTTCTTAATTATTGACAACCATGGGCTTTTTTGATAAATGTAAGATACAGGTACATTTATGTTCAATAAACATTTTGATTACTTATTTATGCAGGTAGATTTTTATGAAATATGATCTCTAGTTCTTTTGTTTGCTTTTTAAATAATTTATTTAATTTTGCTTCAAGTGTAAGGGTCTCAGATTCCTTGGAACTGAGTTACAGAGAGTTGTAAACTGCCATGTGGGTAGTTTACAAAATTGTGCCCAGGTCCTCTGGAAAAGCAGCCAGTGCTCTTAACCACAGAGCAGTCTCTCCAGACTTGAAGTCTAGTTCTTATATTTGTAAAATAGCTTAAATAATGTGTAACAGAAAATCATTACTCTAAAAGTAAAATGAAAAATTAGTTACCATTAGATTCATGATAATTCACAAGACAATAATGTCTGTAGTAACTTTGACAATACTTTCTGCTACATAACTTGTCATATTTAAAAAGAGTTCATATTTTGCTCTCAGCCAACTTAGCGATATCATCTTAAAGTCAATGCAAAGAAGTACATAAAATATAAATTTGATAACTATCCAAAATAGAATTATGTGAAACATGACCCTTACCTTTATAAATTTTCAGAAGAGAAATAATAATAAATGAGTTTTTTTTATTTCTAAGCTTAAGTATGAGTTTATTTAAAAAGAGATTAATCACCTTCTAGCATACTTTTCACAATGTGGGGTTTAAGTAGCATACTGTCTCTGCTCTGGGAATAAATTCTTTCCTAAGGACTTTATTCTAATTGGTTGGAATATTTTTTCTTGTGAATCAAGATGCTCAACAATGCAAAGCAAAACAAAAGAAGCAAAAACTACAACAAATATATTTTAGTAAACAATTCCTCTTGTAGTCTTACTATTATTGTTTCTATTTTCTAATTATGAGTTACAGAAGTAGTGGTTCATGGCTACAAACCCAGCACTTGGGAGGTTGAGGCAGGATCATTGTGAGCTTGAAATCATTAATATGTTTATGGCATATGAAATAATTACTATTATTACACTTTATATTCAAAGCACTACATGATGATGATAAGGATGCATATTTTACAAAATTTTTAGTTATTATTTATGTGTACACGTGCATGCATGTGGTGCCATGGAGGGCAGAAGAGGACACTTGAGCATCTGAAGCTGGAGTAAAGGTGGTGTTAAGTCGAGTAGTGTGGGTGTGTTAATAACATCATGTGGAGGAGAAGCAGCAAAAGCTGTTAGCTGATAATAACGTGCCCATGTTAGTAATAATACTTATAACAACAACAATAGCACCAGTAGTAATAATATCTAGAAGAAGAAGAAACATGAAATGGGACATTCAATTGGAACATTCCCAAATTTCTAAGAGATCGAAGACATAAAGAAAAGTGGAAAATCTTTAAGACAGTTAAGTTTGCTTCCATAAAAACTTTAAGGAACTGATGTGTTTAGTAACGTTGTTTTATGAGTTACATGTAGTAGATGAAATAGAGTTTCATATGCAAGGCAATCCTCTGCAATGTTCAATGAAATATGTAATGTACAGGGCATTGAAATGACAAGAAGAAAAGATAAATCACAATTAGCAAATACTGGATATTAAACAAACAAGCACTTCTTATAGTCATGGTATTTAGGTAATAATAAATAATATTTCTCACATTTTGTAGCATTATGTAAGCTAAGTAGATGACATTGATTCTTAAAACCCATAAACACTTATTTTAACAGTAATATATAAATTATATAATCTTAATGACAGATAGATCCCATCTGCAGCAAGTTAGAATGAGGTTAGGCGAGTATTTTATAAAGCAACATTTCCTCACAGTCCTCACCCTGAATAGGACCACTCATGAATTTCCAGTTTTTCACGAACAGAATCAATTTCCAAATTCTTTACTTGTTGTCTCTGAATAAAGTGGTCATGGCTCTCTATTTGTGATGCACATCATTGGACTTTTCAATCAAATAAGGATTTAAACATTATTCTTGTTAGAAACAGATCTTGTTTCTGCCCCAAATCCTTATTTTTTCTGTTTATCAGGTACAATGAGAACATAGGGATTTCTGTTTCAATTTTCTTCCATTCATCCTGCGGTACCTGGAGAGGTTCTTTCCTTTATGGGTTTTTATTATATTTTTCTTAGTTTTATTTGCCTGTTGATGTTAAGATTTCTACTACATATTACTAGTGTCTTGTGACCTCTTTACATAAGATAATTGGTGATTTATATATTATTCTTTTTTACATCACCTGGGGTAGACTTTTCATTATTGATCATTTGGATGATTGACACACATTTATATTGCCTTTTTCTAAGCAAAAATCATTAGCACATTGTGTTTTTTTAGCCCAGCTTTGGAATCGACAAATAAATGTGTTTAGTAGTGGCTTATTTCACTGATTTACAAAGACCTTGGAGAACACATACAAATTTTACAATGTGTTGGATGCCTAAATCCGATTGTTGGGTTATCATGTGTCTGAATTTATTTTGTTCCTATGTAAAGCCATTTTAAAGTAAGAATAAACACTAAACAATTAGATTTTTGTATAATATGAAGTTGTAAATATTAACAGAAAGTCTTCTAAGACTATCAGAGAAGCTACATCCATGGAGTTTTGGAAATATGGTTGCCTCTCCAAGTACAACAATGAAAGATAAAATTTATAATACTGAAAAAGTTATATATATATATATATAATCATATATACATATATGATTTATATGTATATGATTTGTAACAACAGTAAAGAAATAGCGGTCATGATTTGAATAAAAGACACAAATAGCAGTGATATCAGAGAGGAAAGCAAGGGGGAAGATAACGTGAATAAATTTTAATTTCAGTTATAAAGAATATTTTGAAAGACATTGCTACATTCACAATGTACACATTTTTATATTTTTGTTTGCTTTTATTTAAACCTTAAGTACCAATGTCACAAGAAATATATTACTGTAGTCATTTTAATATCTGATGAAATACACTTCAAATTACACTAACCAGAACAGATATAATATATATATCATATGCAATCAAAGGAAAAACCATGGAAAAAGTTATTACAACTCTAAAAAAGTAGACAGCAAACACCAGGTCATTCCATTTCATAAAAGGAACACTATTATCACTGTAATCACATATTGCTGTCCATATATAGTCACAGTGGATGTCTTCAGTTCTCCACTCTTTCCAAAAGACAGATCATTGAGACAAAACATAAACTGGAAACTGCTGGAACTAAATTACGTAATAAACTTATTGTACTATTCTCATGGAACTATTTCTAAAATGTGAGTGAGTGTGTGTGTGTGTGTGTGTGTGTGTGTGTGTGTGTGTGTGTGAATTTGTGGGAATATATTACCCCAGCACCTGATTGGAAGACCAAGGTCAAGCTGAAGGTGGGAGTACTCTTCCGCATATGTGACTTTTAGGGATAATATACATGTCATTATTTGTGGAAGTAAGAGTCTTTACACACTAGGTCATCTTACTGACCTAATTGAAACTAACTTTACATAGTAGTTTCAAAAACCATTGCATCTGAATGTTTAAAGTTGTATATAGGATTTAAAATAGTATATCAGAATTTGTGGTACAATAAATAGAATTATATTAATTGTATCTAATGTTTATTTGTAAAGATATTTCAGAATAAGTATAAATATGAAAATGATATGTATTTAATTTGGTAATACATACATCACTACATACATTTTCAGAGATATATTTCTCTCAATATAACAAAAAATTTTATTTTGAAATAATCATTGGTATAAAAACAGAAAAGATAGATAGTTAAAGATAGATATATCAATGAACTTAATTATAGACACATACGAAGTCATATCTACAATATAAATCATATTATATTTTAGTAAATTGTTTGCATAAGAATTTTCTCAATGCTGTTTTGACATCCTTGTTTCTTAGACTGTATATGATGGGATTAAACATGGGAGTCACAACAGTATAGAAAAGAGAAAGCACTTTGTCAGTTCCACCCGAATGACTAGTATTAGATCTAAAATATGTAACCATAGCTGATCCAAAAAATAACATCACAACTGCAAGATGAGATGAACAGGTGGAGAAGGCTTTGGCCTGACTGGTGGCTGATGGCAACTTCAGCACTGTGGAGATGATTTTACTATAGGAAAAAATTATTAGCAGGAATGGAACCAACACAAATATCCCAGCACCTAGGAAAACCATCAGCTCATTCACAAAGATGTCCCCACAGGCCAGGTGAAGTAAGGGGGGTATGTCACAGAAGAAGTGGTTGATTTGGTTGGAACCACAAAATGAAAGAGAAAAAATCTGTGATGTCTGCCCTATCTGTGCTGGAATTCCACTGATCCAGGAGCCAATCACCAGCTGAGAACACACTCTCTGGTTCATGACCAGAGGATAGTGCAGAGGTTTGCAGATGGCCACATAACGGTCATAGGCCATGACAGCCAGGAAGAAGCACTCTGCAGCCCCCAGGATAAGAGTGCAGCACATTTGTGCAGCACAGGCAATGAAAGAGATGGCTCTTCTCTGGGTCCCAAGGTTGAAGACCATTCTGGGGAGAGTAATTGATACATAGCACATCTCTAAAAAGGAAAAGTTGCCAAGGAAAAAATACATGGGTGTCTGAAGAGCAGAGTCCAGACTTGTGATTAGCACAATGGTGCCGTTGCCCAGTAGGATAAAGAAATACATGACAACCAGCAGTCCAAACAGAAACCACTGGAGATGAGGAACATCTGAGAATCCCAGAAGAACAAATTCCTTCAGGTTGGTCAGATTTCCTCCTTGTGGTTGCTGTTGGTTTTTCATCTGTGGAGAAGATTCAGGCAACATGGTTGTTTACTTTTCAATGGGGATAAGAGGTTTCTATCCTAGTATTCAGTCATCCTGATTAATTTTCATTATCCGTAATCACTGTGCACTGTAAAAGTATGGCTGCTTACAAATTTTACTTTTAGTTCTTTAAGAACTTGTGCATTATTGTGGTAAAGATTCCCCAATATACCTTCAAAATTAATATTAGCCTCCGTAGGTCTTCATCTCAGGCTACATACACTATGCCCAACACAGCAGAGACCTTGGCATCACTTGAAACTTCTTCTGCTAAATACCTCAATATTTTTGTATTGTCTCTAATACCATCAGTTATATATCTGACAGTGCTTCTATTAGTTTTGAGAATTAGCTCAGCAGTTAAAAACACTGGCTGTTTTTACAAAAGACTCTGGTTTGATTACAAGCACACAAATGGTAGTTCACAACTATAACTCCAACTTGCAACTGTAACTCCAGTTAGAGGCTAATCTGAAATGATTGTATTCCAGTAATACACTTATGCCCTTAAAATAGAAATAAAATAAAAAAGCAGATTTAAGAGAGCACAGTTATTTCTTCCTTCATGTAAATTTTGTTAGTTTTTTGGGAAAACTAAATTATTAATATTTTTGTAATATAATTTGAGAAACGTTTACTAGAAACTTAAAATAAATGTGGTCCTGCCCTTATCCATAAATTATCACCAATTGATAAACACTAACAAAACAAAAATTTATTTTCTTTGGTACAGTCGAATTGGTATATAAACCACTCTTTAGTGCAGGGCCCATTCCTAACAGTGGATGGCCAGCACCAAACAAACACAATGGCCTTTTGGGTTTACATATTGCCTGTAATACGTTGTCATGGCATTTTTTTAATCCTTACAAGCCCTTTGCATACATATTATCATTTCCAGTTTTGAACTTGCAGGGATTTTAATGTATGAATACATGAGCCCCTGGGTTTTTCTTTTACTTCATTTGCTTGTTACCTTCTGTTTGCTTGTTTGTTGTGCTTGATTCTGGTATGTTTTTCAACATACTTTATCTTCATATTATTTTCTAAATTTCTGTTGTTTTCTAATGAGAGAAAAATATGGATTTTGTTGGGATGGGTTCAGAGAGATGAAACCATAATTAGAATATGTTGTATGGAAAAAGTAATTTTAATTAAAAAAGAAAATGATAGAAAATTGCAAATTTGTATATGTAAATGACTTAGCAAAATGTGTTTTAATACATGCATATTTATAGTTTCTTTCTTTAACATTTTCTAATTATTGTATAATTACAGCTTTCAAAGTACTCATTTTTAGATAGTTTCAGTAGTGAAGCTTATTTTATTTATTTAGTTCAAGGGTTCATTTCATCTTATAATTTAATTTGCACATGTTGACCTCATTTTCACTCTAAATGACAAGCAATTTATCAATAATTACTTAAACATTTGAGATATTATAGTTAAAAGAAATACATTTCTGAATTATATTAAGTAGGGGTTATAGAAGATTTCACTCATTTAATCCTACTTAGAAACACGTCTTATGAAGATGCTGATAGAAGTGCAATGGAGGACAGACAGGGCACTATATGTAGAGGACACGGGTAGAGTCTGGGGTCATATGGAGCAAAGAAATTAGCTGTCATGTTAAACTCTCAGGACTCTGTACACCATCACAATTTCAAAGTTCTCTACAAACCAGCTATTCAGATAAGCACTGTTTAACTTCACATTTTAAAGAAACAGAGAGATGAAAATTAGAGCACATGATAACTTTTACTAGTGTGTTATGGCTTTCACCATAGTAAACTTCACTGGGCTTGTTTCATCTCAAACTCTTCATTTTGTTATCAGTGAGACAATACTTCTTTGAGCATTTTAATTAGTGAGACCTAAATATTGCAAAAAAATTTTATCATTTATTAACACAAGTTGATTCTTCAGTTTGTTTCTCTACTTATGTAAATTGTAGATATTTCATATTAAGGTGTTACTTTTTTCATTAATTCATCACACTGTTTATTAAATATTTAATTGTTGGATTTTTTATTTGTTTTATTGAAAACATCTCTTTCAAACCTTTTTTCTTCAGGATCATAAATTTTACACATAGAGATTGAATATTGAATATGTGACAGAGTGGTCTTCCTTCATTGTAGCAGCTAAATTTGTACTTTCACAATCCTGAAGAGAATGCTTCCTCGGCATTCTGAGATGATCTCTGATTTACCACTTATACCTATTAATCTTTCATCTCTACAATACCATGCAGTGGATTTCGTCTAGAACAAAAAAGTGTACAAACATAATCATCAATATTGGACTGATTCCTACAAAATGATGTGTAGTTGAATTGTTTTTCCATTTTCTTCTAATGTGTAAGATATATACTGTGGTAGCATTAGATCAGAATTTATTAAGCTATCCACTGACCTAGCAGTTCTAAAACTACTTAGGGTAATTTTCTGAATTACACCTCTAAATATAGGTCAAAATATTGAGATAGTGAAAGCACACAGGTTTCTACAAATCCTATCAATATTTGTTTTCAAATACCATGCTTAATTCTATGTGTTCTGATGGATTTACTCCAAACAGATTAATTAAAATTTAGTCAGTGATATTTTTTGAATCTCACCTCTGATTGACATTCATTCTGGGGATGAGTTTCATCTCCCTGCACTGACAAAATTTTAAAGAAACCTTTGAAATCTTTCTGAAGGTGATGCAGCCATGAATCTGTTTGCACATTTGTCTTCTTTCCTTAACCTCTCCTTCATGTAACTACAATATCAGAACTTCACCAAAGAACCTTATTTTTTAAAGATTTCTCTATGGTTATAGTGAAATTTATCACACAAATCCTAAATGACACTCAAAGAAAAGGCTGTGACTACTTTACTATCTCACTCATTTTTTTTCTTTATTAAAGGGTACACTCTGCACTATCTGATACTCATTGTGCCTTTCAGCTTTGAAATAAAAAACACTTTATTAAAGGAAATTTTCACTGCCAAGAAGAAAAAGATAGTTAATCAGTGGAAAAGAGCAGTAAAATTCTCCTATATGATGTTTTCAAGTGGCAACAAATAACGTAATTCATTCCTACATAATACATCTAGATTTACTCACTCTTCAATTTAACATTGTGTTGTACTAAATATAGTTACTCAAATGACATTCTGGCCATATGTATCTTCTGCTCTTGAACAGATGAAGAGATAAAGATGAGAAATTTATTCATTATAGTATTTTGCAAATAATGTTCTTTTTTAGCTAATGCTTAATGTGTAATATATATGAGTAATAAGAATAATGCCAGGGAATTTCTATTTTAAATTTCTCTTGTCTGAATAAATTCAAAGACTTAAATGAGTTTTTAAGAGCATTCTAGGTCATTCAAAGTTCAGAATTTTCATAGTTTTTGGAGTGCATTTTGCTATGCATAAACACTATACTATCTGTAATGAATTTCAGTAATGACACTGATCTTGAAATACACTCATTACTTTTATATTACATAATACTTATTTCCAAGAAGTCATCATGATTCTTTAAAAATAATTTATCTTTGTATTTCACTAATATAACAAATATATTACACATGTTATTCAACTCCAAGACTCTCGTTAAAATATGATTAAGAATGATTAAAGGAATATGCTACTTTTTTCTTAAATTGTTAAAATGTGCTCCTTCAATGTGAAGCTTTCTGTAAAGTTATCTATGTTTCACAAAATTATCATAGCTGAATATTTCTCTAATTTGAAGTGGTTCAACATCTGTGTTTCCTGTTAACAATTACCGTACAATTATATTTATATACTAAAACATACATAACAATTAAATAAATTTTTCTAAAATAAGTAAAGTGAAAGTTTTGAATACATTAATATTGAACTGTAATGGATGTATAATATAAGTCATAGTTACCTTTTTAATGCAGTTTAATTTTTATTTTTTTATCACCATGATTTAGATGTCTAATTTATTTTAAATGAAACCACTTGTATCATCAAAGCTTTGTCATCTTCTGTTATGGTATTTTGTTTCTGAATATAATAAGGATCTCTTCAAACAAATGCAGTTCTGTCTTCCAACAGATATAAGTGCACATACCTAAATTTCTGTCAGTAAATCTCTGTGCACATACCTAAATTTCTGTTAGTTAATCTCTTTAATGCTTCCTTCTTTTGCTATTTTATTTCTGCTAGATAATGTTTACTCTACTTTAACATGTAAATTGGGTCCCCAGTAGAATTTAAGGCACAGTGTGGTTTATTTCCTAGACATGGACAGTTGCTGAGCAACACTGTGATAGACAGCAACACACTGACAATAATTACCTAATTTGGAAACACTTATAGCTGTGATGTTCTCTATTATGAAGACACTGTGTATAACCTTGGTTCGTAGTAGACTGAGCCTGGGAGCATGAAGTTTTCTGCAGTCTGTCTACAATAATGGGTTCTGTCTCTTGTATTCACAGGATAGCCTGTGTTATGGTTTTAACAAACAAAATAATCTTTATTTAGGATGAATTGAGAACCTGTAGTAAACTAAGCTGCAATAATGAAAAATCTGTGAAGAAAAAAAAAATCTGTGTATTCCAAACTTCAAGCCTTAGAGTAACAGTTGCTTCTAATTAATTTTCATGAATGAGGAAAATAATATTGTTAAAATATGGTGTAAGGAAAATAAATAAAAATAATTTTGAAAAGCATCTTCAGTGTAGTTTTAGGTCTCTAACATATGACGTCTTCATATTGTTCATTAGATAGTGACTTTTAACAATTTTGGAGATTCTGAACATGAGGCAATACTATCTGTGAATTCATATTTCATCAGACATGTTCTGCATAGTGTGCTTTTGAAACATTTTCACTTCCTCTTCTGTGTAGTTCTCTGAACCCAGGAAGGAAGGATTTCCTGAAGATATCAATTTAGGACTGAGTGTTACAAAGTCTCTTATTCTCTGTGCATTGTCCACTTGTGGGTGTCTGTACTAGTTACCATCTACTGTGAGAGGAAGCTTCTCAGAAGATCAGTGAGCAAGGGACCAGTTGATTTGTATAGCAGAATATCATAGGGAGTCATTTTATTTCTATGTTTCATTACCAGAGTCAAAATGTATTCAGTTTTCTCCTAGGCCCATGGTTTATCAACTCTCAGGCTTTTGTTAACCTTAGCTGTGTCAACTGATTGTGAGTTTTAAACCTAACCTAGAGTGGTTTGTACTCTGACATTTGAGTCACTATTGCATCAGAATATTTCAAGCCTCTATACACATTTCCTTTTCTATCATATTTAGGGTCTGTGATATTCTGAGATTTATTTGAGGGAACACTTCTTCAGCTAAATAACATTACAGTTCCTATACAGAATTTAGCTGTCACTGTCAAAAGACAAGCTCTGTGCCCAACATTGATGAAAAAGAAAAACCTATTTGTGTCATAGTCAGAGAAAAGAATGAGACATATTTTTCAATTCTAGAGTTTACTCATTTGAATAAAAATGAGAATAATAAAACAACAACTGCAAAACAAGTGAAAAAGAAAAGAGTAAAACTTAACAGTCTTAGAAATTAGTTTACATTAGCTATATTTATAATGATGATGTTATTTCTAATCATTATTAGTATGATCTCACAGACAATTCTCATGGAATATAATAGTTTGAAAATGCAACAGAATTAGAAAAGATTAAGTATAGTTTTGAAATGCTATTTATATCTCTTTGCTTTTCTTTTTTTGATCTTTGTTATTATTAAACAAAACCATTTATCCTATATTACTTATTTCCTTCTTGTATTTTTAAATTGTACTAACTATACCTGTTTAATTATTGTATAATATTTTTATCTTCACCCAATAACCAACATTGTGAATTACGCTTATAAAACTCAGGAATGTTTATGAGTTAATATCTGATAAAAATCTAAGAATATTAAAGCAATATACATTCAGCTTGAATTTGTATACAATTAAATGGATATAAATAGGCACTTTAATTTGGGCTTCTTTAAAAGTCTTTCATTTTATATTTTTATAAACATAACCTTCATATAAAACTGCTTCCATTTATTTTTATTTTCTGATCATATGTCTATGATCACATGTTTTAAATGTTTCCATGTGTTATTTTTTATTTGAAATGCAGAGATTCTGGTGTATGTGAAGATGAATGTTTATACCTGGGTGGGAGAAGAGGTCCCTTGCTTTTTGAGACATGGTCTTCTACTGATACTTGTATTCAGTAATTAAGAAATACTACTGGGCTAGCAAGTCCAGCAATTTTCAAGACTCCAGCTCCTCAGCTTTAAAAAACAAGCTTGTGACAATGTATGAGAATTAAAGAAGCTGGTCTCCTGGATAAAAAATGAAATTTCCATGCTTATACAGTGAACACTTTGCTGACCGAGTCATAGACTATGTCTGTGTCATAATATTTTGAAATTTTTATTCCTTTGTTTTGTAGTTTTAATTTAAATTTTGAGATTAAAATTTCAACACTGTTCACTTTCCCTGCAAAGCCTCCCATAAAACTCTTGATGCTCCAAATTCATGGCCTCTTTACCACTAATCTTTATTGCATTTATATATGTATATGCGTTTATCTTTGTGCACACACATGCACACATATATGTATGTATGTATTTATTCCTAAATATGTGCTGCTCAGTATTTATAATGTTACTGGTACATGTTTTTAGGGTTGTCTGGCACTTGACACACAAGTGGTATGCTCTTGCCTGGAAATTACCACCTCTCCTCTCCAAGCTTTTCTCAGCTACTAGTGTCATAGTGACAGCTCATGAGCTATACCCTGTCCACTTTAGCATGTTCCTTGATATTATCCTCAGCTCATTTTGGTCTAGTGATGTTTGTGAGTTTCTATGAATATGGCTTCTGATGTGACTAGGATAAACAATCTTATAGCAAACTCTCTAATCCTCTGGCTTTTACAATCTTTTTACCACTTCTTACTCAGTATTCCATGAGCATTAAATATTTAGGTGTTTTGTAGATGTATCCATTGGGACTGGGCTCCACAAATCTGCATTTTGATTAGTTGTGTTTTCTTGTAGCACTCTTTCACTGTTTCAAAGAGGTGTTTCCTTGAACATTGAAGTCTACAATTGTCCTTGGGTATAATTGCTTTCCAATTTTATGTCTGTGTACCATGTGCATACCTGATGGCTCCAGAGACAAGAATAGGGCATCAGATCCACTCTATCTAGAGTAAAAGATATTTGAGGGCTTCTTGTGTTTTCTGTGTCCTCTGCAAGAGCAACAAATGCCCTTACACTGAACCATCTCTTCAACCCCTAAAGATATTTGTACATATAAATAAAACCTCACATTTCTAGAAAATAATTATACTTTCAAAAAGGATAAAGTTTCATCTTTCAGAAATAGGAATATTGATCTATAATTTTAATAAGAGTTACCTCAACTTAAATAGCTCTTTTTCTAAGAAATTTGTATAATTCTCCTCCTAATGTTTCTCTAAACATATTTCCATACTTTTATTCTTACTTTTGCAAATGTTTGGTATGACTATAGTAAAAAGAATGCCAAGATTGCCTCAAAATTTGTGTCCCTTCAGTAGCCACACCTTCTACTAATGTTACAACCAAGGAGGAAGAGAGACATTGCTTCAATTTATATACAAGATGTAATTAAGATTTAACACATTTTCACTTGTTTTCTGTCGAGGTAATTCTTCATCAATTTTATACATGCATATGATTAGTTCAGGTTACACTTTGTATATAATGATTTTAGATACAGATCATGTGTATAATGAGTTCTGTAGGCTCCCTTTTACCTCCTCCCCCCTCTCTGTCTGTCTCTGTCATTCTCTCTGTCCCCTCCTCTCTCTCTCTCTCTCTCTCTCTCTCTCTCTCTCTGAGTCCTATCAATTCTGCTTCCTATCTCTTCTTTTCTCAGAATAATGACTTTTAGTTTAATTTTGTTTCTCAGTTACAACCAAGGCTCTCTGTGTTGCCATATATCAGGATTATCCATTGGAAAGTGGCCATGTGATTGGTGAATAAATGACTAAAGAAAATGGCCCACTCACCTGAAATCTATAAATAACAGACAAGTCATTAGTGAGAATTAGTTTCTGTTGAGCTACTCCTGCACCCATGCTCGACCTATTACACTCCTACTACATTAGCTACTTTCAATCGGTCAGTGTACAAATAAAGAAAGAAAAAACTAAACAGAGAATCAAAGAAGAAAGCATATGAAAGTCAAACTAAATTCATCTCAGAATAAGGAAAAGGCCTCTACTCATAGATCACAATCATCCAAAGAGCTTCTCAGACAATCTGGGCAGAATATTTTGCTAACATTATAAAAGGTGTTGATAACAGATATGTGCTACTGACCATCTGTAATCTGCAAAGATGAAGTCCTGTAACCAAGTATGAAATTAAGAATGCATGACAATATTAGGGTGTTCAACAAAAATTTAATAGTATTAAAAACATCAGAATAAAAATACATTTTCTTTTAGTATAATGAATACATATGTACTTACAAGCCTTTGTCTCACGCTAGTAACTTACTGAGTAGTTTTCTCAAAGCCATCATAATGTCTTTGTTCCTCAGAGTGTATATAATGGGATTCAGAGTTGGGATCAAAATGGTGTAGAAAAGAGACAACAGTTTTCCAATTCTTTCTGATTGCGTTGGCTTGGGTTGTAGGTACGTGATGCCAGCAGTTCCATAGAACAGGACTACAACTGTCAGGTGAGAGGAGCAGGTGGAGAAAGCTTTGGCCCTTCCTTTAGCTGAGGACAGATTAAGAATGCTGAAGATAATTTTGCAATAGGAAACAAGGATCAGCACAAAGGGAACCATAACAAACACCATTGCAACTATGTACACTGCTATCTCATTCACAAATGTGTCTCCACAAGCTAGCTTGAGGACAGGCGGGATGTCACAGATGAAATGATTGATTCTGTTAGATCCGCAAAAAGGTAGTGAAAATATCTGGTAAGTTTGTCCAATCACAACTGGAATGACGCTGATCCAGCAGGCAGCAACCAGCTGCGTACAGATCCTGTGGCTCATGACCAGGGAATAGTGCAGAGGGTTGCAAATGGCCACATAGCGGTCATAGGCCATGGCTGTCAGGAGGAGACACTCTGTGCCTCCCAGCATAAGAATGAAACACATTTGTGTGGCGCAGGCAAATATAGAGATATTTCCTTTTAGAGTACAAAGGTCCATGAGCATCCTGGGGATGGTGACTGTTACATAACAGATTTCTACGAAAGAAAAATTGCTTAGGAAAAAATACATAGGGGTCTGCAGAGCAGGGTCAATTCTTGTTATTAGCATTATAGTGCTGTTGCACATCAGAATAGTCAGATACATGAGCAAAAATATCCCAAACAGAATCCACTGGAGATGGGGGACATCAGAAAACCCAAGTAGGACAAATTCGATCAGAGAAGAGGCATTTGACTTTTCTGTTGTAAACTTCTGTTCATCTACAGACAATACATCAAAGGTGGCAATTAATTCATACCTGACATTACATTGACCTGTTACTTTGTTTGAATTACTAACAATAATATACATAACTTAAATTGTATCATTGGTTTACAGTGCTTCAAATGAGAGTTGACAATTATAAAACAAATAAATAAAATAGTTAAAACTAATTTAATTGAAATAATAAGTTCTGTTCTGCTTTATTAAATTTGACTGTACTAACACAAAGATATTGAGTAGTGGCCATTATCATTTCAAAGACATTTTATTAGTATATGTCTTTTGTGGGGAACATTGTCTGCTCAAGTGATATACATATGTATTACTAGGAAACAGATACATATTTGAAGTAAAAGAGAGAGCCTACCTAAATCTGTGCTGGTCAAGAAAAAATAGAGATAGAAGCTTGAAATGAAAGGTTTGACAAAATAATTAAAGAAGACTTACATGTGTGTGTATAACTGTATATAGTCTTTGCATGTAATTTTAGGTAAATATAAAATAATGTAATTTTTTGAGGATTCATAAAGCATCCTTGGTTTTATTTGTCTTTCATTGCTCTGTCAAAATTTTATTTTTTTTTTGTTATCAAAATAAAATGGGTGTGTTTTCATTGGTGTTATTTTATTCTCAGTTTTATTACTTTTTAAAATTATACTTTTCTTTGAACATCTCCTTTGAATTTTATTTTAAATAATTAGAACTATTCTCGTTAATAAATACACTTCATTTATAGCATTTTCCTATTCTTTTCAGGTTCTTTGTATGAGTTTTATTTAATAATGATTACTTATTTTGAAGTACAGTTTTTACTCTCTATTCTCACATTACAATATTTTCTTTTTAAGGCAGAGCTTTGTAAAAGAGCAAATGTAATATGTGCTAAGAGTCTTCAAGTGACCAAACATGAAAAGAAGCCTTAAAAGCAAAAGTAAACAGAAATTCTTATATTACATCATATTACCATCATCTAATGCAAAGAAGTCAGCACTGTTTTATGATCCATTTACACTTTCTTTTTGTTTATTTCCTGTTTGAGCAACAAGGCTGTTCTTTATCTTTTCATAACTATCTAGAGTTCATAGTTCCCAGATCAATATAGTGAAGTTTTTGATTATGAGATTAGTGTTTGGGTTCATGCAGTCTCTCCTATTTTGTAATCCATTAGTACAAGTTTTCAAATTTGTCTCATTTCCATTTATAATGTAAGTATTCATTACTTTAAACATCTATTATATATTGATATTATAAGTAATACAGCTGAAAAGTCGGTGATTAGTAAAAATAAGTTATGCATTTTAACTAAAGTGCACACAACTATTTATTTTTCTCTTTTATTAATTTAGAGCTATCCTAAAGTTATCAACAAGCAACAATATTGTAACTTACCTTTGGATATTTGCATGAAATGCCCAAGGACCTTTAGGTGATTTATAACACCTTAAACAGTTTTATTTTAGGAAGTCACACCAATTCTTCAAGGTGTAGTTTGCGTACATTGAACACCAATGCTTCTTAAATATGAATGCTGACATTTGCCCCGGGGATAAGCTTTCCCTGAGCACCAGTTTACCATCAATAAACCTTTCATTAGGCAAAAGCTCTGTTTGCTTTTCATAGCTTTTTTTTTTTTTTTGCATAGACAAGTCCCTGTCGTCCACACTCGTCATCATTAATTTAGCCCATTCATAGGATTGTGTGTGTGTGTGTTTGTGTGTGTGTGTATTTGTGTGTTTTAGAGAGAGACAGACGGGGGGACTGACAGACAGACAGAGACAGAGGAAAGAAAGAATACTATGCAGCCTATGTCGATTTATGTATGATAGAAAGTGTGTGTGTGTATGCTTGTGTGTGTGTATTTGTGCGTTTTAGAGAGAGACAGACGGGAGACTTACAGACAGAGAGAGACAGAGGAGAGAAAGAATACTATGCAGCCTGTGTTGATTTATGTATGATAGAGTGTTTTGTGTGTGTGTGTGTGTGTGTGTGTGTGTGTGTGTGTGTGTTTGTGTGTGATGTTTGCAGGTATAAGTGTACACCAATCCGTGCCCACATATAAACATGTTTGCTTGTGTGTATGTGAGGGAGAAAGCAGAAAAACACGTGTATGTTCCCATCTATGCTTGAAAAGTCACTGTTTAGACTATTTAGGGAAACCCATAATGAATCTAGAGAAACTATATCTTTTTTGTTTTTGTTGTATATCTATTATTTTTATTTATTTATTTGAAAATATACTACATAAATACAATTATTTTTATGATATCTACTCATATACTCTCCCTTCTAACTCTTTCCTGTCCCGTTCATACAAGAGAAGTCTCCCACACAATTCTATGTCCTCCTATAGGGTTCATACTTAAATATGTTGTTTGCTTCTTACTCTCAGTTACAGTGTATTTGGAAAAGCGCATCCTTACATTCTCCCTTGATATTATTCATTTACTAATATTTTGAACAGTCACATTATATGCCAGATTTATTTGCACATGTGTAGTAATTAGTAACAGATACTCCGAGTCCAAATAAATATACAAAATAACAAATATAACAATCATATGGTATACTTGTGTTTCTTGCTTTCATATTCATGTTTATGTGAGCTTTCTGTTTTATGTTACTTCTATACAATACTCCGTTTAAGAAAAATTCCTGAAGACAAACATATTGATATGTTTCAGTTAAAGCTAACAGCAAATACTATATCACAAATTTAAAAACAAAGTTACGACCTTCTTTTACCACTACTACTAACCAGGAGAAAATAACTTTGACTGTTAAAGGAGGCGGCTTGGCTGCTTGTTTGTTTCCCAGCTGACCAGACCCCCAAAATAATCACTCAGAAACTGTATTAAAGAAATCACTTCTTGGCCCATTAGCTCTAGCTTCTTATTGACTAACTCTTACCTATTAATTTATTTTTTTTTATCAAGGTATCAGTCATTCATATTATTAAATACTTAATATGAAACATATACTTTCCTAGGCTTTGGTATAAAGTAATAGTACAGAAGGAAAAAACATATACACACACATCCCAATAACCAAGCATAAAAGAGTTAAGGATTTATATCTATTTTGAGGTCACAGGTAACTCAATGTAAACTTGATAGCCTGACCTTAGTCCCTATAATCAATCAAGAGGAAACCAACTCTGTAAAGTTGAGCTATGAATTCTGCCTGAGAAGACTCACCCAAAACAACAACAAAATAGTAATAAAGAAAAAACAATAAAATCCAGTGGGGGATTACTTTAAATCCATTTCTATTAATCTGTGCATCACCACATGGCTGGGATTTACCAGATAAAGTTCCGGCATCCATCTCCAGCATGGCTACATGGCTTCTCTCTGACTCTGTCCTTCTTTCTAACAACATTCACTTTCTTCCCCTGCCTACCTAATTTCTGCCCTGTTGTAGGTCCAAAGTGGTTTCTTTATTCATTAATGGTAATCACAACATACAGAGGGGACTCCCACATTGCCTTCTCTTTTCTGTTTAAATAAAACAGTTTTTAACTTTAACATAGTAAAATTTATCATACAATTCTTATACTTGCTTAGTTAGAGTTACAAGATAATTTTTTATATTACTTAAAGCTATTGTGAAAATTATTGTTTACCTGGTTTCTCTCTGTGTGTATTTGTCATTATATATAGGAGGGCTACAGATTTTTTTGAGTTAATTTTTTATTCAGCTACTTTGCTAAATAAAAGTGTTCATCTTCTGGAGGTGTTCCCCAATGGAAATTTAGGGTCACTGATGTATACTATCATATTATCTGTTGTTTACATTGCATACCTGATCTTGATTTAAATTAAATAAGTGTTAAGTATTGAGACAATTATCCATTTATTTTAGATATTCTAATTTGTTGAAATACAAATATTTAAAATATGTCCTTAATGGTTCTCTGGAATTACTTGGTGTCTGTTATTATATCTATCTTTTCATTTCTGATTTTATTAATTTGAATATTGTTTCTTTGTCTTATGATAATTTGGATAAGGGCTTGTCCATACAGTTGATTTTATCAAAGAACAAACTCTTTATTTCATTGTTTCTTAATGTTCACTTTGTTTCTTATTAATTGATCATTTGGTTAGAGTGTGGTTTCTTCTTTTTCTTCTAAAGCTTCCAGAAGTGCTATTAAATTGCTAGTATGACTTCTCTTCAACTATATAATGATGGTTCATTTTATGAACTTTCCTATTAGAACAATTATCATGTGGCCTATATTTTGGGGTGTGTACTGTATTCATTTTCATTACATTTTGGAAAGTTTACAGACCAGATTTTTCATTTATTACAGAGTTCAGTTTCAATGAGTCTATAAGTTTTCTCTTGTTCATATGTGGCTGTAATCATGGTTGTCTGTTAAAATGCAGGGAACTATTTCAATTTGGATTTAATTGTTCAAACTTGTTCTGTGTTCAATTATGGGATTAATTGCAGAGAAAGTTCAATGGTATGCAAGTAAGAGGGTAGATTCTTTTGTGTTATAGTAAAAAGTTTTGTAAATGTCTTTTAGGCCCATTTGGGTTATAACACTATTTAGCTCTAGAATTTCCTTATTTAGTTATTTTCTGGATAGCTTGATATGGAAGTGTTCCACTATCAGGGTGTGTGCATCAATGTGTGGATAAAGCTGAAGTTGTGGTCATTTGTTTTGTTTTTTATTTGTTTGTTTTTTACAAATTCGGGTGACCTTTTGTTTGAAGGGAAAGATACTAAGAATGAAATAATATTTTGGTAGAATTTTTTCTGATATGTATGCAGTTTCTTTACCTATAGTTTAGTTTGATGTCAACTTGTTTGTTTTGAACCCCCCACAAAGACAAATTATTACAGCACCAAATGGTCTTGGGAGTTTGATCTTCTACCAAAATTTTGTTGACTTACCAGGGCCTACACTATAGGAGAAAAATGACTCTTTCTTTTCTAGAAGGTAACGTGACTTACATTTTGTGTGTGTGTGTGTGTGTGTGTGTGTGTGTGTGTGTGTGTGTGTTTTTCTTGTTTGTATTTTGTCTGGTTTGGTCTTGCACAGGTTCTGGGTATGCAGTCACAACCACTGTGTCTGCTTCTCCGCACGCCACTCTTCCACTCTGATTTCAGTTTTGCTGTTTTGGAAATTATGTACTCATACTAATATCACAAACTCTGTTTATATAACCATATTTGTTTACATGTTTTTTAGTTTGAAACGGAATTTCAATTAGTAAATTGTTTGGATTCAGGTTTTGTTTTAGGATTTTTTCATGGGAGGAGGGGGTATTATAGCTGAGCTAGAAAATTCTGAGGCATCTGGAAGAGTCCAGTGAAGAAAGGATATCGCTAGGGCTACCCATGAGAGAAGCAAGAATAACATTCTTTTGATTTTCTAAGGCTATAGTTCAAAATATTTCTATGCT
This sequence comes from Microtus obscurus, assembly GCA_963919715.1. Taxonomy (NCBI): domain Eukaryota; kingdom Metazoa; phylum Chordata; class Mammalia; order Rodentia; family Cricetidae; genus Microtus; species Microtus obscurus. The sequence goes on from CAWTZC010002446.1 coordinate 272,658, forward strand.
AAATCTTACTGATTCAAATATGCATTAACTAATTTTTGTTCCACTTCCATAATGTATTATCACTATATTAGAAAGTGCAATTTATTTTACGTCCCTCTGATCTAATTATGCAAGTAGTATTTCCTTATGGTATATTGAATATCAGCAATGCACTGTATTGATGGAGGTGGGTCTTGTATCTTATCTGTTGCTTTCATTGGTTAACTAATAAAGAAACTGCCTGGGCCCTCATAGGACAGAGAATTAGGTAGGCAGAGTGGACAGAAGAGGATGCTGGGAGAGAGAAGCTGAGTGAGGAGTCGCCATGATTTTCCTACCAGTGGCAGAGGCAGGCTAGAATCTTCCCAGTAAGCACACCTTGGGGTGCTACACAGATTATCAGAAATGGGCTAGTCCAGGTGCAAGAGCTAGCCAATAGGAGGCTGGAACTAATGGGCCAGGCAGTGTTTAAAAGATTACAGTTTCCGTGTAATTATTTCAGGGCATAAGCTGAGCCATGTGGGCGGCCGGGTGCCGGGAGGACACAGCCGCGCCGCTCCCTAATACTACACTGTATACACTTAGATCTTTCTGAATCCTTTCTAATACTCCTATATGCACTTCCATAATATATGATCATACACAATAGAATCAAATAAAACATCTGGACATACTATAATAAGCTTTGAGTCAACATTTCTTCTGTGTTAGCACATGATCTTTAGAAATTCTATTTCAATAATATGTATAAAGCAAAAATATTTGGATTCAAGGAGAGCTGCTAAATTATAGTGGACTTATATATCTATCTTTTATTTATTTAAATTTTGAGACAATATTTACTTTATATCAGACTGGCCACCAACTCACAATGTAGTTTCAAGCCTGTTCTTGACTTTTTGATCCTTCTGTCTTAATTTTCTTGGAGATGAAGTGGTAACATTGCCCACACTATACTATAGATATACTATATATGTATCATCATGTTACACCTTTTTTTTGACAAGTTTATCCAAATTAATATGAATAGTCTACCAAAAGGGAAGTTTTATTAGAAGAACAACCCTTTTATACTATTTTGGAATTGTTATTATTTTTTTTAAGTGTGCAAAGAACTAGGTGTTTCCACATTGGGCATTTGATATATGTCTATCTCCCAGTTGTTTCTCCCTATTATAACTCTACTCCATGGTTTAAAACTTTGTATTTTATATAACATGGTGATTCTCACCACAATAAATTTACCAATTTTAATATCTTTCATGAGCGCATTGTCTTTTATTAGCTATTTTTATTACATAATAATTTGAGAAGTAAATTGCAACTGAGTAATATGCACAACACAAATGTATACATGAAAATCATTTTACATAAATATTTGAGAATTTTCTACATTGTATTTTGATCACATTCATACTTAACCAGTCCCCTAATGTCTTCAATATCTATATGTTTTTATTTTATATATTTTATATCTATATATTTTGTTCCCAGCTTAGTAATCTTTATTTTGTTTTTTGCCATGCAGTCAAATTTGTGCTCTTGGGTAAAGAATCATCCACTGTAGCCTAAATAGAACCACCAGGGGTCAATACATCCCTAAAGAAAACTGATTTTCTCTCTCCAAGTACATTAAACTGCAAAATTTTTCTCAGGCAAGAAAGTTTATTATCCCTTACCAAATTTGTTAAAATGTTGACTTCTGAAATTAAAAATTGTTTTAATTTCTGGATTTCTGTAGGCCCCCTACACTACACATGAGATGCAACATTAACTATTATAATTAGGTATTGCAGAAATAAAGTTAATATGCCTACTGTGGTGTAAAACATATAAAGAAACATTTGTGTAATTTTAAGAGTTCCCAAATGTTGATAACTTAGTTTGCAATTTTCTCAGTGCTACCATGGTATCCTTATTTCTCAATGTATATATGATGGGATTCAACAGTGGGATCAAAATGGTATAAAACAGAGATAGCAGCTTCCCCATGCTCTCTGATCGATTTGATTTTGGTTGTGCATATGTTATCATAGCTGTTCCATAGAATAGAACCACAACTATAAGATGAGATGAGCAGGTGGAGAAGACTTTAGACCTTCCTCCAGCAGATGACAGACTTAGAATGTTGCAGATAATCTTACTATAGGAGACAAGGATCAACAGAAATGGAACCATGATAAACACCACCGAAGCAACATAGATTGCTAAATTATTCACAAATGTGTCTCCACAAGCAAGCTTAAGTATAGGGGGGATGTCACAAAAATAGTGATTAATTTTGTTAGATCCACAATAAGGCAAAGAGAAAATTTGATAAGTTTGCCCAGTCACAACTGGAATGATACTGACCCAGCAAGTGGCCACAAGCTGCACACAGACCTTATTGTTCATGACCAAGGGGTAGTGCAGAGGATTGCAAATGGCCACATAACGGTCATAGGCCATGACTGTCAGCAGAAGGCACTCCATCCCTCCAAGCATGATGACGAAACAGAGTTGTACAGCACAGGAAAGCAACGAAATAGTGCCTTTTTGTGTACAAAGATCCATGAGCATCCTCGGGATGGTAACTGTTACATAGCAGATTTCCACAAAAGAAAAGTTGCTAAGAAAAAAGTACATAGGGGTCTGCAGAGCAGGGTCAGTTCTTGTTATTAGCACTATAGTGCTGTTGCACATCAGAATAGTCAGATACATGAGCAAAAATATCCCAAAAAGCATCTACTGGAGATGGGGGACATCAGAAAATCCTAAGAGAATAAATTCTGTAATTGTAATATTTGGAATTCCTGTTTTACTTTGCTCTTTGTCTGCAGATAAAACAATTTCCATATGTTACAAGCATTTGCTTTTTCAAGTCCACAAGTTTCTTATGTTGGCTGAATGGGATAAATAAATATTTTTATATTTCCTTTTACACAGGCATTTAACACCATTTTGTTTATTAACTACAGCATGCGATTTTTAATATCAAAAAAGAATGGTTAAAATAAATCCATGACATCAATTTATTTTATTATATTCAGCTATGTTTCAGCAGGTTTTGAGATGCAAACATTACAAATATTAACACACTGTACAGAAATTATATCTTTGTACTTTATTCTTAAAAATGAGATATTACTGCAAACCTTTTTTCTGTTTTTGTGTTTGCATATTGCCTTTCCTTCATTTTTTCAGTACAAAGTCTTTAAATCCATAGATTTTATTTGAAGCTTTTCCTTAATTCTTATTCTAAAAAAGTATTAAGCCTTTTATTGTGAAATTATGTTGTCATGCTGTGTGTGAAGAAAGATGGAGTCATGGATATATGCTTGGAGCTTTCAACTTTCTGCTTGCCACCTTGAAGAGCAGAGTTCACATCTCCAGAAACCCAAGGTAATTCTTCGTGTTTGTGAAAGCCAGAGTATGATTCTACCAGCGAGTGGGGTGTCCCGCTGGGTGGGTATGCTATGTGCAGTCCCAGCCTGGGCTTGAGAGTTCCCTTGAGGTCCCTTTAAATAAGAAGGTTTGAAGGCTGATTGAGACTTGTAGCTTTCATGGTCTCATCCTTAAGGTGGGGGTTTTGGAGTAGCCTACCTACAAGAAGCTTTCCTGCTGGCTGGCTAGAAAAGCTATGGCAGGTGGGGGAGGGGTGCAGGGATTTGCCCTGGTATCAAGGGCCTAGAGAATAGGGTAATCAGCTGGGTGCCTTCCCTCTCATTAGGATGTTCTCCATGCCTCCAGGCAAAATGACAAAGCAGAGTTGTACAGTAAAGGAAATCAATGGATACCTGATCACTCACCTCTTGGTCAGTTATGTGCAGTCGCAGCTAGACCACGATGGGGATACCCACTGAAATAGCTTACCTGAGCTATTGTGAGCCCAACAAATCAGGTCTGACAGCAAGCAAACCAGCATACGACAAAACTCGGCCCTCTGAATGTGGGTGACAGTTGTATGACTGGGGCAGACTGTGGGGCCACTGGCTGTGGGACCAGGATTTATTTTTACTGCTTGGACTGCGTTGGCTGAGACCACTCTTTCATTCCCAACCACCCAGACCCAAAATAATTTACACAGATACTGTGTAAATTAAAATACTGCTTGACCAATAGTTTAGGAATATTCCTTGCTAACTCTTATATCTTAAATTAAACCGTCTGTGTACCAGCAAGGTTCCAATGTCTGTCTCCTCCAGCAGCTACATGGTTTCTCCCCAATTCTGCCTTCTTTCACCCAGCATTCAGTTTAGTTTTCCCACCTAGCTCTGTTCAACCCTGTCATTGGCCTAAGCAGCTTCTTTATTTATTAACCAATAAAAGCAACACATGTATAAAAGGACTTTCCATATCAGTACTAGATCCTGTAACCCATTCTCTTTGGAGGGGTACCTTGCTCAGCCTAGATATAGTAAGGAGGGCCTTGGTCCATCCTCAAAATAATATGCTAGACCTTGTTTACTCCACATGGAAAGCTTTGCCCTCTCTGAGGAGTGGATGGGGGTACAAAGGGGGAAAGTGGAGGAAAAAAGAGGAGTGGAGGCTGTGGGAACTGGGATTGGCATGTAAAATGAGAAAAGATATTTTTTTAATATAAAATTTAAAAATTACAAAAATATTAAAGACAACGACGGAATCTACAGCAAGCTGATATCTAGCCTAGATATCTCACTGAGTGCTGGGATTGTTCCTGAGAACACAATTCAGCTCTTTATGTAGAAGAACAACTGGGAAATATTCCTGACATCAAAATCTGACCTCTCCAAGTCTGCACAACCAGAGATATGGGGAAAAACAAGCAACTAAAACAAAAACAAAAAAGCCAAAAAAAAAAAAAACCAAACACATTAAAGATGAGAAATGAAAAATAAAATCCAACAGAGACAATTTTCTTAAAGCAAAACTTTTCTAATAAGAAATAAGAGTTGTGTTATTATATTATTCTGCATAATCCATCACTGATATTATTATGATAAACATTAACACTAGATAGTTCTTCTCTAATATTTCAATTTAAGACTACTTTCATAGTATCTTTTCAATGCCAGGTTTTTCTGTTAGTTTTTTCATTTGTAACACATGTGTGTTTGTCTAGTTTCTTTTTATTAGTATTTGTGGTAAAACCAGATCTCTCACCATACCCAGTTCATCAATTCTCTTGGCTACTATGCAACATACATGGATGTAAGAAGTGTAACTGACAAAATAAAGCAAAACTCTCATATTAATTATCTGTTCTGCTGCATAATTGAAAGAAATCAAGAAATCTCATGACACTTCCTAAATAATTGTTCTCTAATAGCACATGATAAGTCTTTAGGTATTTCCTATCCTTGTATACCATTTGTCTTCTAGATTCATTCAGCGATGCTTCTAAATTACCACATTGAGTGCCTGGTTTTCTGAGTCAGCATTAAGAGCAGGGCCTGCTCTTCCAGATGACCTGGGTTACATTCTCAGCACTCAGAAGGCAGATCACTAACACCTGCAATGCTAATTAAAGGGGATCTGGTATCCTCTTTGCTCCTAGAAGGACACCACACATGCATGTGCTACAGAGACTTATATGCAAAATATCCTTTTAAAACATAATAAAAAAATAAGGTGTTGATTGATAAATAAATATGATCACATGCACTTGTGCTTTTAAATTCTCTTTGCTCACTTTCAGTACATATGCAATCAATTCTTTTACCAACTGCTTTGTTACTACAATTTGACAAATATCTAACTTGTCTTAATAATGGGAACGAAGGCACGTGAGGTCTGCTTAATGGGTAGATCACTTTCAGAGTAAAATCATACACATATTGTGGTAGTTTTAGAGCATCTTGAGCCTGAAGGTCAGAGCTTTCTTTGGTAAATGGTGTAAGAAAAGAACTCAAGCTTACCTCTAAACATCCACTTGAAATCATCAATGAAAGCAAATGGAAATTTATTTTTGTGTTTAAGAACTCAAGCTTACCTCTAAACATCCACGTGAAATCATCAATGAAAGCAAATGGAAATTTATTTTTGTGTTTTATATGATCTTGCTTTCCTCAAACAGCCACACTGATCCACACTAATTATTTTGGTTTCAGATTGGAATTGTTATTAAATAAAGACTGTCAAACCTCTGAGGAATATTTCTTGTGTGCATCAACTTAATTTCAGGGAATTATTTATAATGAGCTTCTGAGAAACTCAAATTAATCAAATGTGTGTTTCTCTATTATCAAATTATTTGGATACTTTTATGTTATTTTCTGTAGGTTTTTGAGGTATCACTATTTGGGTCTAGAAATCACACATAGTCTTCATGTACTACACAACATTTTCTTCTGAAGTATTTTTGACTATGTGTTTTATGTATGCTCATGCACACATTAACTTTTAATAATTTTCCAAACTTTTATCACCTTCTGTTCATGTTCTGAAACCTATTTACAAAGTCAGAAGTAATTGCACATGACTTTAATCCAGGCATTTAGTAGGCAGAGACTGGTGTATCTCTGTATGTTTGAGGCCAATGTGGTCTACAAAGCAATTTCTAGGGAAATTAGGGCTTTGACAGGAAGAAATCCTGTAATAAAGCAAAACAAAACAAAACAAAATACACCAAAAAAACCCCAAAATGCAAATACTTAACTATTATTCATCCCTATACCAAATTGCTTCTGTATCTATCGGTTGATGAGTTGATAATGTTCTTTTCACTTACAGTTGATTTGATGAGTTCAGTCTCAAACTTTGTAAAATAGTAATATATATGGTCAAATGTGTAATTCTATTTCAGCTTTATTGGGTGAAATTGGATTATATTCAGATAAGGAAAAAAAGACTACTTTAAAAGTTTACATTAGAAACTGATTTGCAAACCAATGACCCTTTTGTAGGCTTTGCTTACAGGACATAAGAGTGACTTAGAAGTATGAATGATAGCAAAATAGCTGAACTACTTTTAAATCCTACCACATCATGGAGGATGATATCAAGGGGGCTTAATCAAAGGTCCCCTTCACTCAACTTCTATTTCCTATACATGCTAGCAATATGTAAGAAGGCAGTAGGGAGAAATACTTAAATCCCACTTGAGATTGTTATGACCGTCTGATCCATACTTCTAGAAAGGTCAATAGTTCCATTACTGCTCCCTAAACTCCTAACAATGTATCAGTTTTTCTGTTCCATTAGTTGCAGTGGTGAGCAAGCTATGTTTTCTGTATTCAAAGACTTCATGTGATGATCATGGTATTGTTAGAGAAAAACAATATTCTACGCAGAACAGTAATTATTTTCATTATCTTTTTGATCAGTACTTTCATTTCAGTTCTATTTTATCTATAACTTATTAATCCCATCATTAGTTAGAATTATTCCTTTTCAATTGTTCATCATTTTATGTTTTTTTACATGTAGAAGCTAAACTCTGCAGTTAAATGGTCAGTAAAATTTATTGACACAACTCTGTGACGTTTCTAGGCCCATACAAACACCAAGAAGCATGCTGCCAGTTGCTCCTAAACACAATTTAAAAAAACAAAAACCAAACACCATTTAATGTTTCATGACAGGGCCTCTTAAAAAAGTTGCAAGGCTTTTACCACTAATACTGAGTCAGGTAGTCTCTGTTAAAGGATCCGTGCCTCTGCTTGCCACCAGCAAACAGAACCTACTATAGAAGGTGATGCTACCAAGACAAATGAATGAAATGAAATGTATGCACTGGCAATGCTGAAGCATTCACGTGCAGCCCATATATGGTCATTCTGATGAACTTGTCTACATTGGGTTTGATGATCTAAGTTGATGAAAATGACCGATGAGGTCTCTTCCACCAGGGTACCAAATCTCATTACAGATAGTTGTGAGGCACCATGTATTTGCTGAGTACTGAACTCTGGACCATTGGAAGACAAAGTAGTGTTCTTAACCACAGAGTCATTTCCAAAACTGTGGATAACTCACTTCTCTGGTGTCTAGAATTCCTTTCCAAGCTCTCCAAGGTTTTATGTGGATGTAGTTGCTGAATGTTGGGTGCCATTGGTAGCATAATTAATAAAAATATAGACACACATATTGAAGTTCATTCTGAAGACCAGGAAAGCAAAACAGCCAGCCATTGGCTCTTACATCTACTTCACTCTGAAACAGCGATTCCACCTTCAGGAAACTCAGAATGAAATTGTGTCTGAGAGCTGTCCTCTTCCATCTTATATTCCTCTGTTGGGCTGATATTAAAACTGTGTTTTAATATCACCACCTGCTTTCTATGACAAACTAGTTTGGCTTCTGGGTTTAAAGGTGTCTTACCACTGCTTGGTCTGTAAGACTGACTATTGGGGCTTTTTTATTCTCTGATCTTCAAGCAAGCTATAGTTATTAAAATACAAATGAAATATCGCTCGGGGCATCAACTTCAAAGTTTCACACAATGGTCTGTCTACTAGAACTGCATTCAGGGACACCCCTGACACATGGTTTTTTTTTAGGAACTAAGAAAAATCCCATAACCTATTTCTTCTATCCTTACTTCCAAAACCAGAACCATGTGGCCAAACCTGCTGAGTTCTGATGCATACTGGGGCTGGAACATGGTCCCCTCATTCCATTACATTTTCATGTGTCTTCTGTCCTTCACTGCCTATGCTTGACTACCTTGAAACGTGCTCTGTGAACCAGGCTGCCCTTGAATTCAGAGATACTCCAGCCTCTCTTTTCCTAGAACTGTAGTTCCCACCATATCCATCAGGAAGATTTTCTTTACAAAAGTTGAAAAATTTTCTGGGTGGATCTTGCTTTGGTTACTACTTCCTATATTCTATTTCTTAAACTGTTTATCTTCTTGAACACAGATCTTAGCACCTTTCTACTTTCTGGTGCTTTTTATCTCCTTAAAATTTATATTTTATAATTTCTTCTAGTAAGCTTGGTACCTTTTATTATTAATCTTTATTACTTTTACCACTAATGACCACACTGAAGAGTGTATTCTATGCTGCTTTGAGATTTCCTCTGCCATCAATGCTAATTCAACACTCTTCACTTTAGCTATAGATACATACTTGAGACAAGGGCAAAAATGATCACTGTATTCACCAAAATATTGCAATACCAGTCTCTAGACCACACAATTTCATTCTTCTCCTCTGTAAACACTTAAATCCCATAGTTCATTAATTCAAATTCAGGATCACTTTCTTCCATGTTTTACTAAGAATGTCTCTTAAACAATGCTTAAGGCACCCACTGATTTCCTAACTCAATTGCCCAAAGTACATATTGTCCCAAACATAATGTGTTCAGACTTAAAACACTAGTACTCAAGTCCCTGAGTACTAGCTTCTGTCTTATTTTGAGTTTTTATTGTTGTAAAATGACACCATAACTAGGACAACACTTAAAAAGAAAAAAACATTTAATTGAGGTAGCAGTTTACTGGTTTGGTGGTTCAATCCATTGTTATCACGGTGAGTAACATGGTAGTATGTAGGCAGATGTGGTGCTGTAGGAAGAGCTGAGAGTCCTACATCTTGCAGGCAACAGAAATTTGACTGAGATGTTGGGAGGTATCTTGAGCAAAGAAAACCTCAAAGGCTTTCCACACAAGTGATACAATTCTTCCAAAAAGGCCATTCCCACTTCAACAGAGCCTTACCTCCAAATAGTTCCACTCCCTATGAGATTATGGGGGACATAAATTCAATCTATGACACTTCCCTTCCCCATGTTATGGCTTTTACATACTTATACCCAGTCTTTCAAGATGTTCCCTGAACACTGGGGTAAAGGAGGATGAGTTATCCCATCTATAATTGAACCTTTAGTCACTGATTTTTAACATTTAATCATTGATTAATCTCTGCATAATCATCACAATCTGTAAAAGATAAGTTCCTTTGAGCAAGCCTGTGAGCAACACAGATATAGCATTTAGAAGGCAGGTAACATTATGACCACTTAGCAACATCAAGAAGATCCCTAACTAGAGCCTATGATTTCCCTAGCTTTGGGATTTTGACTAGATTTATAATAACAGACATGATTTCCTTCCTTAAACCATTGACAACAAATAAGAATTGAATTCTCAGTCCTGTAGAAGAGATCTGTATACCATTAAAACTTCTAGCAATATTAAAAATGAATCACTGAAGGACCAGAGAACAACAGGATGAGGAGAATGGATACAAAATATCAGCAATTGAGCTTAACAAAGGCCAAAGAGATTTTGAAGTCACAGTTGCAGTTCTTGCTTTTACTGGACCTGAATGTAATTGGCACTGTCAAGAATAAGTTAAGACCGGACTCTCTGAATTTGGCAGACAATGAGGGCTGCTGAGAAGCCAAGGACCATGGCAGCGGGTTTTGATCCTACTTCATGTTCTGGCTTTGTGGGAGCCTACCCAGTTTGGATGTTCACCTTTCTAGACCAGGATTGAGGGGGGAGGACTTTGGACTTTCCACAGGGCAGGGAACCCTGACTGCTCTTCAGGCTGGAGAGGGAGGGGGAGGAGTGGGGGGAGAGGGGAAGAGGGGGAGGAAGGGGAGGAGGGGGAGGGAAATGGGAGGCAGGAAGGAGGCAGAAATTTCTTTTTTTTTCCAATTAAAAAAAAAGAATAAGTTAAGAAAATGAGGAGGAAACTTACTACCTACCTACCTACTAACAAGTTCATTGAGAGTAGGAGTCCATGCCTGAGTTTGATTATGCATAATACTTTCAAACCTGTGATCATACAAGGACCTCAGTAAAGATTGATGGGTCATGAAACAAAGCAAAAAGACATACATGTGGGGAGGATTTGGAGGGAGGAAATGAGTTTTAAGAGGAATAGGGAATGCATTACACACATGTAGAAAAATGTCAAAGAAAAAATTTAATTAAAATGTTTCATTAGACATACAAGATTGACATTATAACAATCAGGTTAGTGTATTTCCATGTAAAGTAATGTTATACTAACTTTTAAAAGTAATAAGGAACGGTCACAGCAGTAATTAGTATTTCAAAAGACAAAACAGATGTTATAGTCTATGTGAGAACTGTGGTTGCATTCAATCACTGTACATATGTCCATTGCACTATGCTCTAAGCAATAATCTTCTCAGAGCTGCAATCACTTCTTTGTTCCTAAGGCTGTATATCATGGGGTTGAACATGGGGTTCACAACCGTGTAAAAAAGAGAGAGGAGTTTGTCACTTACTGCAGAATGTATAGACTTTGGCATTAAATAGGTAATAGATGCAGAGACATAGAACAAAATCACCACCACCAGATGTGAGGAACATGTGGAGAAGGCTTTTGACCGTCCATGAGCAGTTGGCAACCTCAAAACGGTGGCAATTATTTTGCTGTATGATGTTATTATTAATAAAAAGAGATTGCACCAAGCAAAATAGTCACTACATAGACATACAGCTCATTAACAGAAGTATCTCCACAGGCCAGCTTAAGTACAGGGGATATGTCACAGAAGAAGTGATCTATCAGGTTAGAGTTGTAAAAATGCAGAGAAAATATCTGACAAATTTGCCCTACGTGGAAAGGTATGCCACTAAACCAGGAGACCACTGCCAGATGTATGCATTTTGTCTGTTTCATGACGAGAGGATACTGCAGAGGGTTGTAGATAGCTACAAAACGGTCATAGGACATCACAGTCAAGGGAATACTGTCTGTAGTTCCCAAAATTAGAAAGAAACACATTTGTGTGGCACAGGTCAGAAGAAAAATGCTTCTGTCCTGGGTCCAAATGCTGTACAGAATCCGAGGGAGAGTGACTGATACATAAAAGATTTCCAGAAAAGAAAAATTAGTCAGGAAAAAATACATGGGTTTGTGTAGTGCAGTATCAATTCTGGTTATCAAAATTATGGAGCTATTTCCAATTAGGATAATCATGTACATTATGAAGAACATACCAAATAGAAGGCCCTGGAGGTTTGGAAGGTCAGAGAATCCCAGGAGGAGAAAACGTGTCACTGTGGAAGTATTTTCCTCTGCCTTGATGTTTGTGTGTTTCATCTGTGGGGATGATTCAACCAGTATTACATTTCCTTATTCTTAGATTTGTTATATCATTCAGAAAACTATTTGCATAGTTTTGATTTTGCTTATAAATACACACCCACCACACACCCACCACACACCCACCACACACCCACCACACACACGCCACACACACGCCACACACACAATATATATATATATATATGTCCACACACATGCCACACACACTACACACACACACACACACACACACACACACACACACACACACACATATATATATATATATATATATATATATACTGATCAAGATATACAGATATATTTATATCTGGGTGAAAGCAATATTTGGCATGACATATACTCTTTATCCATAAATATACCTTTGAGGCAAATGATACTGTTTTTTCACCTTTCTACAGGGTGTATAGTATATTTTCTTCTTAATGGCACAATAAAACATAGTATTTTAAATGATTATGTAAATATCCAAAGCGACAAAATCTGATTAATGACTTCATTTTCAATTGACTCTTTAATTATATTCCAAATTGTTTCTTTTTATGTTGATAAAATACCTCTATTTGCTTCAAAATTATCTAGAGAAAAATTTATTCAATGATTTAATGTGGCTTTTTGAAACCCTTTTAACCCAGTAGTCCTATACATATGCAATTTCATTGCAAAATTCATGATAAACTTAAAATCAGATTTGATGAGATTCTATTTTACATTTAAAATTTGGGGAGTTTGGTGTATAAGCTATGCAATCACAAGATATATTTTTTACATATTTAGAATTCATTAATGCCAAAATATATAATAATTACTGATTTCTTTATTCTGTCTTATTTTTTTTCCTTTTTCTTTTTTAAAAATAGTACTTACTGTGCAGTGTCATTTGTTTCTGGTGCAATAGTCTAAGCCACAGCCTTCTGAAGGCTAGTCAAGCAGTCTAAACTCAAGGTATTTACTCAGCTCCTGTAAGTAAGTTATGTACACAAATTGCAAAAACAAACTCAAATCATTTAATATTTTTCTCTCTGTCTCTCTGTCTCCCTATACCATGTCTCTGTGTGTAGGTGTGTCAGTTGTAATTCTTCAGATTCTCACTTTTTATGCTAAGAAAGAAATTCAGTAGAAATTTCAAGTAACCACTGTCACTTTTTATTTAAATACTTTATAAAAATTAACTGTTAGTATTTTTGAAACAATGATTTCTTTGAAGTTGACATAATGGTATTAATTAAAACATGTAATATACTTGGAAATTTAAATTAATGTGAAAATAAAATAGATATAGAATCTTCTGAAATTATAGAGATGAGCTTGTGATTTTTGCAGTTTCAGTCATTGTAGGTGTCAAGCCCAAGTCAGTGATCTTCACTCAACATTTTCATTCTCTATTGTAGATAGGTGAATTGTAATGATATAATAATGCACCTTAGCAATTCTATGTTGATATTGATGACCGTGATCCTAAATGTATTATTCTTTCACATGAAAACGAATTACATAACCTGTTTTCCCTGTATCACATATAAATAATTAACAGAAAAATAGTGCAAAGCCTATCAAAAAAGTGTTTGAAACTCAGCCAAAAGGTAAATAATGTAATATGGTTAAAATTACTTTTTGTAGTTTTATCCAAATGCTGATATTAAAAATAAAAGAACACAAATCTGTGATCAATCAAATGTAGTCTGTGCTCTTTGGAATTAGGTAAATTATAATCTTTACCTTGACTTAATGACATTCAGTAGTAAAATGATCAGGATTTTTTTTTATAAGATCAAGAGCGTCTCTTATTTGAAACAGAAGTCAAACACCTTCCGAAATATATTCTCCTGTCATAATGCACTATTCTACTTAACAAGGAGTGTTCTCTACCCTGGGGACAACTCCTTTTCCGTGTTAGTTTCTAATTGTTAAGAACTCTTCGTTGTGTCAGTCATGAATTAGCAAAACAAGAAACAAATTAAATATGATACATACAATATATGCATATATGTAGTCAGTATTTGTTTATGTTATTATTAAGAAATACTAGAATAGAAAATATGAGTAATTGGTAACTACACATTTTATAGCACTGAAGGTTGAAACTAAGGCTTCCCAGTGGAAAAGAAACAGTAACTGAAACACTTTTTCAGTACTGTTATTTATTGAGCTATGGGACCACTAGATGTCAAAACTTGCTGTGATCCACCTGTCTATGTATTCATAGTGCAGATGTCAGTGGTTTGTGACACATTCCAAAAGTTTATCTGCATTTTATATATGTAAGACATTTTACTATGACGGAAAGTGTGTAATGTCTTAGAGTAGTTTAAAATGTACTTTTTGACACCACAAATCTAATAACATTTTCACAACTTCAATATGTCTTTCATTCACAAATATATTGCCAAGAAGGGACACATTTTATTTCAACAGACAAAAATAAATAAAGTAACAAACAAATAATAAATAAATAAAAAACTGTCCATGTTCCATCTGAACAATTTGAACCAGGAAAGTTATGTAGAATTGCCAATAAAAATCACTCATCAAATCTAGTTACAAATCTATAGTCCCTAGGAGGACAGATTTCTAAATGTATTACCTAAGTGGACTACCACTGATGGGCTCGTATTCTCAACTATTGACACCATTTGCACTTAGAGGTACCATTCAGAGGTCCATCAAATCATTGAATGAGTTACCAATGAATGGTTGTCCTTCTTGATTTCAAACTCAATAGGAGAATTTTGATAAAACCCCTGAAACCCCATATAAACATACATGAAATCACATTCCCAAAATAAATGGAAGATAATATTAAATGACTGAGACTCTTTCATTAATTTACAGAAATGTTAAGATTGTGTTTAAAAAAAACTATGATTAATAATTACGCACTATCATTTAGTCTATATGTTGACATCCTTCCCAATGATGGAAGACTATGTATTAATGTGTCAATTTTGGATGATGTAATTGGCTTTAATGTGGTTAAATCCTATATATTAATAGCTCACTGCTGTAACTGTAACCAGACCTTGTATTTCAGGAATAGAGAAGTAGATATGTTTCTACCTCAAACAAAAGTCTAAGGATCCAACTGAGTGTTCCAATTCTTCTAAGGAGATAACTTTGGATTCCATCCAGGGAGTTGTTTGTTTACAGAATATTTTGGTCTACAGTGTTCACTTGTCTTGTTTTGATATAGTCACAAAATGTTTAACTATGGATAAAGCACACAAACTTCAACTGGTCTGTTCATTTTCCTGTATCATGTTAATGCCCTTTTTTTGTCTTTCTCCTTACGTTTTGGAGTATTGTAAGCAATTGGAAATGAAACGCAGGCTATTTCAGTATTCATTGAAACTCCCTCCTGATACTATTCTATGACTTTCTGTCTTATTTTCATGTCTTCATTTTCTTTACTATATTTTTAAATCTCAGTAGCCCTAACCTGGCAAGAGATAGTTTTGTCAAGTTGGTCTCCACAACTACATAATTGGTATTAAGCATCTTTTGCATGCTTTTTTCCCCATTTAGCCACTTAGTAAAACTTTGATTCTATTCTATTATTGAATATTTTGTACAAAGATAAACACAATTCAGACATTGACTTTAGAAATTCATTTTCTTTTCCTTTCTTTTTTTCTTTTCATTGTTTTTTCAATAGAGGGATTCTCTGTAGTTTTGGAGCCTGTCCTGAAACTAGCTCTTGTAGGTCAGGCTGTCTTTAAACTCAAAGAAATTTACCTTGGCTTCTGAGTGATGGGATTAAAGGAGTGTGCCACCACTGTCTGGCTAGGAATTCACTTTTGTCATTTTAAGTGAACATAAATGCTATATTCAACTACTAAAAGTCCTTTGCAAAGTTTTGTATCATTTCTATGTGTGTGAACACACAAAATCTCATCAATGTGACTGACTAAAATTTGACTAAACAAGGATAACAGCAATAGACAGGCTAAGCCGGAGTGAGGAAAGTCAAGAAAGCTTGACCTGTACCAAACAATTAAAGGCAACAATAGAATATTAACAGAAGAACAAATATTCTTTTGTCTTTCCAGCATAAGAGCAGGCAAATTGGTTATCCAAAACCAAATGATCATCCCTAAAAGTATGCAAACAAATAACATTAAACAGACTGAGCAGTCTGTATTTAGGAAATATATATGTCTACAAATAATACCATCAAAAATAAGTTAAGAAAATGATGAGAAAGCTTATTCTGCCTACATAAATCCCATCTACTAACAGATTCGATGAGAATGAACAAGAATCCATGCCTAAGGTTGATTATGCATAATACATTCAAACCTGAGATCACACAGAGGGCCAAAGTTATGTTCAATGGGTCATGAAACAAAGCAAAAACACCTATATGTGGGGAAGAATTTTGATAGAGGAATTGAGTTTTAATAAGAATAGGGAATGTATTACACACATGTAGAAAAATGTCAAAGAAAATTTTAATTAAAATGTTTTATTAGACATACAACATTGACAATAAAGCAATTTAGTTAGTGATTTCTAAGAAAAGTCATGCTATACTAACTTTCAAAAGTAGCAAAGAGAGATCATAACAGTCAGTAACATTTCAAAGGGGAAATGCATATGTAACAGTCTATGTGAGAACTATTGTTGCAATTTAATCACTTATCATAAGTCTATTGTACTGTTCTAATTAATAATCTTCTCAGAGCTGCAATCACTTCTTTGTTCCTAAGGCTGTATATCATGGGATTGAACATGGGAGTCACAATGGTATAAAAAAGAGAGAGGAGTTTGTCACTTACTGCAGAATGTGTGGACTTTGGCATTAAGTAGGTAATAGATGCAGAGACATAAAACAAAACCACCACCACCAGATGTGAGGAACATGTGGAGAAGGCTTTAGCCCGTCCTTGAGCAGTGGGCAATCTCAGAATGGTGGCAATGATTTTGCTATATGAGGTCAATATTAATAAAAAAGGGATTGCAGCAAGCAAGACAGTCACTAAAAAGACAAACAGCTCATTAAGGGAAGTATCTTCGCAGGCCAGCTTAATTACAGGGGGTATGTCACAGAAGAAGTGATCTATCCGGTTAGCATTGCAGAAATGTAGAGAGAATATCTGACAGGTTTGCCCTACCTGGAAAGGCAATCCACTGAGCCAGGAGCCCACTGCCAGCTGTGTGCATTTTGTCTGGTTCATGACCAGAGGATAGTGCAGAGGGTTGCAGATAGCTACATAACGATCATAGGACATCACAGCCAGAAGAATACTGTCTGTAGTTGCCAGAATTAGAAAGAAACACATTTGTGTGGCACAGGCCAGAAGAGAAATGCTTCTGTCCTGGGTCCAAATGCTGTACAGAATCCTAGGCAGAGTGACTGATACATAAAAGATTTCCAGAAAAGAGAAATTAGTCAGGAAAAAATACATGGGTTTGTGTAGTGTAGGATCAATTCTGGTTATCATAATAATGAAGCTGTTTCCAATTATGATAGTCACATACATTATGGAGAACATACCAAATAGAAAGCCCTGGAGGTTGGGAAGGTCAGAGAATCCGAGCAGGAGAAACTGTGTCACTGTGGAAGTATTTTCCTCTGTCTTGATGTGTGCGTGTTTCATCTGTGGGGATGATTCAACCAGAATTGCACTTCCTTTTACTCAGTATTATTTTATCAAACAGAAATTGATATTGTCATATTCACAGATTTTTAATTTCTGCTTACAAATATTTGTATATATATTCATAAAAATATACATATATACTGATGAAATTATAATTTGTCCTAACATATACTCCTTGGCACTAATTATATGTTTGAAATAAATGCTATTGTTTTAACATCTTTCTACTGAATGATTAAATAAATATTATTGTTAATGGCATGATGACACATAATATTTTAAATGTTTATCTAAGTAACCAATGTGACAATTGAAGAATTATTTAATTTTCAGTTGGCTCTTTAATACCAAAATTGTTTTCTTTTATTATGATAAAAATTCTCTATTCACATATTTATTATCTAATGAAAAATGTATTCAATGTTCTAGTATGGTTTTTTAAAGCTCAATTTATACTAATATTCCTCTATAAATGCTCTTTCATTGAAAAATTCATGATAAACTGAAGACCATATTTGATAAGATTCTATTTTACATTTAAATTTTGCAAGTTCATTGTAATATCTATGCATTCAGAATTTACATTTTTACGTCTGTGGAGTTCTTTGACACCATAGACAAATCAAAAGATATAGTAATTAGAGCATTTTTGACAAATGGTACTTACTCTCTAGTTTCATTTGTTTCTGGCGCAGCAGTCCAAACCACAGCCTTATGAATCCTAGAAGCGCTGTCTACCCCCAAGATATTTCCTCAGCTCCTGTAGGCAAGTTATAAACACAAATTACTAAAACAAACTTTCTCAAATCATTGACCTTCTCACTCTGTCCCTACCTCTCTATCTCATATCTGCAGGTGTGAGGTGTGTTATCTATAAATCTTTAGTTTTCATGCTATGAAATAAATTCAGCAGAAATTTCAAGTAAGTACTGGCATTTTGTTTAATTTAAAATCTTTATAAATATTAGCTGTTCTCACTTTTGAAGCAGTGATTTTCATTCATTTAGATAGTGTGTCATTAATTAAAACCATTAATATACACTGTATTGTAGTTTACTAATGAACTTCAGAAAATGAAATTAATACGCAAACAAAAGAAGATATAGACTTTTTAAAAATATTATTGAAATGAGCTTATGAGTTTTGTCTTTATGGTCTCATTTATGGTGTTTTACATATATAATTGCCTTATTTTTTGAAGAGTTTTCTAGAAAAGATTCTGTGGAGCCAAATGAAAATATGCAATAATTATAACATTTTCAGATTCACTTGTGATAGATATTGACCCTGTGCCACTAGAAGCAGTTGTGATTATTGTAGGTTTCAAGCCCACGTCAGTGATCTTCACTCGACATTTCATTCTCTATCGTAGATAGGTGGAGTTTTATGATCTATGTTCCCGAGATGTTATATCACTGGAACATTTAAATACATGCCTAACAGAGAATAATAATTGAATACACCTTACCAATTCCATGTTGATTTTGGTGACTATGATCCTTAATTCACCACTCCTTCATATCAAAACAAATTGCACACGCTTTTTTTCCTCTGGATCATATATCATCATTTGTTGGAAACAGTGTAAAGCCAAATGCAAATAGTGTTTGAAACATAAACCAAAATAAATAATTAATTTTTTTAATTACTTTGTGTAATTTTATCCAAATGCTGATATAAAAAAATGTAAAAATAAAAGTAGTCAAACTTGTTGTTAGTCAAATCTAGTCTATGCTCTTAGGAATTAGATAAGTTGTAATTCTTACCTTGATTTATTGACATACAATAATAAAATGTTAAGGAAGTTTCTTTTTCTAAGATCAAGAGTTTTCTTTTATTTGAAAGAGAGTTAAAACACCTCCCAAAATATATTCCCCTGTCATAACGAACTGTTCTAGTTAACAAGGATTGTTCTCTACCAAGGGAAAACTTCTTTCCCGTGTTAATTTCTAAATGTAAAGAACCCTTTTGTCCTATCAGTCATGAATTTAGCATTAGAAGAACCACAAATTAAATTAACACATACACACTCATATTTCTTAACAGTATCTGAAAAAAAATACTAAATAAAAATATATACATATTTACTGATTATAAATATATTGACTATATATACTTATTTATTCAGTATTCATTACTGTTATTATTAATATATATGTACTGACTAAATATATGTGTAGTCAGTATTTGCTTTTGTTATTATTAAAAAATACTAGAGGTGAAAATAACAGAAGTTGGTAACTATAGTTTTGTAGTACTGAAGAAATCAATGGAATCTGATAAATCTGTAAGTGTATCTGCATTTTATATAAGCAAAACATTTTACCATGAAAGTCTGTGCTATCTTAGAATAGATTAAAGTGTATTTTTGACACAGCAATTTAATGATATTTTGACATCTTCAATATGTCTTTCATTGAAAAGCATACTGCTGAGAATATACACATTTGATCTCATCTGACAAAAATAAAGAAACAAGCCAACAAATAATAAATAAATAAATATAGTTGACAATGTTCTGTCATTAACTATTTAAAACAAGGACGTATTTAGAATTCCAAGTAACAATATCACATCAAAACTAGCTACAAATCTACAACTTCCAAATGAATTGTTTGGCTGGACTACCATTGGTGGGCTAGTATTCTCAAGTCTTGACAGCAATTGCATTTAGATGTCACATCCAGAGGTTCACCTAGTCATTGATTGAGCTCCCCATCAATGACTGCCCTTTTTGATTCCACATTCATAAGGAAAGTTTGGATCAAAACCCAAAAGACCCCATTTAAACACACATGAACTCATATTCACAAAATAAATGGAAGTTAATATTAAATGAATGAGACTCGGTCATTAGTTTACAAAAAGTTTAAGATTGTGATTGGAGAAATTATGATTAGAAACTATGCATTGTCATCCAGTCGCACGCTGACATCCTTCCCAACGACGGAAGACTATGTATTAATTTGCCAATTTTAAATAATGCAAGTTGCTTTAATGTAGTTAAATCTTAGACATTAATAGCATACTGGTATAAGTATAACTCACTTTGTTTTTCCTTACATTTATGTCACTACCTAATTGGTATTAAGCATCTTTGACATGTCTTTTTCTATTTATTATTTTAGTACATTAGCAAACCTAATATATATGTTTAAGCAAATTTTATATTTTTCAGTCTTTATAAGGCTCTAGTATGTGTTTCAGATCATAATATTAAGTTTGTCCCCTTAAATTTGTATCTAAAATTTCAAAGAAATAAATTCTTAATTTTCTTTCAGTTACTCGTTATTACCATTGGTATTTTCTATTATTTTCTAACAATTTGTTATTATCTTCTAGAATTAATATTGAGTTAATATTTCATATGTACTCCTAAAAATGTCTTGTAAATGATTTTTTTATTAATGAAAATGTCTTTTTTATTCAATATTTTCTGTCTCATAATTCAGAACAAATGATATTTTATTACAATACCTTATTGAGTATCATCTTTAATGTTATTAAAATGTTTCTTTAAACTTTTGGATAAGTTTCAAGGGTAAAATCTTGAGCTCAGACACATATTCACCTTAGGACAAAATTGGAAGTCAACTACTTCATAGCAGTGAGTTTTCTCTTAGCACTTATAACTTTACCAGAATTTTGCTTTCTTTTTTTCTGGAACCAAGGTGGGTTAAAAGAATTTGATTTTTTAATAAAGACCATACTAACTCTTATCTCTTCTGAACATTCTGCTCTATGGGGCCTGCACATAACCTTCACACTAGTTTTTTGTGGATATAAACTAGTTTAATTGCTTTTCTCTTCTAGTAACATCAATCACGGAGAAGCCTTGTATTCATTCTGACCTGCTAGAGTAAATCACCCAAACTAGTTTTGGTCAGCTAGCGGTGTCAACAATACATTCAATATATCGAATGGGTTCCCAGATCTTTGGGAATTTTAAGTTTCAACATTTTAATTTAAATTTCAGATTTACTTATGGTGAATTTTGTAATCTCTTAGCTCTCAGTTAACACAAACCCTGTAGATCCCAGAGATTTTTATAAGTAATTAATGGTCATAGTTTCTAAAAAAAAATATAACGGGAATATAATATATAGAGATGAACACTTTATTTTCATATGGACTTTGGCTTATTGATACAAATTTAAGGTCAATTTTGTTATATGCATATTTCTATTCTTGTTTAAGGTATTATGTTTATAAAACTCATTTTAAAATGTCATGTATAATTAAAAATTATGGACTAGGAGCCGGGCCGTGGTGGCGCATGCCTTTAATCCCAGCACTTGGGAGGCAGAGGCAGGCGGATCTCTACGAGTTCGAGACCAGCCTGGTCTACAAGAGCTAGTTCCAGGACAGGCTACAAAACCACAGAGAAACCCTGTCTCGAAAAAAAAAATATGGACTAGTAGATAGTAATTTATAATAGTCAAACTTTATCTATCATGTTTGCGGCGCATTGCACCCGTCTGAGCTCTATGCACCACCATACAGTTCATGAACCAGGCAAGGGGCTGTTGATTGAAACACAGAAACACACAGAGATAGAGACACAGGTCAACCTTGAAACAGGAAAGCCTCAAAAATGCCCCCTCTATTGTGTCCAGGGGCAGCTTATATAGGGATAGCCATGCTCCAGCCAAACGCACCAGAAACCATTCCCCTGCCATCAGGAACTCTTGAGGGTCTCGTGCTCAGAGCAGCTGTAGGCACTCAGATCAGGGGAAAAGAAGCTGTTTAAAAGAAATTCAGAGCCGGGCGTTGGTGGCGCACGCCTTTAATCCCAGCACTCGGGAGGCAGAGGCAGGCGGATCTCTGTGAGTTCGAGACCAGCCTGGTCTACAAGAGCTAGTTCCAGGATAGGCTCCAAAGCCGCAGAGAAACCCTGTCTCGAAAAACCAAAAAAAAAAAAAAAAAAAAAAAACAAAAGAAATTCAGGATCTGGGGATTCACAGCTCCCAACATCTCACCCTCTTTCTTATACATAAATAGAAAAAAGTAGAGCAGCTAACCACATGCAAATCCCACAAGAAATCCAACTGCTGTTATAAGTTGGAAAATGCCCCAGCGAACATGCTCATTCTACAGTCAACATGAGTGATATTAAATGCTGGTGCCAGCTACAAGATAGTCACAGCAGCCATCTGACTGATGACAATTTCAACTGCCATGAAGGAGGCTGCAGCAGTGACAATAGCGTACCCATGGTGATCTCAGTTCCTCCTGCCTCTGACTCCTTCAGCAAATCCTATCAGTGTGCTCCATCAGCAGGTAGGCTAGGAGACCTTCCGCAGCTACTTCTCGAGGGAACCACTTAATGGGCTCCACATTTAGGGAATTTGGACTTCACCAACCTGTCTGGCTTCTTCGTGCTAAGCGGGCGCACTGCATTCTGGGGGATATTTTAAATCCTTACACCCATATTTTTTGCATCAACATTTCAGGGGGTGTCAAATCCTTATATTACACCAACATATCACATTAAATGCTTTGCAATTCTCGGAGTCAAATGTCTTTTTCAATCCAGAACACAAAAGACAACACAATCAACAAACACATTTTATCTTTTTGAGCGGTGTAATTCTGTCTTTTGGAGGCCATCAATTCACCCTCCTGCCTCTTCTTTATCTAGAGGGTGTCCCTCAGAGCATCTCCGGGGATGAAAACACATGCTCTTTTCTCTTTTAAGCTTACTCCTTTTCTTTCATTCTTTCTATACTCCTTTTACTCTGTGCTCTATGAGCCACCATACATCGTGAACCAGCCAAGGAGCTGTAGATTGAAACACACAAAGACACAGAGACAGAGGCATGGATCATCCTTGAAACAGGAATGCCCCTTTATTGTGTTCAGGGGCAGCTTATATAGGGATAGCCATGCCCCAGCCAAAAGTACCATAAACCATTCCCCTGCCATCAGAAACTCTCGAGTGCCTCATGCTCAGAGCAGCTGTAGGCACTCAGATCAGGGGAAAAGAAGTTGTTTACAAGAAATTCAGGATCTGGGGGTTCACAGCTCCCAACAATGTTAGTTATATTTTCTAGATATACAAAAATGTATTTCAGTTAAATAGTCTTCAATACTTCAAAGACTACAGAATATAGCATTTAAAATGTCTTAACGTAGACTTCTCTCAACAGTGAGACATGTCTACTTCTGACAGCACCTACCTACTTCAAGAGATGATGGGCATTGAAAAGGCTCCTTATGGAGTTGGTTAGCCATTTGTGCAATAAACCGCTTTTGCCTCGACTACTTAATGGTATGTTTTATGATTTGGACATGCAAGACCCACAAACAATGACTGCTGCACTTGTCTAAAGAAGGTGAGACAGTTTTTCAGGGTTCCTGCTCCATGAAAGAGTCTGCCAGACATTCCCCAGGACAAAGAAGAAAGTGACTGACAAACTGCCAATATACATGAAACAATTTTCCAACTTTGATGCTTCATGAAAATGTATACTGGATACTGTGGGCCACTAGGCTGAAGATGGATATCCCCATGTGTCAGAAGAACTTTTGGGTGAATGTCCTGGCAGGGAGATGTCTCTGTCAATTCTAGAGTTTAGGAACTTTCTTACACTGCACTTCTTATCTACTTAGGTAATATTATATCCTTCTCGGGTTTTTGATGGAGTTGAATAATAGTTATAGTTTTCCTTATTTAGAATAAAAGATAAATTATATATGAAACTTTAGACTCATAAATATTGAAATGGTAATTCTTGCTTGATAACTACTTTGTATTTATAATTTTACTATGTTAAAACCTCCATTTAATTTAGGCAGAAAATGGGAGGTGATATGGGATATTCCTCTCTATATGTGCAACTTTTCTTGGTTAATGAATAAAGCTCCTTTGGTCTATGGCAGTGAAACACATATCCAGGCTTGAATAGATATATAGAGAGGGTAGGCACAGTAGGGGAGATGTCATGTAGCGGCCAAAAGAGAAAGAAACTGCTGGAATTTTACCTGTAGGCCAAAGTTTCCTGGTGATACACAGATTAATTAAAATGTGTAAATTTAAGATATAAGAGCTAGCTAGAAATGTGCATAGACCAATGGCTAAGCAGTGTTGCAATTAATATAGTTCCTGTGTGATTATTTCTGTCTTGGTGGCTGGAAAACAAACAAACAATCTCCATTTACAAAGTGTATGAATAGAATTGAAGATAGGTAATAAAATTTCATTTCTTCAAAGCCCATTAGCTAAATCTTGCCTTTCTCCTGATTTCATAGGAATTACTTTGAGTTTATCTCCATTTAAGTTGATGTTGGCTACTGTAACACCCAATTTTGGTGTTACACCCTCGGTACAGTTCGCACAGCTGTACCGAATGCAAGCCCAGGCAAGGCCTGGGGGGGGGGCAGGAGGAAAACAGGAACTTAACCAGGTGGGGCAGGAGGAAAACAGGAACTAACAGAATGCTAGTCATCTGACTAGAAACTGCATGTGTCCCAGGAATAAGGGCTAAATGCTTAGTCATGCTGACCATAAATTGTCCTCGAGATGCACCCCAGGAATAAGGGAGGCCAGGCCCTACAGGTCCCCCCTAAATATAAATTATGACTAGGCCTGTCTTGGGTGGCCTTGGACGTCAGGCAATACCCCTTACCCATCAAGGGAAAGCATCCAGGTCAAAACACATTCCTGTCTTAGGTTGAAGCAGCCCCACAAAAGCCTTTCCTGTCATTGGCTCACTAGTCATCCAATACCGAGTTCAGCCAGATTTGTGCTGAAAGATTCTCTGGGGCAATGGCTAAGAGGATTTGCCATGTGACAACATTGACCTGAGTTAGCCTTGTCTCTGGCATGACCATGAAGATGACACTCCAGCACATGTAAGCATCCCTTAAGGAGACTGTGCCTGCTCAATACTTAATAATTCTGCCCAAAATTGGAGCCTTTTAAGTAAGGTCTCAGCGCTGGTGAAAGGAACCCTGGTATAGCTAACTAAAACAATTTTAGGAGCCAATTTGTAAATTGTACACCTCAGGGTTCAAGAATAACAACAATAAGCTCATTACTGTTAGCCACAAAATTTACTGCAATATTCATATGTAAATTTAGCTCAAATTTAGCTATGGCATTTGCAACCTGCCCTGGGAAGGTATCCTTGTGCTAGCAGGAAGCAACTGACTGACTAAAAAGAATCATGGGAAAGGTAGATGGGTAGATGGGCAATCCTAGGCACTCGGACCACCGCAGTCAGCTCCTCAGGAAACCCGCAACTCTTCAGTTGACAAGCCAGAATCTCCTTGATCTCTTGGCTCTGTCCTGTCTTCAGGCTTCTAGACAGGAAAACCCACAACACGCACCAGCCACTCAGGTACTCAAATTGGACTGTCAGCATCCTGCGGGAAAACACAAACAGCCCCTCTACCCCACACAAGTACGGGATCTGGACCATACCTTGCAAAACATCTCTTCCCCACAAATTAAGAGGAAGGTGTTCCAGGACAAATGGTTTAAAAATGCCCTTATGGCCTTCTTCGTCCTCCCAATTTAAATATTGAGTACTGCACTCAGGAGAACTGGCTGTTCCTACTCCCTGCAAAGTACTAGAGGCTAGTTGTAAAGGCCAGGCTGTAGGCCAATGCTTTTTAGCAATCACTGAAGAATCAGCCCCTGTGTCAGGAAGGCCTTGAAACCTTTTCCCATTGATTGTTAAAGTAAGTGTGGGGCGATTCTCTAGGCTAGAAACCCAAAAAGCTCCAGGGGAACCTGTGGAGCCAAATCCCTTGTCTCCTCGCTCTTGTTAAACAATTTCTAGGTCTAGCTCCAGCTTGGCCTTCCTTAAGCGCAGAAACAATTACCTGACCCATTACGTGGGTGCCATCAATGTCTCTGCACAATTGGATAAAGTCATTCAAATCTCCATCTCTATGGGGGCGTAAAACTTGCTGACAGAATTTGTTCGCGTTCTCGAAGGCCAGATGCTTAACAACTGGCATACCTGAATCCACATCTCCAAAAATGCGACTTCCCACCTGTATAAGGCGGTCAATGAACTCAGAATAAGGTTCTGAAGATCCTTGAAAGATCTTAGAAAGCTGCTCTCGTGATCCTTTGTTAGGTAAAGTTTTCCAAGCCTTAACAGCTGCTGCAGCTATCTGAGCATAAATCGCAGGATCATAAGCAATCTGTGCTTCTAAGCCAGCATATTGTCCTACACCAAGTAACTTGTCAAGATTATTATGGGGGAAGCCTGCTTCAGCATTTTTGTCTGCAGTCTTTTTGCAATTCTCCTTCATTTCACCTCTCCATAACAAATAATCTCCCCCTGAAAGACAAGTCCTGCAAAGCTGCATCCAATCATTGGATTCTAACAAAGCTACAGTGAAAGGAGCGTGAGCCCCGTAGTTCACAACAGCCTCTTTTAACTGCTTAATGTCCTTAAAGGCCAGGGGGTTATGCTGCCTGGCCCTCTGTCCCTGCTGATCAATATTTTCCACAACCGGATAAATCTGTTTCTCAATCTGCTTCTCTCTACTTAGATTATTTAACCTCTCCCGGATCTCTCGGATTTCCGCCTCTAAGTCCATAGGGGCAGAAGCGGTAGTACCAGGATTATGCGGAGGAGGTCTCATGGAGACATCTCCCTTTGCTTCCTTTCTCTCCTCTTTTTCTAACTTCTTTTTTATCAGTGCGATCTCCTTTTCTAAAATTTCTTCTTCTTCTTCCATATCCTTTCTAATGCTACCTCTTCCTAAAACTTCCTGTTCCTCAAAACTCTTAATAGAATTTACAGATTCTACTTCCTGAATCTCCTCAAGGGTTTTGTTTAAGCTCTGTAATTGCTCTTTGACTCTAACGTCATCACTGAGAAGAGCATCTCTGACCAAGAGCCATAGTGAAAATATCGCCATGGGGACTTCTTGTGGCCCTCGCTCTTTCAGAGCATCTTGAAGATCAGCCTTCACCTGATCCCAATCAGTAATGTTAAAACCTCCTGCATGTAGGAACCAGGGACTAAACTTTAAAACTGTCTTAATGGTCTCTTGTGCTGTCTCAACCTTAATACCGGTTCCTCTATTTTCCAAAAGACCTAACAACTGGCCTGTTAACCGGCCCTCCAACACAGGAACAGAATAACTTGCACCCATAACCAATTCACCCTCGCCGCACAATTTCTTACCTTGCTGGCCAGTCTTCCCGAGGGCGACCTCTCAGGGATTCCTACTTCCCGATCTCGCAGATGGGTCTAGATGCCGATGATGTATCCCAGCGGTGCCTCCAATTGTAACACCCGATTTTGGTGTTACACCCTCGGTACAGTTCGCACGCAGCTGTACCGAATGCGAGTCCGGGCAAGGCCTGGAGGTTGAACAAAAGAGACAGAGACCATGGGTCATCCGAAAGGAGATCAACCGAATGCCGTTTATTCAGACTTGGGGGAGCCTATTTCTAACTAACTGCAAGCACTAGGACCCCCGCCCAGGAAGGTGAGAAATTACCATATCAGCAAAGAAATGAATGCCCTGCGGCTAATCACCAGGCGGGGGGGGGGGGGGCAGGGGGACAGGAGGAAAACAGGAACTTAACCAGGTAGGGCAGGAGGAAAACAGGAACTAACAGAATGCTAGTCATCTGACTAGAAACTGCATGTGTCCCAGGAATAAGGGCTAAATGCTTAGTCATGCTGACCAGAAATTGTCCTTGAGATGCAACCCAGGAATAAGGGAGGCCAGGGCCCTACAGGCTACTGGTTTTCTGTCAACTGCATCTATTATGCTAAGGTACATCCCTTGCATCTTTATGTCTCCAGGACTTTTATCTTGATGGGTGCTGTAGAAATTCTCCTTTCTACATCTAATGAGATGATCATGTATTGTTTTTCAGGCTGCTTATGTTGTTCATTAAAACGATTACCGAGGCAGGCTGGTGGATCTAAAACGGCAGCAGGTTCTCACCAGCGTGGGGGGGGGCACGCGCTTTGCGGCCGGTGGCGGAGAAACAGAGGCGTAAACACAGAAAATAGGTATAAGGCATTTTATTGAGGTGGAGAGGAAGAGAGGGGAAGAAAGAGAGAGAAAGAGAGAGAGAGAGAGAGAGAGAGAGAGAGAGAGAGAGAGAGAGAGGCGTGTACACCGGGAAAGATGGCAGAAAGCGAGAATTGCAAGCGGGGGTCGGAGGTTAAAGAGTGTGGGCGTGGCTAGGGTGGGACCAAAGAATAACATATGCACCTATTGTTTTTAATAAAAAAAGCAAATTAGATGCTCCAGTTTGAAGGAATTGGGACGACGAATTCTCAAGACTGCTTCCTGCTGATTTGTGGGCGTTGTCTTGGGGGGGAGTGCGAGAGAAGGCTGGGAGCATCCTGGCGTCGCTGGTCCCTTTGCTTTTGACCGGTGTTTTGTGGCATGGCCTAAGGTATTGGCAGGACAAAGAAGAAAGTTAAATTAATGTTAAAAAAATTTTAGGGCCAGGGAATTGAGGGGTATCTGACCTGTTTTAATTCGGCTCCCTGGAACTCACGAGAACTCCTTGGGTTTGTGAAAACAGAAGTTTTAGGACATATAATGACTGTAGCATAAGAGATAAATTTGATTTGAAATTTGTTTGGTGAGGTCACCTTACAAAACCTCAACCTGGCAAAACCTCTCAGCTATCAGACTGTCAGAGATCTTTGAGAAATATAAGATTTTACGTGAGTTACTGATTAAAAAAATGACAGAGAACTTACTTGGTTGGCACCCAGAGCTACTCTTTTTGGGGTCCTCCATGGTCGCTGGAGGTTGTACTTGAGCTTTGCTGTTTAGCGCAGGGCCTGCCAGGCTCCAAAAGATCCTGTGGGCTAAGAAATCTGTAGGAAGACAGGCCTACCTTGACCTGAGCAGCTAGGCTGTCGATTCCAGCGATTCTGTCCACGTCTAGAGATCTCTAGTTTAGATGAAAGGCAGGTTTTCCCAATGGTTAGCGCTCTGCAGTCGATGCGAAATGCAGAAGGATGTTGTTCTCCATGTGTCTGTCTCCTTTGGAGGGAGCTAATATAACAGCTTATATGGTGGATTACATATACTGAATATGTGTCTTAAGTTATCACTCCATCTCTGGGATGAAGCTTTCACAATAATGTTGGATAATCTATTTGATAGGCTGTAAGATTCGGTTAGTAAGCACTTTACTGGTTAATTTTCACATCTGTTTTCAGAAGGGAAATTGGACTGCAATTCTTTCTTTATTAGACATTTGTGTGGAAAGATATCAGAATAATTGTGGCCTTGCTAAAAGAATTGGGCAATTCTCCCTCTGTTTCTGACTACAGCATATTTTGAGAATTATTGATATTTTTCTTCCTTATGAAGACCTAGGTATAAATCCTCACAAAAATGCATACATGATTTTTGATAAAGCACCCAGAAATGCACACTGGAAAAAATGTTTTAAACTTAAACAATTTTATCATGTTTTCTGGGTGGTGAATATGAGGGTCAGGGGGCAGTTAGTATTTCTACACTAATACGGGTTTTTAGTATGCTGAAATTGTTCACCTAATATGGATACATATTGATTGGCCACATGTGTATTTCTTTTATCCTTTATGTTGGTCAGAGCACTGATTTTTAAAGTATATCCATATATTTCTCTGTTTTTTCCAATTTTTGTTGTACTGTTTCCCCTTTTATCTCTATTTTAATTAATTTGCATATTTACCATAATTTAGTTAATTTGTCTCAAAACTTATTAATCTTATTGATGTTTTAAAATAAACAATTGTTTTCATTGAAAAATATGTATGAATATGTACACACACACACACACATATATATATATAAAGTATACATGTGATTTTCTATATTATTGTCAGTACTGGTTTGAAAATGTATAGCAAACCACTTCTTCAAGTGGTTATTACTTTTTTGCTTCTTTATCATTTAATTGTGCCATTGTTATTATCAGATCTCCCCTTTTGACTTTATTAATTTATTTTAGGCACTTAATTATATGTTTTCTTAGAACTGTGTTTATCATATCCCATAGGTTTTGGTAAAGGTTGTATATGTCTGTATATTTAATAATACTTTTAAAATATTTTCCTTACAATCAATTTGGATCATTTTACCCTCTTTCTAACCCCTCTAAAATTCAATCCACCTATTTGTCTCTTAAAGATATAGAGAAATGCTCTTTTGTGTTATTCCTTCTATATACCAAAGCTTCTCTATGCTTGTCACAAAAATTCTGGCTTTCCTTTTTGCAGTATTTTTTAGCTGAAGACAGAAATAATTCATTTTTATAAGTATTGATGCTAATACGTGTTTTCCGATATACTGATTAATAAAAATGAGAAAATCAGCTGGAAATCACTTTGAATAGTTATTAATTATTAATTTCTGGAAATCAAACCAACTCATATGTCTGTACTAGCCCCAACAATAATAACAACATCCCATTTGTTATTTATCATTTCATCATACACGATAGTGATATTTATAGCATCTATATTTATATATGTAGTGAATCTATAAAATCATAGATATTCCACACACATTTTTAATCTTATAAGTATATTATATATATTTAATTATAAGTAAATGATATGACTGTTTATATATAAACTGTCTAGCTTTATCTTGTTTTACTAACAAAGTAATCTTCATTTCGTGTCTTATCATTTTCTCATTTTTATCTTTTTGTTATCATTTGCTATAATATCATGTGTATTTTATGTTTTTTTTTTTTTAAAAATTAGAGACAGAATTTTTCTGTGCATCCCTTGCCATTCTGGAACTTGCTCTGTAGGCCAGGCCTGGCCTTGATCTCATAAATCCACCTGCCTCTGTCTCCTTAGTATTGGTTCTAAATGCATGAACCACCTCTGCCCAGCTAATAACTTCTTAACAAACAAGAATAATATTTATACATAAAATGAACCTCCTTGATGATAACACTGACAGAAATACCTACATACCTTTACTAGATGAGGGATGAGGACAAGCTGTTGATTAAAGTGTGACTACACATCATTTGCCAGCATTGATTGAAGTTTCTATTGTTCTTTTTCTTACATGAATGTAAAACTGTCAGTAGTTTATTTTTTTCATTTACATTTATCAATCTAATGGTGATGTACATGTCTTATTTTGTTTTATTTCTATTGGGGATAAATCCACTAAATCAATCATGGTTCGGAAGGACCACTATAGCAGGCAAAAATCTGACTAATAGGGTATGAGGATCACCATAGAAACTTCATCTGGCGATGAATGGAGATAGAGACAGAGACCCACACTGGAGCACTGGACTGAGCTCCCAAAGTCCCAATGAGGAGCAGAAGGAGAGAGAGTATGAGCAAAGAAGCCAGGACCACAAGGGGTGCGCC
The DNA here is from genome assembly GCA_963919715.1 of Microtus obscurus. Classification (NCBI taxonomy): domain Eukaryota; kingdom Metazoa; phylum Chordata; class Mammalia; order Rodentia; family Cricetidae; genus Microtus; species Microtus obscurus. Next base: position 304,572 of record CAWTZC010002446.1, read on the forward strand.
CACCCGTGGAGACAGTGGGGCTGACTCTTTGGGAGCTCACCAAGGCCAGCTGGACTGTGACTGAAAAAGCATGGGATAAAACCGGACTCTCTGAATTTGGCGGACAATGAGGGCTGCTGAGAAGCCAAGGACAATGGCACCGGGTTTTGATCCTGCTTCATGTTCTGGCTTTGTGGGAGCCTACCCAGTTTGGATGTTCACCTTCCTAGACCAGGGTGGAGGGGGGAGGACTTTGGACTTTCCACAGGGCAGGGAACCCTGACTGCTCTTCAGGCTGGAGAGGGAGGGGGGAGGAGTGGGGGGAAGGGGAGGAGGAGAGGGAGGAGTGGGAGGGAAATGGGAGGCGGGGAGGAGGCAGAAATTTCTTTTTTTTTTTCCAATAAAAAAATAAATAAATAAGAAAAATTATTATGAAAAAGAAAAAAAAATTGACTCAGGTAAATCTTTTCTGTCATGTCATGTTTACTCTAATGCCCACTAAGTATTTCTTACAGTTCTACCAACCCCACATTGTTTCCAGTTTATACACAGACAGTTAAGAAGCACGTATTTCACAGAACCACAAGGACTGGTGGATCTCACAAGAAGACACCTTGCCTCACAGAGCGTGCATGACTGTGAAACTCATTGGCAGATACTGAAAGGATTAATTAAGATGTGATACAAAATTCTAAGAAGAAGTTTTTGTTTACTAACCATATTTTTAAGTGTAATTAGAAGTTTATGATTTTGTTTATAAACATGTTCTATTCTTATTCTTGCAAGTGGGTCTTCTAGTGTGTGTGTGTGTGTGTGTGTGTGTGTGTGTGTGTGTGTGTTTGTGTGCAGATGTGTATGGCAGATGAAATTTTTTTGTGTTTGCCTGTGTTTGTGTGTGCGTGTGCCAGGGATCAACATTGAATACAGCCTTCAGTCATGCTTCACCTCATTGCTTGTTTCCCCTTTTATTGAAAGCGTACTATATTCTAACATTCTTTATCCTGATTATGGTTCAATACTCTCTAATCTTTCAATATTATCTCCATCTCATATCTGATAAAGATCCAGTCCATTTATTTCTCTCACTACAAAGCAAATAGGGTTAAAAATGATGTGAATAAAATATAATCTAATAATATAAAACAAAACTAGTACATTACAGTTAGTCAAGACAAACAAACAGAAGAAATGAGCACAAATGGAGGCACAGAAACAGAGAACTACTCACTCAAACACTTGGAAATCCTATGACAATATTAAACTGGAAGCTACAATATATACAAAATGAACCTGGTGCAAAACCATGCAGGTCCTATGCTTGCTGCCTTAGTCTCTGTGAGTTCATATGAGCTTTCATCATGTTCATTGAGGGGCCTTGTTTTCGTGGTGTCTTCCATGTCCTCTGGCTCTTAAACTCTTTCTGACCTCTCTTCTATTTGGTTTTACCTTGACTTTATTTGAATCAATCATATTTTTCTAGTAATTTTTTTTTCTTCTTATGTAGTTTTATTTGGAAAATGTCTTATGTGACATACTTAACTCTTTTAAGTTTAAACATTCACTTTGAATGATAACTTTGAGGGAAGAACAATTTTGAATTAACAGTTGAAATTACTATTATTATCCATTCTTATATATAAACATATTATCATGAATGAGGAAGAATATTAGTGCACATTATGGTAGGAAATCAAAGCAAAAGTTTATGATTAAATGTAAGAGAAATTATGCAAAAGATATGAATCTGTAACTAATACTTTAAATTTCATGCAAGAATTTTAAGGCACTTATGATATCTTTCTCAGTATTCACACTATTCATAAAGATCATGAAAACCAGGATATATAAAAAGAAAGAAACATATTTCTCCTTGAATAATGTTTATATTTTATTTGTAAACATAAACAAACACAGAATTCTAACATGTGATGAGGTAGGGCAATTTTCTGATTTGTCCGGTCACTGCATAAGGTAACAAAATTACTCCTGTCCCTCTCTCTATTTCTGTCTGTCTGTGTATATATTTCTGTTGCTCCTTTTTTCTCTCCATATATATTTATATCGATATCTATATGTATTTATATACACTTATGCACATATATACATGCATACATATATGTGGGTACACATACATACATATGTGTATGTACATTTGTTGTTGTGACATAACAGATCTATTATTTAAACAATACTTTTCACTTGGTTATTTTAATCAAAAATATTTGATAACTTACACTTCTAAATAGAAAACTAAAGCAACACCTGAATTTTAAACAGAGTTGAATGTTCTAAGAGAAATTTAAAATATGGGACAGTAAGATCATTAGGAGACATGCAGTTTTGAAATTATATTGACAATGGAAAAATGGAAAACAAACAGATTAGTGGCAGATTAAAAGTGCCATCTATTTTTCTAAACAAATTTTTCTAGAAAAACATATTGAAAATATGATCAAAATTAGTTGTCATGGTAGCCAAATCAATTCAAAAATCCACAAAACACAAATGATAAAGATTAGAAAACAGACACAGGGGACATTGTGTTAAGAAAAATCACAGATTAGGGACACCTAAGCACAAATGGAGGAACACAACAACTGAAGAAAATTGAAGGACGTGATCAGCTATGACAAATACAAACTGAAGAACAGAGAACAGCAAAGCTAAGAAGGACTAAAAAGGATATACAAAGCTCATTTTAGCAAATGACCCCAAAACTTGGTAGTAACTTACCTGTCTTACATGCTACAAAAGTTGCCTGGAAATACAATAGTTAGCAATAAGAGCATTAATAGATCTCAAAAATTATATTTTCACGATGAGTTCATTCCTACTGGTTTTGCTCATTACAATAAGCTCTACGTAACAAGTGCCTTTTTAAACATTGTAATTTGTTAACCACGAAACAGACTTTCAACATGATGTATGCATCTGTGTTTTCCTATATTAAACTTTTCCACCACGTCAATAACTTATTGCACAATTTTCTCAGTGCCATCATGATGTCCTTGTTCCTCAGAGTGTATATAACAGGATTCAAAGCTGGGATTAAAATAGTGTAGAAAAGAGACAGCAGTTTCCCCATTCCTTCTGACTGATTTGATTTAGGTTGTAAATAAGTGATGCTAGCTGTTCCGTAGAACAGGATCACAACTATCAGGTGAGAAGAGCAGGTGGAAAAAGCCTTTGCCCTCCCTTTGGATGAAGACAGTTTCATAATGTTGCAGATAATCTTGACGTAGGAGACAAGGATCAGAAGAAATGGAACCATGACAAACATCACTGCAACAACATAGACTGCTACTGTATTCACAAAGGTGTCACCACAAGCAAGCTTGAGTAGTGGGGGGATGTCACAGAAGAAGTGATCAATTTTGTTAGAAGCACAAAAGTGCAAAGAGAATATCTGGTAGGTCTGTCCAATTTCTACTGGAATTCCACTGATCCAGGAGGTGGCTACCAGCTGCAAGCACACCTTATCCTTCATGAGTAAAGAATATTGTAGAGGTTTGCAAATGGCCACATAGCGGTCATAGGCCATTGCTGCCAGCAAGAGGCACTCTGTGCCTCCCAACATAAGGACAAAATACATTTGTGTTGCACAGGCAAGCAGAGAAATGTTTCCTTTTAGGGTGTAAAGATCCATAAGCATTCTTGGGATAGTGGCTGTTACGTAACAGACTTCCAAAAAGGAAAAGTTGCTAAGGAAGAAATACATAGGGGTCTGGAGAGCAGGGTCAGTTTTTGCTAACAGTATTATAATGCTGTTGCACATCAGAATTCCCAGATACATGAACAAAAATATCATAAACAATGTCCACTGTAGACTAGGAACATCAGAAAACCCCAGAAGAATGAATTCTATCAGTGTAGAGACATTCGATTTTTCTGTTTTAAATTGATCTCCACCTGTAGGCATGTTAAATATAAAGTAGTCAATTCAATCCTATTATGAACTGCACTGAATTGTCAAAATAACTGAGTCATATGCACATATTTCATATTATATTTTAAATCCCAGTTCACCTTACTCTGACAATGATAGTTGATACTTCAAAAACAAATATGTTGCTGAAAACAGTTGAATACATATATCTCTATTACATCTTTGTTCCCTACACAGATTTTTTTTTCCTTGAAAATTTTTGTGGCTTTTCATTTAAAATGAGTTAAGTCTTCCTTTTAAAATTTTAATTATAGTCAAATTTCTAAAGTTAACACTTTCTGAAGAAAAAGGCATTTGTTATGCCTCTACTCTTTACTTTTATCCTCTGAAATATTCCAGGTATGAAAACCTTAGCCTCAACTTTCTGCTCAGGAAACTTTTCAACTCAGTAGCTCGGATCCGGTTTGCAAAAAATACTAATTCTGGCAGACTTAAAGCTTTGAGTTATAGCACTTTCCTGCTAAAAGGAGTGTATAGGTTCAATTGACATGTAGATAAAGAAAAATATATATATTATATCATTAACTTTAACTTAATGAGTAGAGGCTATTGCTCAAATTATGCATTGTAGTGCTCTTATTAATGTAGAATTTTTCTCCATAATTTTCTCTGAAATTCTGAGAAATTCATGTGTATTTTTCTTAAGCTATATTTCACCTACATATCATTGAGAAAATTAATTTCTACCCTGAATCAATATAAACAATGAATAGATTTCAGTAGATAAAAATTCCTCATATTTTCTTACTTTTGTTAGTACTAGATTATAACAATTTCAAAACGTTAATAACAAGATTATTGTCACTAATATTATTTAAAATAAGTATTCTTTCCTTTCAGTTAAGAAAATGAACTAATACAGGAACTGAAGTAAACAGTTTCTTTAGAGGATATTCTCAGAATTACATGGTTTCTGCTTCAATGACTTGATTTTTAAGTTCAGAGATATCCTAAGTTATATACTGTAGCAACAAAATTAATTATTACCTTGATTTAACTTCATCAAATTACTTTGGATAATAGAAGTGTCTTTTAACCTGTGGCTTATCAAACCCTTCTCAGGAAATCACTGCCAGCAAAAGGTAACAGGTGGACATTTAGTACTCTAAAATGAAATACATACACTACCCCTGGGGACCACCTGGACTCATGTGTGAATATGATTTCTAGTAGACACTCATATGGTAATTATTCTTGTTCTACTTCAGACCCATCTTTGTTGTAAACTCCTTTTGGCATAGATGACTCTTGTAATTTGGGGAAGTCCTCTCAAAGTCAAATGCTAATAATTGCTAGTTATACTTTAGGGAAAGATGTGAACTATTTCCAGGTGTTGCAGTTGAGGATCTTACTGACAAGGCTTTGCTTTCCTTTATATTTTTCCTGACTCACAAACTCAGGCCATCCTGTCCTAAAGGACAATGAGCCTATGTTCTTCCCTACATTCTGGGCTCTTTATCTTGCATGTTTAGAGTACTAGAACCCTTTTCAGCACTGAAGTTTGTATTCCTAAATCAACTTTTAAAAAATTATAGGCAAAAAACCCCAAACAGCATGAATAATGAGCAGAATTTAGGCAAGTGTTTATGGGTCACACCTTACACAATTATCTTAAGTATACAGTCACTTTTACTCATCCAACTTGCATTTCTATTGCTACTATAGAACACTTTTCCCAAATCTCATTTTCATTGTGTTCTGAATCCTGTATCTTTCTACAATAGCATTACTGTCACTCCTTGTACCTCTGCATACATTATAAATGGAATATATCTTGGTCTGTTTTTTATCCTATCACTAAAGTACTAAGTAAATATTTTGTGATTGACTAAAATATAACAATAACCTGAAGTATCTCAGAAACTAGAACATTGTCTTTCCAACAATTTCCAAAAAAATAATCTTACACTCATAATAAAGTACACTTTTGTGGTTTGTAATTAGGAATTCTGATTATGCCATTCCTAGATAATAATCAAAATCACATGAACTACTGGGTTTCAGAAAATTCTTTGCAAGATCACATTGTCCTCTAAAGACTATTTTTAATGCATAAAAGTTTGAAAAGTAAATTGCAATTCAGCAATACACACAGAATAAATGCACACATGAAAATCATTTTTATAGGATGATTTGAGAATTTTGTATAAGGTATTCTGATCACATTCACCACTTAACCCATCCCCTAACTCCTACAACATCTAGATATTTTCTGTGTCGTGCCCCAACTTAGAAATCTTTACTTCAAATTCTCATGCAACCAAATTTGTGCTCCTGGGAAAGGATCATCTACTTTAGACAGAGTAGAACCACCAGAGGCCAATACATCTTTACAGAAAATTGATTTTCTTGCTCCAAGAACACTCCAACTGCAAAATTCTCCTCAGTTAGGGGTGGAAGTTCATTATCCCCTACATACTTGCTAAAATGCTGACTCCTGAAAGTAAAGATTGTTTTAATTTCTGGATTCTTATAGATTCACTTGGTTAAAGTTCATCAAACGATGTTCATTTGATATGATATTCAACATCCCATTATCACATGACTCTTGTGTCTTTAACATCTTTGTTCTCCATCCAGGCATCAACTTCCAAGCTTCATACAGTGACAACTTTACTAAACCTTCATTCAAGGGCAGTCATGACACATGCCTGACTTCAGCAGATTTCTTGAAGCATGGAGGCAAATCCCCTAACCCATTTCTTCTATGCTTTACCCTAAAGCCAGAATCATGTGGCTGAAGGTGCTGAGCTCTGCTGCTTAAAGGGCCTGGAAGATTTTCCCTTCATTACATTAGGTCTTTATCAGCTTTCTGTCCTTCACTGCCTAAGCATGATTCTCCTGAAACTTGTTCTGTAAACCAGACTGCCCTCAAATTCAGAGATACACCAGCCTCGGTCTTCCTAGTTTTGGGATAAAAGGTGTTCCTCAGCATATCCATCAGTAAGTTTTCCTTTAGTTTCCTTTCACAAATTGGAATCTTATCTGGGTGGTACTTTGTCATTGTGAGCACTCCCTATCTCCCATTTCTTAGTCCATTTATCTCCTTGAACACAGGACTTAGCTCCATTGTACTTCCTGAAGCACTTTTCTCATCAAAATTTACATTTTGTAATTTACTCTGCTCAGCTTGCTACCTTTGATTAAAAACTGTATTACAGCTGCCACTAATAACTACAGAGCAGTGTCTATACTAAGCTGTTTTTAAGATTTTCTCTGCCAAATAAGTTAACCCAGTACTACTCAATTAAGCTACAGACAGATTCTTCAGACAAGGACAAAAAGCAGTCATTTCTTCAAAAAAAAAAAAATCACAAAGCCAGTCTCTAGGTCACATAGTATCATTCTTCTCCTCTGAAACCTATTGATTCCCATAATTCATCAATTCAACTCCAGTAACACTGTTTTACATGCTCGTACTTATGGCTCATTTAACATTGATTAAAGTATCTTTCTGCTTTTTTAATTCAAATGTCCAAAGTATATATTACGCCTAGCAAAAACATGAACAGGCCTATCAGAACACCTCCGAAGTTTCCAATCACCAACTTCTGTTTCAGTTAGCATTTTCATTGTTGTGAAAAAACACCATGACCATGTTAACACTTATAAAGGAAAATATTTAATTTAAACTGCAGATTACTGGTTCAGAAGTTCTGTCTATTCCCATCATGGTGTAGAACATGGTAGCATGAAGGCAGACATGGTGCTGCAGGAGGAGCTGAGAGTCCTACATCTTGCAGACAAAGAAATTGTCTGAGATTTTGGAAAGTATCTTGAGCAAAGAAAGTCTTCTTTGTCAAGTGGCAACTTCCTCCATGTGTACTCAAACAAAACCATATTTTATTATAATGCCAATCTCAATTAGATTACAGGAGTCAGTTGTAGTGGGAGCTGCGGGCTGAGTTCCTGCCACCCAGCTGCCTGGCTAGCTTTATGCCCCGAAATAACAACACACAAATTGTATTCTTTTAAACACTGCCTGGCCTATTAGTTCTAGCCTCTTAATGGCTAATTCTCACATCTTGCCTAACCCATATTTAGTAATCTGTGTAGCATCAGTCTTACCGGGAAAGATTCAGCATGTCTGACCTGCCAGCTTGCTTCATTGCGGCTGCCCTGGAGAGGAGAGTCATAGCGTCTGGTCCAGCGTCTGCCTCACTTCCTCTTCCTCCCAGAATTCTGTTCTCTTTACTCCACCCACCTAAGGGCTGGCCTATCAAATGGGCCAAGGCAGTTTCTTTATTAACCAATGGCCTTCCTCCACCAGTCAATTAAATTCAAGCTATCAGACTTCTATTCCCCATTGTATGGCTTTTGCAAATTTATACTCAATCTTTCATGATGTTCACTGAACACTGGGTGAGGGAAGTTGATAAGGATTCATGCTGATATTGTACACTGGACATATCTTATTTAGCAAGTAAATACAAAAGTACCCAGAGACCAGTATTAGGGGCAGAAAAAAAAAACAACATACAACATCATAAGAAAGCTTACAAGGAAATTTAATTTTAAATGCTTAAAAAGCCCTTTGCAGAAGTTTATTTCTTATTCTCTATAAAGCTAAACTTTCACCACTACAATGGTGTTACTGCACAGATGAGACCTGTCTCTTTGGTTGCTAGTTTTTGTAGATCATGCAATTTAGATTTATAGATATTTCATATGAAAATAGACTGATTAAGCTTACTGTATTATACAGAGATTGTGATACATATTGCATTTTCTTCATGGCGAATGTGCATAAACATACCTGCTTAAACTGTTAACAATAGATAAGAATTGAATATTCAGTTCTGTAAAAGACACCTATATACCAAATAAAGTACTAGGAATATTAGAAAAGGGGACACAAAAGAAATAGAGAGTGACAGGAAGGGAAGAGTAGTTAGAAAATACCAACAATTGATCTTAACGAAGTAAAGGAGATTTTGAAAAAACAGCTTCTACTTTTCTCTTCACTGAACCTGAATGAAACGGTCTCATCAAAAATAAGTTATGAAAATGAAGAGGAAACTTCTTCTGCCTATAGAAATCTTATCTGCTAGCAAATTCAGTGAGAGCTGGAGTCAATGCGCTCAGTTGGTTAGGCACAATATATTCAAACATGTAATCACACAGAGGGCCTCAATTATCTCTGGAGTTTATGAAAAAAAAGAAAGACATAAATGTGGGGTAGGATTACGATAGAGGAGTTGAGTTTTGAGAGGAATGGGGACTGTATTATACACATGTAGAAAAAAATCAAAGAAGAAATTTAATTAAAATGTCTCATTAAGCATACAACATTAACAATATAACATAGTTAGTGTATGTCTATAGAAAGTAGTGGTATACTAATTTTTAAAAGTAACAAAAACAGGTTAAAAACAGAAATTAACTCAAATTACGAATACAGATGTAACAGTCTATGTGAGAACTGTGGTTGCATTCAATCACTGTACTTAAGTCCATTGCACTATGGTCTAAGCAATAATCTTCTCAGAGCTGCAATCACTTCTTTGTTCCTAAGACTGTATATCATGGGATTGAACATGGGAGTCACAACCGTGTAAAAAAGAGAGAGGAGTTTGTCACTTAATGCAGAATGTGTTGACTTTGGCATTAAGTAGGTAATAGATGCAGAGACATAAAACAAAAGCACCACCACCAGATGTGAGGAACATGTGGAGAAGGCTTTGGTCCGTCCTTGAGCAGTGGGCAATCTCAGAATGGTGGCGATGATTTTGCTGTATGAGGTCAATATTAATATAAAAGGAATTGCAGCAAGCAAGATAGCCACTACATAGACATACAGCTCATTAAGGGAAGTATCTCCGCAGGCCAGCTTAAGTACAGGGGGTATGTCACAGAAGAAGTGATCTATCCGGTTAGCATTGCAGAAATGCAGAGAGAATATCTGACAGGTTTGCCCTAGCTGGAAAGGCATGCCACCAAGCCAGGAGCCCACTGCCAGCTGTGTGCATTTTGTCTGGTTCATGACCAGAGGATAGTGCAGAGGGTTGCAGATAGCTACATAACGATCATAGGACATCACAGCAAGGAATATACTGTCTGTAGCTGCCAGCATTAGGAAGAAACACATTTGTGTGGCACAGGCCAGAAGAGAAATGCTTCTGTCCTGGGTCCAAATGCTGTACAGAATCCTAGGGAGAGTGACTGATACATAACAGATTTCCAGAACAGAGAAATTAGTCAGGAAAAAATACATGGGTTTGTGTAGTGTAGAATCAATTCTGGTTATCACAATTATGAAGCTGTTTCCAATTATGATAGTCACATACATTATAGAGAACATTCCAAATAGAAAGCCCTGGAGGTTGGGAAGGTCAGAGAATCCGAGGAGGAGAAACTGTGTCACTGTGGATGCATTGTCCTCTTCCTTGATGCCTGTGTGTATCATCTGTAGAGACGATTCAACAAGGAGTACATTTCCTTATTCTCATCTGTGTTATAGAATTCTGAAACTGATGTCTTCACATTTGGATATTTGCATGTTCTCAGTTTTTCTTGTAAATATATATGCATATATAGATATGTTCATGTAAATATATTTGCATATATATATGTTTACGAAGATATATACATAGAAATAGTCTTTATTCACTTAAAAGTTATCTAGAGAAAAATTTATCCTATTTTTCATTTGGTTTTCTAAACTCCTTTTCATGTATAATACATAATATAAATTCTGTATACATGCAATTTCATATATTTCAAATTTAATTAAAAATTAATGATTAGCTGAGAACTACATTTGATGAGATTTTATTTTATATTTAAAATTTTTGGAAGTTTGGTGTAAAAGTCTATGCAATCAGCACTCATATTCTTTATATTTATGGATATTTTTAAACTATTTGAAAATCAAAAGATATAGTAATTAAAGCTTTTTTTGAATAGTTCATACTCTGTAGTTTCATTTGATTGTGATGCAACAGCTGAAACCATACCTTTATGAATGCTAGATGACCTGTTTACCCCCATGGTATTTCCTTAGCTCCTGTATGCAAGTTATAGACACTAATTGCTAAAGCAAACTGCCTCAAATCACTTAACATTTCTTTCTGCGTTTCTGTCTCTGCCTTTTTATCTCTCTCTTGTCTTTCTGTGTAGGTGAGTCGGTTGAGAACCTTTAAACTCTCATTTTTATACTAAGAAAGAAATTCGGTAGAAATTTCAAGTAACTATAAGCATTTGATTTTAATCAATATTTTGTAAATCTTAGCTGCTATCACCTTTGGCACAATGATTTTTTAAATGTAGACATTGTGGTATTAATTAAAATCCATAATATAGATTTATTAAGTTTTACTAATGAACTTTAGAACTTTAAATTAATTAAAAAAATAGAGATGGACTCTACTGAGACAACTACTGAGATAAGCCTGTGATTTTTGATTTAAGCCCATTATGGTCACTATATTTCAAAAAATTAAAAATTACATAAAATATATATATGTATCTTTATATAATTTTATTAATTCTGAAGAGTTTTCTAATGACAAAATTCTGTACAACCAAATGAAAATATGCTAATATTTCTATAACATTTTCAGATTCACTTCTGTAAGATCTTAACAATCTGCCACCAGGTGCTATTTCAATGATCTTCAATGAGTATTTTCATTCTCTATTTTTGATAGGTGGATTTTATATTATTGAAACATTTATAATTTACTTAACATAAAATAATGAAATAACACAACTTGGCACATGCTATGTTGATAATCATAATCCTTAATGTATTATTCTCGCATATTTCATAGGATTGTATATGCTGTTTATTTGGAGCTTACATCACCAAATGTCAGGAAAGTCATGAAAAGCTCAGCAGAAATGGTTTCTAAAGCTTTGCCAAAATAAATGATTTATTTTTTAAATTACTTTGTGTAATTTTGTCCAAATGCTGATATTATGAATATAAAAATATAAAAACACAAATTTGTTGTTGGTTAAACATAGTCTATGCTGTTTGGAATTAGGTAAATTGTTATTCTTACCTTGATTTATTGACATACAATAGTAAAATTATAAAGAGGTTTCTTTGTCTAAAGTCAAGATTTTTTCTTTATTTGAAACAGAGGTCAAATACCTTCCAAAACATATTCTCCTGACATTGCATACTACTCTATTTAAAAAGGAATGTTTTCTACCCTGGGAACAACGATTTTCCCAAGTCAATTTGTAATTGTAGAGAACTCCTTTCTCCTGTCACTCATGATTTTAGTACAACAAGAATACAAATTGAATATATGTATGTATGTATGTATGTATGTATATATATATATATATGTGTGTGTGTGTGTGTGTATGTGTGTGTGTGTGTGTATGTGTGAATGCTTGTTTTTGTTATTATTAAGAAATATTACCAAAAAATATTTTAAATTTGTAGGTATGCTTTTATTTTAGCACTGAAGAATGAAATTTAGGATTCCTGGTGGAAAAGAAACACTCAACGACTGAATCAAATTTTCTTCTCTTTTATTTTTTGAGGTAAGGGACCACTAGACAACAACAAAAAAATGCTATGACCAACCTACCTATGATTTTATTTGTCTGAAATCAGTGGTTTCTGACACATACCTAAGTGTAACTTCATTTTATATACAGTAAGACAGTTGAACAAGAATGAAAGTGTACACTTTCTAAGAGTAAACTGAAAGGTACCTTTTGACACCACAGACCCAACAACATTTTGATGTCTTATAGATGTCTCTGATTCAAAAATATATTGCCAAGTATGGGCACATTTTTCTCATCTGATAAATAAATAAATAAATTCACAAAACTATCCATGTTCCATTATAAACTATTTGAACCAGGCAGGTATATATAAAAAAGGAATTTCAAGTAACAATAACACATCAAAAACTAGTTGCAAATCTACAGCAACTGGGAGGATAGACTTCTAAATTTACTGGCTTCCTGGACTACCATTGATGAACTTGATTTTTCAAGATTTAACAACAATTGCATTCAGGTGTTACAATCTAAAAATCCAACTAATCATTCTTTGAGTTTTCCATCAATGATAGCCCTTTTTAACCATGAATTCATATGCACAATTTTTATCAAAAACCACAAAAAATGTATTAACTCACATTCACAGATTAAATATAAGAAAATATTAAATGACTGTGAGAATTTGTATTTACAGAAAGTTAAGACTGTGGATAGAGAATTTTTTCTCATGTAGTAAAAGTTTATTAATTCTATGTATTTAGGACTGAGATAATTTGACCTAATTCCTATAAAAATTATTGAATACAAAATTTTTGACAAAGAATTATGTATTGTCATTGAGGCTACAAGCTGATATTTTTCCCAATGATGGAAGATTATGTATTAGTTTGCCAATTTTAAATAATACAATTTGCATTAATATGGTTAAATTCTAGATATTTACTTACTAGTTTATATCACACCCTATTGGTGATAAGCATCTTTGATGTCTTTTTTCTGCTTATTACCTTAGTAAATTTTGATGCTATTTGCATCTTTTGTACAAAGGTGAATAACAATTAAGACATGAATTCTAGAAATTGATTTTTATTTTAAGTAAACAAGGCAAATGGCACTTACAATTATTAAAAGTCATTTCCAAAATTTTAGCATTTACACACCCAGCACATATAATGTCTCACCAATTTGACTAATTAAATTTTGACTAACAAGGATAACAACAATAGACATGCTAAGGTTGTCTGAGAAATATTTAGAATGCCTTAACTGTGCCAGACAACTAAAGACAACTATAGAACTACTAAGAGCAAAAGAAGTAGTCTTCTGTATTTACCAGACAAGAGCACACCAGTAGGTTATCCAATACCAAATAATCAGTCTTGAAGACATACAAACAAGTAACATGATACAAATTGAGCAGGTTGTATTTAGGAATATATATGTATATATCTATGTATGTATGTGTATATGTATGTATGTATGTATATATGTGTGTGTGTGTGTGTGTGTGTGTGTGTGTGTGATTGTTAAGAAGGTCACTTGGTTGTTCTGGCCATTTAGATTGGAAATAATCACGTAGAAATCATATTATTTAAAATCACTGCTTGACCCATTAGCTCTAGATTCTTATTGGCTAACTCTTACATCTAAATTTAATCCACTTCTAGCATTGTACATTTAACCACAAGGCGGCTCATGGCCTACCAGCAAGGCTGCAGCATGTCTGTCTCCAGCCATGGCTCCATGGCTTCTCTCTGACTCTGCTCTTCTTTCTCTCAGAATTCAGTTTAGTTTTCCCTGCCTACCTCTATTCTTTTGACCTATCAGGCCATGCCAGTTTCCTTTACTAATTTACCAATAATATTCATACCATACAAAGGGGAATCCCACATAATATACTAAAATATCAATGCTAAAAGAGATTATGAACTTGAAAGAAATGTAGAAGGAGTTAACGGAAGTCTCTGAAGGAAGGAAAGGGATTGAAAATTTGATATGTTTATGTTTAACATAAAAATAAAAATAAATAAAATAATTTTTTCTAAAAATAAAAGATCAATCTTTCCTTTAGTGTTATTTTACACTGATCAATCAATTCCCTTGAAATGATTTTTTAGGTAAAGTTAATTTGAAATGTCTTTTTTTTGTTTTCTCTATTTAAAGTTTCTTTGTTAAAATTTAATTCCATACAATTAACTTTTATGGTGATTCTCTTCTCTTAACTTCTCCCAGAGTTTTGCCACTCTCCTACTTACCGCAATTTCATGCTCCCCCTTAAAAATAACAAAAAATAAATAAAAATAAAACATGAAGTCAGTTTCTGTGATGTTAAACTTCTCCTCTTATCATAATAGCCATAAAATGGAAGCAAACTAGAAATCCATTAATGAACAAAAAGATAATATGATAATATGTTCAAATGTGGTACATTTGAACAATTGAATATTATACAACTGTTAAAAATGTATAACCTTCAAATTTTAAGGTATTGAATGGACCTAGAAACAATTATCCTGAGTGAGGCAATGAAAAAAAGAAAAATATTATTTTCAATCTTATGTAGAATCCAGTTTTTAACCTTTGATATGTGTGCAACAGTGCAAATAACCAGAGAGGTTAGGATCTTTAATAAGTACCTATGAAGAAGAGTAATTTACAAAGAATAGAAGATGGAATATAGTGTTATTTAATTTTGTAGACTTCAATTCAGTTTTCTTCGTCTTTGAAGAGCATCACAAACTTAAAGTTGAAACTCAAATTATGGTAAAGACGTGACACAGTATAGAAGAAGGTCATGAATTACTTCATTGGCATAAATATAAGAATAAATAATAATGAATGAGTTTATCACTTGATTTTTGAACAGGTACCTAACAAAACAACAGGAGCCACTCTCATGATCAGTGTCACAAATTATAAACCTCAAGCTCCAAACTTTTCTTGCTTCCTTTATTGGCTTGTAAGAAAAAAAAGTTTACAACTATAGTTATTTTGTGAATATTTTTGAGTATTTCTGAATTTCATCAGTTTATGTCTACAATGATGAGTGTGTTCTCTAATATGAAAACTATGTTACTTGTTCCTTTATAAAAGTTTCTGTGTTCATGGTGTCTTTTCATAGCAATAAAAACCCTAACTAGATAACGTTCTTAGACTGAGAAGCCACCACACCAGGAGCCCACACTTCTAGATCAGCATAATATCTTAATACATTTTAAATTTATCTTTATATCCATAGGTAAATGTAGCTACAAATCCTTATCAAATTCGACTCTCTTTACAGCAAATGGAAGCCACAGGAAAGATATTCCAAAACTAAAATGAAAGCTGTCATATGACCCAATTAAATTACTATTTATTCAATCTAATTGAAATCAGCATGTCATAGAGATGTTTTTCAAATGACTTTTATCTACAGTCATTTTCTTATTAATTATTGCATCTTTAAGACAATGAGATGTGATTCTATTGTTAAGATCTCTATTTTGGCAATATGGACATACTTTTGCCTTGTTTGGTGGTTTTCAGTGCAACTATAAAATAATAGAAACAACAATTACAGCAACAAAATCAAAACATGACTATATATGTAAGCTAACACACTACCCCTGTTCAATTTTAAGCATATCATCATAATCTTGGTTAAAAAATGTTCAAGTCCTTTAACTTAATACATTTATGAAAATGTGATATACACACTAATTTAAATATGATAAAATTATATGTATGAAGATATTTAAAATAGTAAATTTTATGGCAGAAAACAATTTAGGATAGTTTAAAAGATTTTGAAAATTATGTCTATTGTTATTGTTATTCATGTCAGCCATTTTTAGTGTCACAGCAAGAATCCTGGTCTTCTGATTCTTATGATTCACCTCCCCTTTTCTGTCATGTTTCCTCAAGCTTAGAAGCAGGAGTTGAGTTGAAGAGCTTGACTCTTCACAATTCATTTTGGCTGTGTTATGTCCAGTTGTGGTTTTCTTTAATAGTCTTCATTTGCTATAAAGAAAAGTTTATTTGATGGGGGTAACTGCCCTGAAATCATATAACCATATTCACTCAAACAGCACAGAAAGACTAAGAAGTTTGCATTAAAATATTTGTTTATATCTCTCTATATATTTGTCTATAAATATCTGTTATCTAGCTAGCTAGCTAACTATCATCTATCAATCTACCATCAATCTACCTATCTCTCTCATCTATCATCTATCTATCTCCTACTTTCTATCTATCTGTCTATCATCTATCTATCAGCTATCTACCTATCAAGTATCTATCATCTATGTATCTACAATATATCTACCTATGATTGATCATTTATGTATCTATGTATTTCTATATTTTTACCTATGCACTTATCACCTATAATTTACGTACTTATATATCTGTCTATCACCATCTGTCTATTGACATACAAATAATAATCAAAGAAAAAAGTCCATCATTTTGAGACAAAAATGTAACATGTGAGGGACTGGAGGAAGAGACATGGGAGAGTTTAGAAGGAGGAAAGGGAAATGGGAAATGATGTACAAATATTTTAAATAAAATATATTAAATTTACAAAGTAAATATATGTGATAGCATAGACACAGCGAACATGTGAAAAGGAATCTACATAGTTAAAATATTTCTGATAAGTCTGGAAAAAGCTGCTAATTCACTTGAACATAAAACTATGGCTCGATATTTTAAGTAAAACTCTTCTTAGAGCTGCAGTCACATCCTTGTTCCTAAGACTGTATATCAGGGGGTTGAACATGTGGGTCACAATTGTGTAAAACAGAGAGAGTATCTTATCAGTTACTGGAGAATGAATCGACTTTGGCCAAAAGTAGTTAATGATTCCTGAACCAGAAAACAAAACCACTACCACCAGATGGGAAGAACAGATGGAGAAGGTTCTTGCCCGTCCTGTGGCTATTGGCAGTTTCAGAATGATGGCAATGATTTTACTATAAGATGCAAGTATCAGCATAAAACCTCGTAACCACTAAATCGACAGAAAACTCATTCATTGAATTGTCCCCACAGGCAAGCTTCAGAATTGTTGGAATATCACAGAAAAGGTGGTCTATTCTATTAGATCGACAGAAATGTAAAGAGAATACTTGACAAGTTTGTCCTATCTGGACTGGGATGCCACCAAGCCAAGAGCCAATGGCCATCTGAGTACACTTTGTTGGGTTCATGACAAGAGAATAGTTCAGAGGGTTGCAGATGGCTACATAACGGTCATAGGACATCGCAACCAGCAGGAAACACTCAGTAGCTGCCAGAATTAAAAAGAAAAACAATTGAAGAGCATAGGTCAGAAGACAAATTCTTCTATCTTGAGTTCAAAGATTGTACAGAATCTTAGGAAGGGTGACAGATATGTAACAGATTTCCAGAAATGAAAAATTGGCCAGGAAAAAAATACATGGGCTTCTTTAGTGAAGGGTCAATTATGAAGCTATTTCCTATTAAGATAATTACATACATTAGGGAGAACATCCCAAACAGAAATCCTTGCACTTTGGGAAGTTCAGAAAACTCAAGAAAGAGAAACTGTGTCACTGTAGTAGTATTGTACTCTGGCTTGTTGTCTGTGTATTCCATCTGTGGGAAAATCAAACGATAAATGTAATTATTTCTTTGGCACTGTCTATAACTTTATCTTCATGGTAAACAGTATCATACTCAACGCCTGAAACTCAGAGAAGAAGCTCGGAAAAATGTGGTAAACTATGTTATTGGTTACTAAACACATCTGTAAGGATTTTTATTTTCATTTTAACTTTTGCTTTTTGATTAGATGCTAATGTGTATATTAGTTATAATATTGCATGAAAAGATAATTTAAAATAACAAAATAAATTTTTATTAAACTAAATAAATAATTAAGTGTGATAATTACAAATATAAAAATAAAATATTAGTTAAGAATAAAAATTTAAAGTTAAGAATCATTGCATAAAGGAGAATTAATTTGGAGTTCTGCCTCTGAGTAGATGAGAATTAAAAGTAGCATGTCCCCCTCCCTCTTCAGCACAAAGAGCCATCAGGGTTCCCTGTCCTGTGGGAAGTCCAAGGACCACCCACCTCCATCGAGGTCTAGTAAGGTAAAGATTTGTGTGTGGTTGGTGTCCCAA
Organism: Microtus obscurus; assembly: GCA_963919715.1. NCBI lineage: Eukaryota > Metazoa > Chordata > Mammalia > Rodentia > Cricetidae > Microtus > Microtus obscurus. The sequence goes on from CAWTZC010002446.1 coordinate 323,106, forward strand.
GATTATATATATGAAGCTAGAAAGCTTGTGTTAAATATGAAGATGACAGGAATGGAAAGTTATAATTTATTTTCCATTTTGAAATTTTTCATATTAAATATTAATGGACAAAAAGCAATTATTAAGATGTGAAATAAATTAACTGAAAATTTCATGAACAGAAACTAGTGGTAATAGTTCATATTATGAAGGTATAATGTTACAATCACATATGTATAACACAAAATTTTCATTTTTCTACACATGATAAATTCATGAAAACATTTAATCAACCATTTATTTCAATATATGACTAATTGTAGACATAATGATGTTAAAAATTATTCATTCAATTGAAGAGTAGGAAGTATTAGGTTTTCTTAGTTTGTTTAGCCAAATATTTCTCTCAGAAAACACTTCCTTAAAAATAGCATAGAGTACACTGCCTTGTTTTCTTTCAACTTCATGTGCTTCTTCTTACACTTTTATCCATCATTGCTTACTGTTTATGCAATATAATGAATATCTGCATTGAACTAAACTAGGTTTAGAGCTTTTTAAGGAAAAAGAAAACACCATTAACAGATTCCCTCTACATCTCTAGAATTCTTTTATTTTTATTTATTAAACGTCTCTGATTCTTCTTGAAAGGTTTTAGATGGAGTTTCACTTTTACACTGTTTAAAGAACAAATAATTTTACTCACATTTATAAATTTCTACATTTAAAACTGTATAGAAAGGAAAAGAGAATGAAATTGTATGATTCCAGACATTCTTACATTCTCCATTTTTGTTTGTTTTTGGTTCTTCTCTAACTCAGGGATTCATGTATGCCAAGCACTCTACCTATGACATGTGTCCTTAATACAGTCTTGGCACCAGTTTCTTCAAATGTTTCACCATGCCTACTTTTATGTTTCTCACAATTGGACAACATTTTTGGGAACCTTTAAAAATGAGTATTACAGTAAGAAGTAAAAAACCAATAGTCATTTCAGGTAATTCTAGGAATATTCGATTCATGAACTTTATCTTTATTTAATTGGCATTCTTTATGAAATACTGACTTCTGTTACTGTAGCTGTTGCTGTGGTATTAAAAGTAACATTTAATATCAATCAGAGTTCACCAACTATTCTATTTCTCTGAAAAGGTATGTGAATAATATTGAAGATGAGGAATAAAAACATTATTTCTTTAAAGCCCAAAGGAAATATGTTAATGCTTACAGATTAATTTTCATTAATATTATCTCTTAACAGTCAGGAACACTTTGGGTAACAGTAGGTTAGCGTTCTTACCTTTATTAATTAAAACTTCAAAAACTGATGAAGAAATTAAACTGTGCTTCTGAATTCTGTTTTTGTCAGAGATTGGTATATATTATATTGGTGAAAAACACACTGCAGTTTCTCTGGGAATAAATATCTTTCCCATGTTACTTTTTAATTGAACAAAACAAAATTTTTCTTGCTACTCAGGGACTTTAAATATTAATAAGTTGATTAAATCAGGAAAAAATTCCCATAGACTTTAGAACTAGTCTTTCTGTTATGTGTGCAGTTATTAAGAAACACAAAATCTGACAGAAGAAAGCATAATAAAGTGGTTAGCACAGTAATTAGAGTTTTTATACTTTTTAAGTGTTTTGGATGAAACCTAATGACAGCTCAATATCAGTCTGAACACACTGAACCTGATAGAAGAGAAAGTGGGAAGTACTCTACAATATATAGGCACAGGAGATCACTTCCTACATATAACCCCAGCAGCACAGACATTAAGGGTAACATTGAATAAATGGGACCTCCTGAAACTGAGAAGCTTCTGTAAAGCAAAGGACACTGTCACTAAGACAAAAAGGCAACCCACTGACTGGGAGAAGATCTTCACCAACCCCGCAACTTACAAAGGTCTGATTTCCAAAATATATAAAGAACTCAAGAAACTAGACTTTAAAATGCTAATTAACCCAATTAAAAAATGGGGCACTGAACTGAACAGAGAATTCTCAACAGAAGTTCAAATGGCCAAAAGACACTTAAGGGCATGCTCAGCCTCCTTAGTGATCATGGAAATGCAAAAACAACGTTGAGATACCATCTTACACCTGTCAGAATGGCTAAAATCAAAAACACCAATGATAGACTTTGCTGGAGAGGCTGTGGAGTAAGGGGTACCCTCATCCATTGCTGGTGGGAATGCAAACTTGTGCAACCACTACGGAAAACAGTGTGGCAGTTTCTCAGGAAATCTGATTACCTACTTTATTCCTATGTTCATGCAAACAGTGACTTCTTTTGGCATAATTTATTATTCTCTGGATCCCTACCATGGGTATTTTCCTTTGTTAGAAAGGTGTCCACTTTTAGAAAAACTACGTACTAATGATGAAATATTGTTCGTAATTTTGAACATTGCATAGACTGTAAATAACTGTATGGAAAATAAAGGAAAAGTAGTTTTATTTTTATTATTATATCATATATCACATCCTTATCACAGTTTATTCTCCCTTCCAGTCTTCCCACTCTCTTCCACACTTCTCTCACCCAGATTCACCCTTCAACCTTTTCCACTCAGAAAAGAGAAGACCTCCTGTGGCTATAAATGTAACACTGCATAAAGAGCTACAATGAGACTAGGCACATACCCTTTTGTCAAGACCGGATGTAGAAAACCAGTAGAGGAAAAAGGTCCCAAGGGCAGGAAAAAAGAGTCAGAAGAACACAAGGACAGAGATTTTACTGGTGATGTTTTGCAGTAGGCAAAGCACAGTCATTTCTAGTTGTCTTACAAGCTTCTGTTCATCCATATAAAGCAAGGAAAAACACTGACGTTTAACATCAAAACATGGCTAAAGAGCTTGTACATCAGTATGAAACATAGAGTTCATTTAGAGTAAACCATTTCATTAATTTGTTTACAAAATGAAATAATGCTCTAATTAAATGTATAAAATATATCAAAATATTTTAACAGACATTATTTTTCTCACACTGCTACCAATCTGGTAAATAATTTTCTCAGTGCCCCTGTGACATCTTTGTTCCTCAGGCTGTATATTAGGGGATTAAACATTGGAGTCAAAATGGTGTAAAACAGAGAAAGGAGTTTGTCTGTCCCCTCATTCTTATTAGACTTAGGTTTTAAATAGGTGATGCTAGCTGATCCATAGAATAAAAACACAACTATAAGGTGGGAAGAGCATGTGGAAAAGGCTTTGGTCCTTCCTGTGTTTGATGACAATTTCAGAATGGTTGAGATGATCCTGCTGTAAGATGCAAGGATCAACATGAAGGGAACAGTGACAATCAAGACAGCAAATATAAAGACCACAATCTCATTCACAAAGATGTTTCCACATGCCAATTTGAGCAGGGGAGGTATGTCACAAAAGAAGTGATTGATTTGGTTAGATTCACAGAAGGGAAGAGACAGAATCTGATATGTCTGCCCCACCTGAATGGGAATCCCAGTGATCCAGGAACCAACCACTAGTTGGGTACACACCTTGTGACTCATGACAACAGGATAGTGTAGAGGGTTGCAAATGGCCACATAACGATCGTAGGCCATCACAGCAAGGAGGAAGCACTCTGTGGCCCCCAGTATAAGGAATAGGCACATTTGTGTAGCACAGGCAAAAAAAGAAATATTTCCTCTCATTGTAAAAAGATCCATAAGCATCCTAGGAAGAGTGACAGATACATAACAGATTTCAAGGAAAGAAAAATTGCTGATGAAAAAATACATGGGGGTTTGCAGAGTGGGCTCAACCCTTGTGATTAGAATGATGATTCCATTTCCCAAAAGAATAATTATGTAGATGGATAGGAAGATTCCAAAGAGAAACCAGTGCAATTTGGGAATATCAGAAAAACCCAAGAGAACAAATTCCATAGGTAGAGTAAGATTTGTTTCGATGATTTTTAGTTTGTTTGCTCTTTGTAGGTTTACCAGGTTGAATTTCATTTTCCTCTTTTCAAATAAGAAGGAATTTATGTTTTGGTCTTTATAGCTTTTATTTTTTCTGAATCTTGCAGTTGGAGTTTCTGTGCTCTGAAAAATAAAAGGAATGAATCAAAATGTAACCAATTTTATCAATAAGGTCTTCTGAATGTATTTGTCACGTTAGATATATACTCTAATTATACCAATAAAATCCATGCAGGTGTATGATATTATTCACTTGCCGTAGCACAAAGATAATACGCACATACTTGATCTTCATGTTACACTACAGGGACATTTCGCTATCCTCCCTTGGTATATCATAGCCTCAGAATTTGTTTAAGCTAGTTCCTGACTTTTAAAAACTTTAAAACTTTCAGAATATTATTTATCTTTGAATTTTAAAAGTAACTTTGACATCTTTGAGACTTTATTATTATTAACTTCACTCATGAATTTTTAATCTTGCATGTAGTCTAAGCTAAACAGGACTGAAGGTTTTGCCTCATTTGCCAATGACTGGATGAGAATTTCCAGTTACTTTTCCTGTGAATGGAATTACTATTTCTCTTTATATGTGTAAAACATTGAGGCTGATATTCCTTTAAAAAAAAATTTTCTTTCACTTGTAGTGTAGAAAATGACTGACTATTGTTACTTTGTTATGACAATACATATTTGAATAACAAATAAAATGTATTAAATAAAAATATTTATCTTTATGCTTTTATTAAATAACATCCAGCTTCCAGCAATGACAATGTGTTAACAATTATTTCAAAAGCAGGCTAAAAATAGGGTATTATGTAGGAAAGAGAAGAAATAAACATTTTAATCTCAATAAATAAACAAATAATGATTTATCATTTGGTATAGCTTTGGCACATAGACAAAGATCTGGTAGCCTGCTCCACCGACACTTGCTCAGCTGTGTTTATTGTCACTTTATTCACAATAGCCAGAAGATGGAAAATAAAACTAAGTTTTCCTCAATGATTAATTAATGAAGAAAATTTGGCATGTGTACACTATGAAGTTATATTGTGCTGTAAAGAAAAAAGTAATCATGAAGTTTTCTAGAAAATGGATGGAACTAGAAAATTGTACATTGTATAAGAGAATGCAGACACAGAAAGATAAATATCACGTAAAGCCTATTATTTTAAATTTGAATTAAAATTCCTTTTAACTTCTCATATTTGATATATTTAAATTCCTTTCATATTATGCAAATATTAAGAATTACTTAGCTTCAGATTGGCTATTTATAATTTTTACTATGTCTGTCTCTCTCCTTCTCTTCCCCCCCTTCATGTCCCCTCTCCTCACCACCTTTTTTCCTATCCCTTTCTCTTTCAGTCCCTCTCTATCTCCTTGTCTCACCATCTTTCTCTACCTCTCTTTTTGTATTTGCAGCCTGAGGAGGGTTTTGTACAAATTCCACAACCCACAAGTAGAGGTCATAGGATTTCTTTTGGTATTTGATTTTTTTCTTGCATGTGTAACCAAGGAATTGAATTGAAGCAGCAACTTTTCTTATTATTGAGCTATTTAACCAAACTTCAACTCTGACTGTTCTTTACCTAGCCATGCAATTCCGTGTATTCATTCCTCCAATCTATTGTTTCTAATACTATGTTCTAGCTCAGGGTCCTATGAAAGCCAAGCTTAAATGCCTTCAACTATTTCCTTTTATTTTTGACATGATGAAATACATATTTAGAAACCCTTTAAATATGGAAAACTTAGTGCATTTACAGATTTCACGGAAGTCACTTGTTGCTTGTGAGAATTATCACGAATTGTATTCATAAAAATGGGTCAAATGGTTTATTTATATTTCATCATTTCATCTAATAAAAATAAGTTGTTTATGTCCCCACTGTTTATTGTACAGGAAAAAATGAGAATCAAAATATTCGTGAAAAACAAGTCGTTGTAATGCACATCCATAATCCAAGTTCTTAAGATTTGAAGGCAAGGGTATTGGTGTGAGATCAAGGCAATCCTGGTTTTAAAAGTAAAATGTCTCATAAAACAGAACATTCTCCCAATAGCAGATGTTGTTAGTTAAACAATCATGTTGGTTTTTGAAAATTTTAGAGATTTTTCTTTTTGTCATATTTTCAAAATTTTCTTTTTAAATTTCTTAATTCTTTTTGTCTGTTTTTTTATTTGGTGTTTATTTGTTAATGAAAGGACTTCACCAGATTTTATGAAGGAAGTAAGGCTGGAAAATAGGCCAATGCTATCGTAATAGCAGATGTTGTGTCCTAATCCAAGAAAAGAAAAATTATATGCATATATAAAAATGTGCCCTTTATGGTAGAAAACATGCAGAGATAGTTACAGGAAAGTACCACAGCCTATTTCTCTGAAGTCAAATATTTAACAGTATTCAGAAAAAACAAAACCCTAATCTAGTTATCAATCATGTTGTCTAGATTCTGGAAAACCCCTTCTATTCTGTGTTCATGTCTGTTCTGCACGCCACACAATGTAACATGATACATACAAGATTCTTCTCTACTACTTCATCCGATATGATTTCAAAGTAAAGTAATGGTACACCTTATCACTAGAGTTGGGTATTTCATGTGAATCAAGATATCAAAATATCATACTAATTTTTACCGATTAGATTAAAATATGTGGTATTGCATAAAATACACAATTGCTTTTTATTCTTTATTTATTTGAGTAAAATTCTGTATATTTTTCTTTTATCTAAATTTATTCCGTGAAAAGTAAAACAACTTTTACCATATTAAGCACATTTAGTCACATACTACATACAAATTCTATCAGGATTTTTATTGGGAGTCATATGTCCAATATAAATACACAAATCCTTACAATCAAATCAGCTACTGTTCAGCAATCATGACACTTGTAATGTAGAAAAAAGAATTGCTGTTTGTTTTTCCATCTGCCAGGAGAATCTTTAATACAGGGAAAGTATTTCTAGGAAAGCTGTTGTCATAGTAGATTTCCCTTTATTAGCAACACAACACACTGTGCTTTCATTATAATCAAAACAACACTTTTTCATTATCCTTCTTAATATTTTTTTCATAATGATAGATAAATGTAAAGAAATAAATTTTAGTGGGTTACAATATTATTTTATCAATTAAATTATACAGTAAAAAATTACAGGATTACCAAGCAATAAAGTTTAAGTTCAGTATATTAAAATTCGTTATTTAAGATGATTAACATGAATTATTAAATCATGATACTCAAACTCATATTGCAGAGAGAAATGAGAACATATTATCAGGTTACCTTTTTGGTTTTGTTAAAGTTGTTCTTTTTCATTGAAATAATTTGTTTTTAATATATATAAACAGGAGTTATAACACATTGAAATCAGAGCCTTAGTTGTCTTCTAAACACCCTAGGTTATTTATAGGGAAAATACTTCTTTCCGGTGGGGATAACTATTCTCAATAGTCACACCTAAATTAATACCTAGGTGCCCAAGTTTGCAATTAATTTGGCAAGTGTCCACATTACAAATTACTATTGTGTATCACACACTAGACTTTTTTGTAACATCTCCACAGAATTCTTCCCCAAACACATTCAAATTATTCACTAACCCCAGAAGAATAAATATTACAGCTTTTATATTATCTATGAAATGTGAGCATTCACATTGATTATTTGTTTGATTTCTTAGCTGTGTTATGTTGTTTGTTTTCATTCCCATGGGAAGAATTTATACTATCCAGAGGAATGAAGATGAACCACCCTCCCATCACATTGTTATGCTCTAGCAATCTAACAGATACTCCAGAAACAAATCCTTCTGAAGCCACAAAATCAATGCCATGAACAACTGAAGAGGATTTTAATTGTGGAAGAAGAAGGCATTTACCACATTCTGCTACCAAATGTTAATATTTTATAACTCTCATGCTTCGTTTATTCTAAACCGCTTTCTACTTCGTCCTAAATATTTCTCAATTTAAAAAATGTAATTCATTTAATGGCTGGGATACTTTTCATTTTTTATTTTTTTTTAATTTTTAAAACATTAATACTGCTCATATTTGCAATTTCAATATTAACACAGATAAATTGAATACCTTCATTTTTTATACTAAATTAACAGATCAAGAGACAGTCTGTATTTCATTAAATTCATCTCATATATATTACATGCACACAGTCAAATAGATTGATTACGGCTGAGAATCATAAAGTTGGCCTGGCCTAGCCGATATGAGAGGCACAAGTCATAGGATTTTAAGAATCCAGTCTATGGCTTCTGGGGCACTATGAGTTTTTCACTTCCTGAGAAGGCAAGGAACTCCCTTCTAAGTACAGTGAAGTACTCAACATTTCCTTCTATTTTCCTTTAGAAGTGAAGAAATCTTGGATGCATGATAAGAAAATTGGTCTTAGACATTAATCATGAGTACCATACATACCTTGTAAAATTCATTGCATCCTAGTTATTGATGCTAGCAATTACTATATTCTGTTTCAGATAAGGATGTAAAAAAGTATGATTGCTCTCAATAAAAATGTAACAGTCTCAGTCTTGCTGTGTCCCCTCCAACACAGGTGTGGTTTAATTTATCTCCAGCAGTATCCTTAACCTTGGCCTAGTAAGTAAACAAACACAAGTGCTTGTAATTAACATTAGTACATGATGGAAGTATACTTGCTTCAATGTAATGAGCCCTTTCTGAAATATTTACCAAGTGCCTATACCTTGTAATTTTTTCCATGTTTTCTTGAATTTCAAGAAAAAAAAACAGCTTAGTACTCCTATGTAGTAGTATTTAGAACTTGAGAAATATCACTAACCTAAACTTGTGTTGACAACCATTAATAACATTTCTCCTGGGATTCTCTTACTAAGTACTGGAGGTAAACCACACCTTGTCACTAGAAATAAAGGTCTAAATCACTATGGATCTCTGTCATGAAGATTTCGTCTAATGTGCCCTAAGTAAAACACCTGCCAGCAAAATTACTGGCAATCAGATATTTCAATCCTACATCATCAGAAGAGAAGTCAAGAACAGTGGCACTGGGTTTTGATCCTACTGCTCGTTCTGACTTTGTTGGAGCCTAGGCTGTTTGGATGTTCACCTTACTAGACCTGGAAGGAGGTGGGAGGTCCTTGGACTCCCCACAGGGCAGGAACCTGGTCAGTCTGTGGCTTCAAAGAGGGGGAGTTGATTAGGGGAGGGGGAGGGATATGGGAGGCAGTGGTGGGGAAGAGACAGAAATCTTAAAAAATATAAAAAAATCAACAAAACTAATGATGAAAAATGTATAGTACAATAGATTTAACTGAGATGCACAAGACCATGAGAAGATGTTCTACATAGTTTTGTTTAGTGACTTTACAGATATAAAATTTTAAAAATTCTAAAACTTAGAAAATTCCAAATATCAAGTAAATAGGATATTAAAAATACACCAATAATGAGACAAAGAAATCAATGCAGCTGTTAAACCTACCAACAATATTAAATTTAAAGACTCATCAGGGGTACTACTGTTTCAATGCACAAAAGATAATTAAGGAAATGTTCAACTTCTTTAGCTATCAGAAAAATGCAAATCAAAACAACTCTGAGACACCATCTTACACCTGTCTGAATGACTAAGATCAAAAACACCAAAGCTTATGCTGGAGAAGATATGGAGTAAGGGGAACACTCATCCATTGCTGGTGGAAATACAAGCTTGTGCAACCACTTTAGAAATCAGTGTGGCGGTTTCTCGGAAAATTGAGAGTCAACCCACCTCAGGATCCAGCAATACCACTCTTGGGAATATACCCAAAAGATGCCCCATCATACTACAAAAGTATTTGTTCAACTATGTTCATAGCAGCATTATTTATAATAACCACAACCTGCAAAAAACCCAGATGTTCCTCAACTGAAGAATGGATAAAGAGAGTGTGTCATATTTGCACATTAGAGTACTACTCAGTGGGGGAAAAAAAAAACACTTGACATCTTGAAGTTTGCATGGAAATGAATGGAATTAGAAAATACTATCCTGAGGCAATCCAGACCAAAAAAATGAATATGGTATGTTCTCATAAGTGGATACTAGTTATGAACAAAGTAAATTGAGCCTATAGTTCATGATCTTAGAGAAGCTATAATAAGGTTGAACCCAAAGAAAAACATATATAGACCCACCTGGAAATTGGAAACAGACAAGATTGCCTGATAAAATTGGGAGCATGTGGATGGGAGGATAGGAGTAAGGGGAAAAAGTGAAGAGAAGGAGAGAAGGGGAAGATTGGAGGAGCACTTGAAGGAATAGGATAGTCAAGATGGAGGAAGGACAGATATGAGAGAAAAGAAAGAGATGACTTGATTGAGGAAGCCATTATACAGTTAGCAAGAAACCTGACTCTAGGAAACTTCCCAGGGATCCACAAGGATGACTCCAGCTAAGACCCTAACCACTAGAGCAGAGGGTGCCCGAACTGGTCTTGCCCTGTCATCAGACTGACGATTATCTTAAATATCACCATAGAACCTTCATCCAACAGCAGATAGAAACAGAGGCAGAGACCTACACTGGAGCACTGGATTGAGCTCCCAAGGTCCAGTTGAAGAGTAGAAAGAATGAGAATATGAGCAAAGAATTCAAGACCATCCACTGAAACAACTTACCTGAGCTAATGGGAACTCAACTCCTCCAGCTGGACTGGGAAGGGAAAATCATAGGACCAAACTAGTACATCTGAATGTGTTTGACAGTTGTTTGGCTTGGGCAGACTGAGGGGCCACTGGCAGTGGCATTGGGATTTATTTCTATTGCATGTACTGGCTTTTTGGGATCCTGTTCTCTTTGAATGTATACAATGGTCAGCCTAGATGTAGTAGGGAGGGCCTTGGACCTTCCACAAACCAAAGTGCCTACCCTCTCTTAGGATTAGAGGGGGATGTTGTGGGAGGGGGTGTAAGGAATGGGAGTAGGAGAGGGAGTGGGAATTTTGATTGATAATTAAAAAAAATCTAATAAAACAATCTAATACTGTTACTACTCAAAGTGTTCTATAACGTTAATGATCAGAGTCACTTCCGAATTCACTCTGTGATGTTAGTATTACTGTGGTAATAAATCTTTGTTCTTCTTAAAAATAAAATCAAGTGAAAACTATAGATCAATTTACCTGAGAAGCATAGATGCAAAACTTCTCATAAAATAATTGAAATTTAACAACATAAATATCTTATTTTTATGAACAAGTATCTTTTTTCCTAATGGATGATCAGGCCAGAAAATAAGTATGTTTTCTATTAAGAATTGTCTTTAAAATATTTCATGTCACGTTTTAAAGTCCTAATTATATTGGTGGATCATATGAATCCTTGCCATGTTATTGATATATTAGCAATTATTTTTGGAATGCTTTTAAATCTTTGAAATTTGCATAACCTAAGTGTTTTGAGTCCTATTCAACTACAAAAGACTCATATTTTATAAGTTGACCAAATTATATCAATGCATATGCATAAAATACCCTCCTTCCCAAGACTCTTCAATGGGGGTGTATATTCTAAGTAGCCTATGAAGATAGAACAAAACCTATAATTTTTCCCACCCTCTGCAGTATAGTAATAATGAGTTGTAAAAACTCCTAGAGAATGTAAAATTAGAAATATATGGGACTTGTCAGGAAAGATTTGATATTTTTGAAGATGCAGTATTAATTACATATGGTGTAGGAGGTTCAGTACATAGTTTCATTGTAGTTAATCTATGTTAATGTGGCATCCATGAAATGGCATAGCATTGATTTAGTCACATCTCTTTTTTATTATTATTTTATTTATTTTATTAATTTTTTTAATAAAAATTTCTGCCTCCTCCCCGCCTCCCTTTTCCTTCCCCCTCCCCGCACTCCCCAAGCCCCACTTCCCTCCCCCATCCCTCTCCAGTCCAAAGAGCAGTCAGGGTTCCCTGCCCTGTGGGCAGTCCAAGGACCTCACCACTCCATCCAGGTCTAGGAAGATGAGCATCCAAACCGGCTAGGCTCCCACAAAGCCATACATGCAGTAGGGTCAAAACTCAGTGCCATTGTCCTTGACTTCTCAGCAGTCCTCATTGTCCACCATATTCAGTGAGTCCGGTTTTATCCCATGCATTTTCAGTCCCAGTCTAGCTGGCCTTGGTGATCTCCTAATAGATCAGCCCCACCGTTTCAGTGGGTGGGTGCCCCCCTTACAGTCTTGACTTCCTTGCTCATATTCTCCCTCCTTCTGTTCCTTATTTGGACCTTGGGAGCTCAGTCCATTGCTCTAATTTGGGTCTCTGCCTCTATCTCCATCCATTGCAAGATGAAGGTTCTATGGTGATATGCAAGATATTCGTTAGTATGGCTATAGGATCTGGGGGGTGGGGTGGGATGGGGAAAAGGGGAGATGGGGAGAGAAAAGTGAGAAGGGGAGGATAGGGAGAACTTGGGGGAATGGGATGGTTGAGATAAGGGAAGGTTGGATATGGAAGCAGGGAAGTATATATCTTAATTAAGGGAGCCATTTTAGGGTTGGCAAGAGCCTTTGACTCTAGAGGGGTTCCCAAGGGTTCAGAGACATGTACCCAACTAGGTCCTTGGGCAGCTGAGGAGAGAGAGCCTGAAATGGCCCGATGCTTTAGCCATACTCACATCTCTTTTTTTTTTTTAAAAAAAAAAAGGCAATCTTCACACATTTAGAAATGTTTCTACTAAATGCTAAAACAGGATTAAAAATTTAAAACACAAACATTTAAAGAATTGAATTCTGATACTGCAACTAGTATAACCTGGGCCACCACGAGCAGTGACACCCTATGAATTTATTGGGGTAAGTTGAGATTATATGGTCCATGGGGTACTAAAATACTATCAGATATTAGATCTAAGAATGATGCCCAAGAACTTATAAGATACAGCAGACTAAGAAAGTGGTACAACTTCCACACCAGCACCCTATTAAAAGTGACAAAAAATATTTCATTAAATAAAAAATATCTATACAGTAATGAAACAGTCAACTAAGGAGATATTTACAGAATATAAGATACCTTTGCTAGACAAGATATGGCATAGAATTAATGCCAAATATATATATATATATATATATATATATATATATATATATATATATAGAGAGAGAGAGAGAGAGAGAGAGAGAGAGATCAACAATTAAAGAGAAAATAATTTAAATTACACAAAATATGAACCGTCTACTAAAATAGACATCTTACAAATTATGATAAGCAGATATTCACTGCACATAGAGTAAAATGTTCTGCCTCTTGGGACATCATGGGAAAATGGACCAAACTACACTTAGATTGTATATTGACCCTGCAAATTTTAGTCATTAGGAAAATAAATAAAAGAACTGGAGTGGTAGTTTAAAAATAAAGAAAAAATAAAGTTCCAAAGGATATAACATCCTTTTCTGTCTTCCTTGGCCCTGTCCTCCTAATGGACATAAACTCACACAGGTACACAGAAATGCAAATAAAGAGAAAATCAAAATAAAGGAAAGAAATACCAAAAATTTATGAAAGCAAGAGAAAAAAAGAGAGGACTATTTTATACTTTTGTAGAATGCTTAAGGGGTTAGCCTCTATGGAAAGGAGCATTAAAGATTTGGCTTTCAAACTAAAAATAAGTCATCGGTATGGTCAAGCTATAGCACTTTAAGGTAATGAACTAATGATTCTATATCAACAGATCACATAGGTACTGGCACACTGATTTTCATTTACATGCTTACAAATGAAATATCACTACAGCCTCCTTTAGAGAAAATCTATACAACTGAAAAAAATGATAAACTTAATTCTTTCTCAGAAATATATGAGTTTACTTATGCCATTAATGAAAGATTCCTTGTTTCTTATTTTCTGTAATTTCTGGGTTCTATATTATATCTATAATGATGTGTATTATAACTCATGTATGTAATATACTATTGTTAAAAAGAAATAGAGAGAGAGGCCAAGAAGACAGGTGAGGAAGGATTTTAATAGGAGGCAACTACTGAAAGTATATTATGGATTTATATGAAAATACCTTATATAAAATAGTAGCATATACAAATACAAGTAATATATACCATTTTGTGTGTGTAGGGATGTGAAGAAGAAAAATGTATATTCCAAATACAGAGATCGTCAGCACACCTCTAAATCAAATTCTATAATATCTCCAATTCTACCTACTGCTAGATTCAGAGACAGCAGGAGTCAGTGTCTGCAATTTGTTATTCATAATACCTTCAAACATGTGGTCACACAGAGGGCCTCAGTTAAATTTCATGGTTCATGAAAGAAAACAATAAGACACACATGTGGAAAAGGATTTGGATGGAGAAATTGAGTTTTGAGAGGAATAAGGAATGTTCTTCACATAGGTAGAAAAAGTCATAGAACAAATTTAATTAAAATGTTATGTTTTTCATAAAACATTGACAATATAACAATTTGGTTAGTGCCTTTTTTTGCAAATAATGTTATACTAACTTTCAAAAGTAACAAAGAGCAGTCAAAACAGTAATTAACATCCCAAAGTTTAAATAAAGATGTAACAGTCTATGTGAGAACTGTGGTTGCATTCAATCACTGTACATAAGTCCATTGCACTATGGTCTAAGCAATAATCTTTTCAGAGCTGCAATCACTTCTTTGTTCCTAAGGCTGTATATCATGGGGTTGAACATGGGGGTCACAACTGTGTAAAAAAGAGAGAGGAGTTTGTCACTTAATGCAGAATGTGATGACTTTGGCATTAAGTAGGTAATAGATGCAGATCCATAAAACAAAATCACCACCACCAGATGTGAGGAACATGTGGAGAAGGCTTTTGCCCGTCCTTCAGCAGTTGGCAACCTAAGGATGGTTGCAATAATTTTGCTGTATGATGTTAATATTAATAAAAAAGGGATTGTAGCTAGCAAGATAACCACTGCATAGGCGTACAACTCGTTAACAGAAGTATCTCCACAGGCCAGCTTAAGTACAGGGGGTATGTCACAGAAGAAGTGATCTATCCGGTTAGCATTGCAGAAATGTAGAGAGAATATCTGACAGGTTTGCCCTAGCTGGAAAGGCATGCCACCAAGCCAGGAGCCCACTGCCAGCTGTGTGCATTTTGTCTGGTTCATGACCAGGGGATAGTGCAGAGGGTTGCAGATGGCCACATAGCGGTCATAAGACATCACAGCCAGGAGAATACTGTCAGTAGCTGCCAGCATTAGGAAGAAACACATTTGTGTGGCACAGGCCAGAAGAGAAATGCTTCTGTCCTGGGTCCAAATGCTGTACAGAATCCTAGGGAGAGTGACTGATACATAACAGATTTCCAAAAAAGAGAAATTTGACAGGAAAAAAAACATGGGATTGTGTAGTGCAGGATCGATTCTGGTTATCACAATTATGAAGCTGTTTCCAATTATGATAGTCACATACATTATAGAGAACATTCCAAATAGAAGGCCCTGAAGGTTGGGAAGGTCAGAGAATCCGAGGAGGAGAAACTGTGTCACTGTGGAAGTATTGTCCTCTTCCATGATATTTGTGTGTATCATCTGTGAGGATGATCCAACAAGAAGTACACTTCCTTATTCTCAGCTTTGCGTCTTATTTGCGTATTTTAAGTTCTGCTTACAAATATGTATATTTATACCTTATTAAATCAGAAATTGCAATGACATATGCTCTTTGTTATTAAATGTACCTTTGAGGTAAATGATGCTGCACTCTCAGCTCTCTACTAGATATATAATACATATTCTTTTTAATGGCACAATAACTCATAATATTTTAAATGTTTATCTAGATATGCAATGTGACAAATTCTGAATTAATTATTTCATTTCTAGTTGTCTCCTTAATATTCTTCCAAAATTGCTTTTTATTATTATTACAAATCAATTTCATTTCAATTAAATATCCTTATATACACTTAAAATTATGAACAGAAAAATTTATTCATCTTTTCATGTGATTTTCTAAGTCCCCTTTATCCCAATAATCCAAAATATATACAATTTCATTGCAAAGTACATAATAAATTGTACACATGATTTGATGAGATTCTCTTTTACATATAAAATTTTGGAAGTGTGGTGTAAATTCTATGCAATCATAACTTATGTTTTCTACATTGTTGAAATTATTGAATACTAACTGTAAATAAAAAGACACATAATCATAGATTTTTAAATGGCACTTACTCTGCAGTTTCATTTGTTTGTAATGCAACTGTCTCAGACATAGCTTCATGAATGCTAGGTGACCTTTCTCCCCCAAGGTATTCCTTCAACTCCTTAGGCAAGTTATATACACAAATTGCTACTGAATAAAAAAGCTTTCTCAAATCATTTAACATTTCTGTCCTTGTCTTTCACTCCATCTTATCTATGTACAGGTGTGTTATTTGCAATTCTTCAGATTCTCAAGTTCATACTAAGAAAGAAATTTAGTAGAAATTTCAAACTAACTACAGGTATTGGTTTTTATTTAAATCCTTTATAAATATTAACTGTTATTGCTTTTTCTTTGATGCAGATACTGTGGCATTAATTAAAACTTTTAATATACATTGTCTTGTGTTTAAATAATAAAATTTAGAAATTGAAAATAAAAGTAGAGGCTTTTCTGCTATTATTGTGAGGAGCTTGTGATTTTTGTATTTAAGTTATTTATATGATAATATAAAATAATCTAAACAATTAAATATTATTTTAATATATATAAATGTGCATTATTTTTGAAGAACTTTCCTATGATAAAATTCTATTGAACCAAATAAACGTATGCAGTGATTCTATTAATATTTTTAGACTAATTACAAATAGATCTTAACATTCTGTCTTCATGAGATATTTTGAAATTGTAGCTTTCAAGGTAATATCAGTGATCTTCCTTTAATATTTTCATTCTATAGTGTAGATAGGTGTATCTTTTGGATATATTCTCCCTTGATGTCTTATCATAGACACATTTAAATATATACCTGACAGAAAGGTAAACTAATACACTTTAGCAATACTGTGTTAATGTTGATGACCACGATCCTTATTGTACCAATCTTCCATGTTAAACAATGCATATGAGTCATATTTCATCAATATGTCATCAAAGGACAGAAAAATAGTGCAAAACCAAGCTGAAATGAAATGGTGTTTGAAACTAAACCAGACATTAATCATTCAAATTTTCTATTAATTGCTTTGTGTAGTTTTATTCAAATGATGATAGTAAAATATCAAAATAAAGTACAAAGTTTTTTCAGTCAATTGTAGTCTATGATCTTTGGAATTAGGTAAGTTACAATTCTTACCTTGATTTATTGACATACAAGAGCAAAATGATGACGAAGTTTCTTTTTCTAAGCTCAAGAGTTTACCTTCATTCGCAATAGAGGTCAAAGACTTCTGAAATATATTCTCCTGTCACAATACACTCTTCTACATAACAAGGAATTTTCTCTACCCTGGGGACAACTCCTTTCCTTGGTAATTTCTAATTGTAAACAGCACCCTTCTTTAAAATGTCAGTCATGAATTTAGTAAAACAAGTACCATAAATTAAATTAAAATCATATATATATATATATATATATATATATATATATATAGTCATAGTCAATATTTGTTCCTGTTATTATTAGGAAACACTACAATTGAAAATATGAGATATTAGTAACTATACTTTTTGTAATGCTCAAGATTGAAACTAAAGCCGCCTGATGGAAAATACACACTCAGCTACTGAATCACTTTTCAGCAGTTATTTATTAGGGTAACAGACCACTTGATAACAAAAAATGTTTTTGCTGTGATCAACCTGCATATGTGTTCTTAGTGCTGAAGTCTGTTGTTTCTGACACATTCATAAGTGTTTCTGCATTTTATATATGCAAGATATTTTACCATGACTAAAAGTATGTAGTATCTTAGAATACACTGAAATGTACTTTTTCACACCACAAATCTAATAACATTTTGACATCTTCAATATGTCTTTCATTCAAAAATATAGTGCCAAGAATAGACACATTTAATTCTAAATGACAAAAGAACACAAAAATTCAAAACTAAATACATAAATACAGCTGGCCATGTTCCATTTTTAACTATTTGAATCAGGAAATAGGATTTCAAGTAACAATAGCTCATCAAAATCTAGTTACAAATTTACAGCAACTAGGAGAAAAAAACTTCTGAATTTATTGTCTAGCTGAACTACCATGATGGGTAAGTATGAATTTAGATGTCTCAGCCATTTAGACATCTACCTTGTCACTTAATGAATTCTCCATCAATTATTGCCCTTTTTCATTCCAAATTCATAAAGAAAATTGAAAAAAACTCAAAGACCCCATATAAACAGACATAAATTCACATTCACAAAATAAATGGAAGAAAATGTTAAATGACTGAGAATCTGTCATTAATTTACAGATGTTCAGATTAAGATTAGAGAAATTATGATTAAGAACTATTCAATTTCATCCTGTCTACATGTTGACATCCTTCCCAATGATGGAAGACTATGTATTAATGGGCTAAATTTGACTTATACAGTTTGCATTAATGTGTTTAAATCCTAGTTGTTATTAACATACTGGTAAGCTGAAAGTCGTTTTCTTTTTCCTTACATTTATGCCACTATATAATTGGAATTATGCAAATTTTACATGTCTTTTTTCCATTTATTATCTGAGTCAATCTTTGATTGCATCCCTTTTTTAATTTGCATCTTTTGTCGAAAAGTAAACAGTAATTCGGACATTGATATGATAATTTTAGCTGAATCTGACCTGCCAGCTTCTCTCCTGCGTTCTAATTTCAAGGATTCTAGAAAACACTATGCAAACTTTCAAAGGATAGAAACAATTAAGCAGTCCTAACCAGCTGCAACATCTATAAACCATAACAATTACCAGTATGTCAAGATATGCACAAAGGTAAATTAAGTGGCATTCACGGATTAATGGGATGTAATTGCTGATTAATCAGACTTGGGAGCTCTTTAATAAGAGAAGACTCATGTCTACTCCAGGAAACATGCCCAGCTTAGAAAAGAATCTACTATTACAACTATTCAGATTAGCATAATTTCTTACTACATTCAAAATCTTATCTTATGCCCATTAGTAAGTATAGCTATAAATCCTCATCAAAGGAGACTCTCTTTACTGCAAATGGAAACTACAGAAAACCGCAGAGATCTCAGACCCAAGAGCTAATATATCCTGCATCTATGACTCTAAGAACTTCATGGAAAATGGTGCTAAGGAATTGTTAGAACCAGAATTATGAATAAGGTTGCTGCAAGACAATCTCTTCTAGAAATGGTTGCATAAACAAGATCATAATAAAGGTAAAAGCAATGGACATGCTAACATGGAAAGAGGGAAATTTCCTAGGGGTCTAGTCTTAGGCAAAAAGAAAAAGAAGAACACAGGTAAATATTTTCTACTGTTAGAAGGAAAACTAGGCTTTCCTAGTGATTAGCCCCTTTTTGGTTGTTTTATTGTAATGTGGTCAGCTTTACAGTCACATATATACAAATAAATAAAAACACAGCATGCTGTATTTATATATAATTGTGCATTTGTACACATTTGTATTTGCTTGTAGGCATGTACATGTGAATGTGTGTCTGTAAAACAATAATAATAAAAGAAAAGTGCCAATCAATATAGTAAGAGTGAAGTGCTTCATAGAGATTCAAAGGAGAGTAATGGGATAAAACATAAAGGAGAAAAGGAAGGGCAGAAATGGATTTAATATTATTTCAATTATATTATTTAAATGAATACAATTGATAAATAAAATTTTAGGGCAGATAGGGACAATGGAGAAACTTGAGATATTTCTGGTATGTATATAAACCTGTTTGAAAGATATTCCAAAGCTAAAATGAGAACTGTTATGTGACCCAGATAAACTGCTATTCATCCAAACCAATTGAAGTCAACATGTCATAGAGATGTTTTCAAATCAGTTCCATCTATAATCATTTTCATATTAAGGATTGCACCTTTAAAGTTAATGAGACATATTCAATGCAATTGGAAGTTAGCTTCCATTTATGTTTTAAAGGGTTAGGGTTTTAAAGGTTGTTCTTAAGATTCCAAGCTTAATACCTAGAGAAAAATTGAGTATAATATGTGATATACTTGCAAATACTCAGGATTTTATTATGATATCAGGAATATTAAAAAAATTTGTTTTCCATATATAAAACTCCATATTAAACAGTAAAATACTAAAATATCTCATCTTTTGTCACCATAATCAAAATATCCTAAGTGAATAAACATGTTTTCATATTTATGTATAATATAGATTAAAAGATACTATGGTTAACAAATACGTATAAGCAGTATGTAGATGCTCTTGTTTTGTTTGTTGGTTTTCAATGCTACAATAAAAAATGAAAGCAATAGCAAAATCAGAAACCAAAGATGACTACTATGAAAACCTAGCACACTACCACTGAGCAATTTTACACATAATATTTACATAATCTCTTGTTAAAGAAACTTTAAGAACTTTAACTACAACCATTTATGAAAATATGATGTGAATAACAATTTGAATATAATAGAAATTTATAGATGAAGATGCATTTAAAAGTATATTTTATGACATAAACCATTTTATGATAGTTCAAAAGATTTTTAAAAGTATATTTATTGATATTATCATTGTTCAAGTCTCACTTAAGCCACCGTTTCTGGTATCACAGTTGGAATCCTTGTCTTCTGACTTTTATAATCCCCTTCTACTCTTTTGCCATGTTACCTGAGTCTTATATGCAGGAGATGAACTGAGGATGTATAATTTGGTGCTGGACTTTTCATAAGCCATTGTTTTTGACGTTATATTCAGTTGTGGTTTTCTTTAATAGCCTGGTGTGGAAGGTTCTTTTGTCTATGTGTTTCTGTGTGCATATTTTAGGGCTAAGTGGTGAAGAACCAACAAGCATCCTCCTCCAACAATAGCCTTCATTTGCAATAAAGAAATGATACTTGATGAGGCTATCTGGCCTGAAATCATA
Source organism: Microtus obscurus (assembly GCA_963919715.1). NCBI lineage: Eukaryota > Metazoa > Chordata > Mammalia > Rodentia > Cricetidae > Microtus > Microtus obscurus. Next base: position 344,105 of record CAWTZC010002446.1, read on the forward strand.
AATACACAAACAACACAGAAAGACTGAAAGTTGTCTTAATGTATTTGTTTATATCTATCATCTATCTATCAGTCATTTATATATTTATGTATCTTTATATTTATCGACTTCTACATTATCTATCATTTAAATATCTATATATCTATAATCAGCTATCTAATCACATACCAGTAATAATCAAAGAAAAAGAGTTCATCATTTTGGAAAGGAGATCGTATAGGTAACATGGAATGGACAGGAGGAAGGAGCATGGGAGAGTTTAGAAAGAGGGGCAGGAAATGGAAAATGATGTAATTATATTTTAATTAAATACATTAAATTTAAAAAGTCTATCACATTATAACATAAACACAGTGAACATGTAAAAGGAATCTAAACATTTGGAATATTTCTGATAAGTGTTGAAGGAGCTGTTCATTCACTTGTATATAACCCTGTGGCTCTTCATTTTAAGTAAAACTTTTCTCAGAGCAGCAATCACATCCTTGTTCCTAAGGCTGTATATCAGGGGGTTGAACATGGGAGTCACAGTTGTGTAGACCAGAGAGAGTAGCTCATCAGTTCCTGCAGAATTAGTGGATTTTGGCCTAAAGTAGTTAATGGTTCCTGATCCAAAAAACAAAACAACTACCACCAAATGGGAAGAACACGTGGAGAAGGCTTTTGCCTGTCCTGTGGCTGTTGGCAATTTCACAATGGTGGCAATGATTTTGCTATAAGATCCAAGTATCATCATAAAAGGGAAGGCAACAAACATCATAAACACTACATAGACAGCCACCTTACACATTGAAGTATCCCCACAGGCCAGCTTGAGAACTGGTGGAATATCACAAAAGAAGTGGTCTATTCTATTAGAATGACAGAAACGTTGAGAGAATATTCCACAAGTTTGTCCTATCTGGATTGGGATGCCACCAAGCCAAGAGCCAATGGCCATCTGAGTACACTTTGTTGGGTTCATGACCAGCGGATAGTGCAGAGGGTTGCAGATGGCCACATAGCGGTCATATGACATCACAGCCAGTAGGAAACACTCAGTAGCTGCCAGAATTGTGAAGAAAAACATTTGGACGGCACAGGCCAGAAGACAAATTTTTCTATCTTGAGTCCAAAGATTGTACAGAATCCTAGGAAGAGTGACAGATACATAACAAATTTCCAAAAATGAAAAATTGGCCAGAAAAAAATACATGGGCTTTTGTAGTGCAGGATCAATTCTGGCTATGACAATTATTAAGCTATTTCCTATTATGATAATCATGTATATTATGGAGAACATCCAAAACAGAAATCCTTGTAGGTTGGGAAGCTCAGAAAATCCCAGAAAGAGAAACTGTGTCACTGTAGTGGAATTATCCTCTGGCTTCTTCCCTCTGTGTTTCATCTGCGGGGATAATACAAGTAAAAGTGAAATATTTCCTTGTGATTGTCTACTTTTTTTTTGAGACAGGGTTTCTCTGTGTTTCTTTGGAGCCTGTCTTAAAATAGCTCTTCTAGACCAGTCTGGCCCCAAATTCACAGAGTATTTCTGTACAATGAAAATAGCATAATACTCAAACTCTTAAATGTGCTCATTAGGATTTTTCTTTTCCTTTTTAATATCCTGGCTAGATGTCAATGTATGTTCTAGTTAATAATAATAAGGTATGCCATTATTACTCAGTAGCAGAACTCCAAATTGATCCTCTATTATGCAACAATTCTATTCGTTCCATTTATATTTTTCTTCTTGCCTAATATTTTATTTTTATATGTGTAATTTTCACACTTAATGTTCTACAGTTTAATAAAGATTCATTTTGGTATTTTAAATTATTGTTTTATATATGTTTTATCATGTTTTTCGTTTTGCCCACACCCTCCAGATCCTTTCCACATCCCTACTCTCCAACTCTTTGTTCTTTCTCTCTGTTACTCTTTCTCTCCAAACAATGAAAATCAAACCAAACAAAAAAAAGACAATAATTTTCAAGCAAAACAAAAGACCATCAAACTAAAACTAAAACAAAACAAAACAAAACAAAAAAAAAGCACGAAGTTTATGCTGTCTCTTCCAAGTCCTCCTGAGCAAGATGTGCTGTTTGTACACCCAGAGACACTTTATTAGAGAACACGTTTTTCATTTCCCAGCAGGTATCAATTGCAAATAGTTTTGAGGTTAGGAGTGGGAATTCATGTTCTCTTCTGCCTCTAAGTGCTAAGATTTTATCTTGTGTGAACCTCAGCTGCTCTAAATATTCTTTAAAGATTTTTAAAAGAATTTAGGCAAGAATATATTTATTATCTAAAACTGATTTTCTCAAACATTCTTAACTTCTATATTCTGGCACAAAACCTTTTATGGTTAAATAATTATTAACAAACTACCATGCATAGTGAGGTACTACTAATATATAATGCTATGATTATCTTTAATTTTAAAGTCCATAAAAATTAACATTCAACACTTTAATTCAGATTTTAAAAAAATTTAAGGTGGATAATCTAATTTTCATGATATTCTTGTATATCTTCTTGTATAGATTAATTCAGGAGGCAGAAAAATTTTCACTGACATTGATGACCTAAGAAGGGTGTGCACTTCTACACTCTGAAAGTAGAGATATTGCAGAAAGGTTATCTACTGCTCTTTTCTTTGAACTGTTCCCAGGTCTTTGAAATCTTCACTATTGTCCTTAATATTTTGCTCTCCTTTGTTTCATTCTGTCTTCTGCATTGTATTAGTCCAAGGGTTCACTCACGCACTTATTATTAAGTTCTTATTTATCATAATCATCTCATTTTGGTCACCAGGCAAATATTATAATTTCATCTGGTATCATATATACATGATATTCCATATTTATATATATAGATTCCATAATTTATATTCAGTCATGTATTCAGTAGATTATTTCATTGGAATAGCTCTTATTTCATCTACTCTTACAGAAATAGCTCACAACAAACATTTTAAGGATTCGTTGAGTAATTTCTGAATGAATCATTATTAACTCAAAAAGAAAGGTGAAATTCACAGCAAATAGAAGGCAGACCACCAGTTATATTCAAAGACTCACGTGTGTGTGGTTTTCCAAAATGTCAGTTCTAAAGCATATGTATAAGCTAGAAAGCTTGTGTTAAATATGAAAAACTAACCTAATAATTTTCTGAGTATAGGAATGTAAAATTATAATTTATTTAATATTCTATAATTTCATATTGAATATTAACTAAAAGCAATTATTAAAAGATGAGAATGAATTTACTGAAAATTTTAGGAACAGAAACAAGTAGGAAGTACTCACATCTTGAAGGTATGACTTACAGTCACAAACGTACAACACAGAAGTTTCCATTTTTCTACACTAAATAATAAAATTCACGTGAAGATTTATTCAACCACCTAATTGAACATATACCTGATTGTAGAATACAATGTTAAAAAATTTCATCCATTTCGTTAAGGACTAGAAAGTATTGTGATTTCTGAGTTTGTTCAGACAAACATTTTCCTCAAAAACTGCTTCCACCAGACAATGCCACATATAAAATATCACCTTGTTCTTCCCACAGTGTGCCCCTTATTACAGTCTTCGCCTCTCATTGCTCTTTAAGTAATAGAACACATCTCTATGTTGGACTCAACAAAGTTGTGAAGATATTAAAAAGAAAAAAAATAGCCAGATGAACAGACCCACTTCCTCGACATCTCTAGAATTTTATTTCATGCTTTATTAAATTTCTCTGATATTTCGCTTGGTTTTAGGTGAGGTAGTCTCACTTTTACACCTTAAAAGAACAAGTAATTTTACTCACCTTTATGAGTTTTAACATTTAAAACTACAAAAAGGAAAAAGTTAATGCAATTGTATGATTCAAGATGTTCTTAAATTCTCATATTTTTTTTTGTTTGTTGTTCTGCTCTAACGCAGGGATTCATGCATATCAAACAACACTCTAACCTGACCTATTTCCTTAGTATAAACGTAGCATAAATGTCTTCAAATGTACCGTAACATGTCTTCTATTATGTTTCTAACAATTTGAAAATATTTTTGGATACCATTAGAAGTGAGAAATTACAGTAAGAAGGAGAAAATCAATAGGCATCTCAAGTAGGTTTGGACATATTGGATTCATGTACCTTACCTTAATTTAACTTGCATCTTTTTGAAACACTGATTTCTGCTAATGTACCTATTGCTGTGATATTAACAGGAACACTTAAAATCAATTAGAGTGCACCTAACACTTTTAATTTTATGAAAAAGTGTATGAATAAAATTGAAGATGGGAAATAAAAAAGTTCACCTCTTTAAAGCCCAAAGGAAATATGTTAATTTTTCTAGATTAATTTATCATGAACAGTTAGGAGCACTTTGGGTAAGAGTAGGTTACCAAGAAACTGCAATCATATTCATCAACATTTTGATCATCTGCTATGCAGTTGGAAATCCAGATTTAATACAGATATATTTAAACATATCTTCCAAAAATAAAATGACGTGATACATATTAGCACATAAGATAACAATATCAATGATAACAATTTTCCTCATCCTCCTTTTACAAAATATATTTTCATTTATGTAATCAATGTCAAATATTAAACAGCAAAAAGTCCATCTGAAGTAATGATAATTTCTTGAATTTTTTTCATTACTTTGTGTGATTCTACTAGAATGATGATTTAAAAAAAATAAAAGCACAAGTAAATTTGACTTTTGTCAAAAGTAGTTCAAGAGTATCAGTTTGGACTTAAACATATAGCATTCTTACGTTTATTGATTGATAAATTTCAGAACTGATGAAGAAATTAGTTGAACTGTGTTTAAGAATTTGTTTAGTGTTAGACTCGGCATCTTCCAGTATATATTCTATTGGAGGAAGACACACTAAAATTTCAGTGGGAGATCCTCACTACTCTAGGGAAAAATTCCTTTCCCATGTTACTTTTTAACTGAATGAAACAAAATTCTTGCTACTCAGGGAGTTTAAAGTAATAATGAAATGAATAAATGAGGGGAATGATAGCCTTGGGCTATGGATCATATATACCCTTAACCCTTATGCTTTGTGTGCGGTTATTAAGAAATGCAAGTTCTGACAGCAGAAACATAATAAAGAGGTAACCATAATAATTAGAATTATTTTCCTCTTTTTTGAAGTATTTTGAATAGATCTCAATGACAGATGCATATAATGGAAAAATTTTACCGCTTATCTAGTTTCTCAGTCTTTTAGCTCCTTCTTAAAACTATGTAGTCACTCAGTTGCATACACATACACAGACACACACAAATACACACACATACACACACACATATGTACAAAAGATATATTTAAAGAAGAAAAGTAAATCCTGTGTCCACATTTACTAATTTACTATATTTTGCTTAGACTCAAGAAATATATCTGAGGTGATTCATGCTTTGTCATAAGTATTTATCTCTGTTCATAGAATTATTCTGTTGGTTGTTAAAATGGATAACTATATTTTAGTATTATTTATTTACATAACCATGATTTCCCACAATATGGATTACTTGTATACATACATAAAATATTACTCTGTCTATTATACTTAATAAAAAGCAGAAAAATAACTATATGCACCAAAGTGAGTACAGTTAGGGGTTTGAAATCACCACATGATGAGCAAATTTCCTGGATGTGCAAAGTCATTGTTAAGGTTTTAAACCCATGATATAAATTAATAGGACAAAGCCTAGGACTTTTTATGGTAAGTGATTCATTTGGTAAGTCATATTTAGACAAAACTCTAATATGTAAAAGAATATGAGCATTTATTATTTTATTTCAGGTTCATCGTCAGTCTGCAAATGTCATTTCAAATACTGCTGTCACTAATTCATGAAAGTAAATGATATTGTTGCCAATAAATTATATAACAAAGTATGACTTTCTATCTTAGACAATTTATCATATCAGAAGTTATGTTTTGATAACAAAATTATACAGATAAATGTTAGATAAAATGTGACATAGAATGAATTGAAATTTGAGATAAATTTTTCATACATATATCTACAGGCAAATCAGTTTCAACATTACAGGGACAGTTTAATTTTGAATAGCTATCTTTGTAAAATAAAAATTCTTGAAATTTTATTATAGGCATGTAAAAGTATAGTTAACAGCTACAGATCAATAATGTTCTAGTGAATCATTTAGATAATAACTCTGTCAGAATTTTGTAATAGGATATAAATAGTAACAGAAACTAAATCAAGCAAAATAATACTGCATCTAGGAAAACTATAACCTCATTCATGAATATGTCATCACTAGCAGGGTAAATTAGCAAGAGAATCACAGAAATGGTTGATGCATTAGGAACCACACAATGTTGTAATGAGGCTACTTGTTCATTTTTCCGACCAGCCAGACTCCGAAATATTCACACAGAAACTATATTATTTGCAATACTTTTTGGCTAATAGCTTAAGCTCATTACTAGGTAGTTCTTACATCTAGAATTAATCCGTTCCCATTATTTTATATTTTACTATGAAGCTCAAAGTCTTCTGGCAAGTTTCAAACTGGCAGCTTGCGTATTTCCCCTCTGGTGGCCACATGGTTTCTCTTTGACTCTGCTTTCTTTCTTCCAGCATTCAGTTTAGTTTTCCCACCTTGTTCTATTCTGCCCTATCACAGGCTAAGGCAGAATCTTTATTCATTAAGCAACAAAAGCAACACATATATGAAGGACTTCCCACACCAACAAAATAATATAAAGTTTGTGATGCTGGCCCTACTTTTATTGGAATTTCCCTGATCCAAGATCCAACCACAAGCTAGGAGTACATAAACAGAGTGTGACTTCTGACTACAGAATAGTAGAGAAGACTGCAAACGCCTACATAATGGTCATATATTTTCACAGTCAGGGGAAAGCACTCGGTGGGCCACAGAATAAGAGTGAAGTACATTTGTGCAGCACAGCCAATGAAAGAGATGGCTCTTCTCTAAGTCTCAAGGTTGAAGACCATACTAGGAAGAGTAATTAATATATAACATATCTCTAAAAAAAAGTAGCTATGGTAAGGAGTATTGCTGTGATTAGCACAGTGGTACTGTTGCCCAATAGTATAGTGTAATATTTGAAAATGAACAGTCCGCAAAGAAATCACTGGACCTGAGAAATATCAGAAAATTCCAAAACAAATTCCTTTAGGTCCATTCTATTTTCTTTTGGAAGTTTTGGTAGGTAGTTTATTGTGGAGCAGATTCAGTTACTACAGATTATATAGTTTCCTTTTAGGGTAAGAAGCACTTAATCAGACATTAGATCATGAATATTAATTTCATGATCATAGTAATTATTTTCTTCAGTAAAACGCAAACATCACTTTAACAGATTTAGAATCTATACATAATTTACAAATATGATCATTTTATAAACATTTATTTCGAAATTCTAATTTTTTTCCTTCCCACTTCTTCCTCCAAATGCCACCATATATGTCATATTTGTTCCCTTCAAATTTATGACCTCTTTTTATAATAATTGGCATCACATTCATATATGTATTTGTATATGACATATATTCTCAGCACGGTCTGTTGATTCTATAAGATGTTCCATTAACATATGCTTTCATGACTGTCAACTGGTTGCTGGACATCTGGTTGATGTGTTCTTCCCGGTTGAAGTCTTTTCCTCCCGTTTCCCATTTCCCTCCCCCTCCTCCCACACATGATAGTGGAACTGATATACCGGTTGAAATCTTTTTCTGTGCTCCCTAAAGTACTCAGCTTATCAACAATTTGACAGTTAAAACATTTGGATTATTGGTTTGTTTTGTTTTTTATTTATTTTATTATTATTATTATTATTATTATTATTATTATTATTACAAATTTTCACCTCCTCCTCCATTTCCCTCCCCTTAACCCCATTCCTCCTCCCCATCTCTCTCCAGTCCAAAGAGCAGTCAGGGTTCCCTGCCCTGTGGTAAGTCCAAGGACCTCCCTCCTCCATCCAGGTCTAGGAAGGTGAGGATCCAAACAGACTAGGCTCCCACAAAGCCAGTACGTGCAGTAGAATCAAAACCCAGTGCCATTGTCCTTGGCTTCTCAGTCAGCCCTCCTTGTCAGCCACGTTCAGAGAGTCCAGTTTGATCACATGCTCCATCAGTCCCAGTCCAGCTGGCCTTCGTGATTTCCCATTAGATCAGCCCTGCCGTCTCAGTAGGTGTGCGCACCCCTCTCGGGGTCCTGACTTCCTTGCTCATGTTCTCTGTCCTTCTGCTCCTCATTTGGACCTTGGGAGCTCAGTCCAGTGCTCCAATGTGGGTCTCTGACTCTATCTCCATCCATCACCAGATGAAGGTTCTATGGTGATATGCAAGATATTTGTTGTAATGAGTGGCCGGGCTGCATCCAGACACCCAACCACCCACACGGCTAGCTTTACCCAAAATAATTATATGGAAACTAAATTCTTTTAAACACTGCCTGGCCCATTTCTATCTAGCCTCTTCTAGGCTAATTCTCACATATTAATTTAGCCCATTTCTAATCATCTGTGTAGCCCACGAGCTGGCTTACCAGGAATGATCTTAACCTGTGTCTGCCTGGTGTGGGAGCATCATGGCGACTCACTGACTCAGCTTCTTTCTCCCAGCATCCTGTTCTGTTTACTCCACCCACCAAAGGGTTGGCCAATAGATGGGCCTAGGCAGTTTCTTTATTGATAAGAAATCACTCCCACATCAGATATTCATCAGTGTGGTTATAGGATAGGGCCAGTTCAGGTGCCCTCTCCTCAGCTGCCCAAGGAACAATTTCCTCTCTGAATTCTAGGAGAGTTTTGTGGCAATGAGTTACCTGACAGTATAATTCCTAGGGGCATGATTTGTGTGGCCCCTGGAAACTCCATGTGAATTATGCAACATATAATTTTTAAGCAGTCTCATGCTTTTAAGTTAATTCTCTTGCTCATCAAGAAGTCTTTTGCATCTCAGGTGCCCTCTCTACTGTTGTTCAGGGTCTTAACTGGAGTCACCCTTGTTGATTCCTGCAGATTCTCTACTGTTGTTCAGGGTCTTAACTGGAGCCATCCTTGTTGATTTCTGCAGATTTCCCTAGTTCCAGTTTTCTTGCTAGCCCCATAATTACTCCCTCAATTAAGATAACTCTTTCCTTGCTCTTTCCCCTGTCCTTCCTTCATCTTGGACACGTAGTTCCCTCATGTTCTCCTCCCCAATCTCTTCCTCCATTCTCCTTCCCCTTCTGCCCTCTCTTCTCCCCATCTACACTCTTGAAAGGGGATTGTTAAGTGGGCATTGTGAAAAAAAAAAAAAAATGTTGAGTCAACCAACTTTGGCTAAGGTCAAACATAACTGACATACCATTATCAGATGTAAGGAACTTTCTTAGAATCATCCTACCCTGTCTTGGCAAGATAAGACAATCCTGTTTCATAACTTTGTCAGTAGTTGAGGTATGGGCTTTTCTTAACCCAAAGGCCAGTTCTGCCAAGAAGACAAGCTCCCAGTGGAGTGTCTTTGGTGCTCAACGTTCTCTCGGGAGTAGAGTGGCGTTGCCAGGAGTAATTGTGTCTCATTGGCATAGAATTCTAGGTTAGATTAAAAGCCATTTTCTGCAGCTCTTTAAAGAGGCTGAAGATTATACTATCTATACTAAATATAATCTCTATGTATCTAGAAGACCTGATTAACCTAAAAATAAACATGACAAAATATAATTCTCAATACCTATCTAACTTGAAGATTAAAAGAATAAACTGTGCAATATATGAAGACAATGATCTGTGCAATATATGAAGACAATGATCTTCATCTGTAGACAATGTCATTACATATCAAAAGTAAACAATGGAAGGAGCTCACATTCAATATTGATATTACATAAATAGTATCAGAGGTAGAAATGTACATCGTATTATGGTAGAAGTATCAATCTAATATAAGCATATTCTTATACAAAAATAGAGGTAGGAACACTCACATTCAATATACAATATATCAATATACAGGAAACAGTCCGAAAACAATTTTCTGAAATCAGTAACTCACAAATACCAAACATCAAACCAGTTAATCCCCCTCTTTCTTTTTTTTTTTTTTTAACATACCCTTAATTCCATAAAGCATCCCCCCCCATCCCCTCGACCCCAAACCAACCATTAAAAGATGTCCCTAACCCTGAGGGCAAACTCTGTTGGGAGAGGGGACGTCGTCCCTCTAAGATTGCTTCAAGCTGACATGGGGGCGACGTTCTCCTTAGGGGCTCCCGTGAAAGCAAATGATGATAAAAATTCCCAAATTAACCTTTGACCTAAGAAAATTGTAACTACTCTCTGTGTATCTTTAGAAGGTCTGGCCAGAGTGTTGTCAAAAATGTGCACCATTCGAAATCGTCTCGAGCAGTTGGTACCAAAAAACAAGTCTATTATTAGCGCTTAAAAAGAAAGAAAAAAAAAAAAAAAATATGTATATAATCATGACGTCATAAAAACCAGATTGAGTTGATGTTGTGGGGCCCCATCTTCATCCTGAAAACTTCTAAAATTACTGTAGAAAAATTTGTTGTTTGTTATGGGGAAATTTAAACATTAACAACAAAGACACATACTGACATATAAAGAAAGACACAGATATGAGAAAAAGTAAAGAAAGTTTACCAAGTATATAATTATTCTTATCCTGTGAGATATCTCTTATCAACAGGTTTGGAATTGAAGAGGGACTGGGCCAGAGTCCAACTCCAAAACCAGCTCTACATATTTATAAAAAAGTGTTCAATAAAACATATAGATATGTATATATATAGAGTCAATACTTACTGATCCTTAGTGGGTTGTAACCATTTTCCATCCATCACTGAGTAAATATTCAGGGTCCCTTAAATTTTTTGAAGATCAGTATTTATCTGTGGAGATAAGAAAAGAACCCTGCCCCCAACCTATTTATGTTCCTTACCATTAGTATGCTCGTCGTCCTTGTGAATGAATTGTTATTTATCTTTTCCAAGTGTCTTGTCTTCTTCATACCGAACCTTTATTAATTTTGACGGTATCCACAATTTTTCCTCACCTGTGGAGATAAGAGCAAAACCCCTTCCCCAACGCAGCACATCTCCTGGCTTCCATTGTGAGGTTAGCACATCCTTGAAATAAACTGGTTGATTTAGTTCAGTAGACTTTTCCATTATCCAATGTCTTTCTGCGGCCGTTGTTCCTTTCTCATTAGCATTAAGAAAATTCAAGGTTAACAAAGCATTATGTAACCTATTTCTGGGGGTGTTTTCCACCCTTTTCTGTTTGTTCAACATATCCTTTATAGTTCTATTTGATCTTTCTATGACTGCCTGACCTGTAGGATTGTATGGTATACCTGTAACATGCTTGATATTGTAATAGTCAAAAAACCGTTTCATTTTCCTAGAGACATAAGCAGGACCATTATCTGTCTTTATCTGTGTAGGTATACCCATGATGGCCATGACTTCTAATAAATGAGTAATTACTGAATCAGCCTTTTCCGAACTTAAAGCAGTTGCCCACTGAAAGCCTGAATAAGTGTCAATGGTGTGATGAACATACTTCAATTTGCCAAATTCTGCAAAGTGGAACACATCCATCTGCCAGATTTCATTCCTATGGGTGCCCTTAGGATTAGCCCCTGCTGGCAGTGGCGTTTGGTTATAGAAAGAGCAAGTAGGGCACTTCTTTACAATCTCCTTAGCTTGTTGCCATGTAATAGAAAACTCTTTCTTCAAGCCTTTGCTATTAACATGATGCTTTTCATGAAATTCAGAGGCTTGTAGCACACTACCAATCAATAATTGATCAATATCTGCATTACCTTGTGCTAGAGGACCTGGCAGACCCGTATGGGATCGGATGTGGGTTATGTACATAGGGCAAAGCCTGTTCCTGATCAAATCTTGAACCTGGATAAACAATGAGGTTAGTTCTGTATCATCAGGTATAAATTCAGCGGTTTCAATATGTAAAATAACTCTTTCTGCATATTGTGAATCAGTAACTATATTGATAGGTTCTTTAAAATCCCTTAGCACCATAAGAATGGCATATAATTCTGCCTTCTGGACAGAATCATAAGGACTTTGTTCCACCTTACCCAAGTCTTCTGATTTGTAACCTGCCTTCCCTGTTTTATTGGCATCAGTATAGAATGTACGGGCTCCAGTTATTGGAGCATCACGGACGATTCGAGGAAGGATCCAAGAAGTTCTCTTTATGAAGTTAAGCCTCTTGCTTTTTGGATAGTTGTTATTAATGTCTCCCAAAAAAATTAGCACAGGCTCTTTGCCATGGTTCATTATCTTCCCATAATTTCCTTAGTTCATCAGCAGTGAAAGGCACTATAATTTCTGCTGGGTCTATGCCTGCTAGTTGACGAAGTCTCAGCTTGCCTTTTATAATTAACTCAGAGACTTTTTCCACATAAGTTTTTAGTTTCTTACTTGGTTTATGTGGTAAAAAGATCCATTCCAAGATAATATCATCCCTTTGCATTAAAATTCCTGTAGGAGAAATTTTCGATGGTAATATGACGAGAATACAATCGAGCTCCGGATTCACCCTGTCCACATGTGCATGTTGTAATTTTGCCTCAATCATTGTCAGTTCCTTTTCTGCTTCGGCTGTTAATTCTCTGGGACTGTTTAAATCTTTATCACCTTCCAAGGTTTTATTCAAATGAATTATTAGATCAGGTGTTATCCCAATAGCTGGTCGTAGACTGGAAATGTCTCCTAACAGTTTTTGAAAGTCATTAAGAGTTCGTAGGCGATCTCTCCTAATTTGTGCCTTTTGTGTCTTGATTTTTGTAAACCTATTTTATAACCTAAATAATTAACGGAATCTCCCTTCTGTATTTTTTTCAGGAGCAATTTGCAATCCCCATTTAGGTAAAAGTATCTTTATTTCATCAAACAGTCTGTTCAAGGTATCCATGTTTGGATCAGATAACAATATGTCGTCCATGTAGTGATAAATGATGGATTTGGGGAATTTCCTGCGTATTATTTGCAATGGTTGGTTCACAAAGTATTGGCATAAGGAGGGGCTATTTAACATACCCTGGGGGAGGACAGCCCAGTGGTACCTCTTGGAAGGTTGAGAATTGTTGTAAGTAGGCACTGTGAAGGCAAATTTTTCTCTATCTTCCTTTTGTAAAGGTATTGTGAAAAAACAATCCTTTAAATCAATAACTATAAGAGGCCATCCTTTTGGTAACAAAGAGGGCAATGGGATTCCAGATTGCAGAGGGCCCATAGGTTGAATAACCTTGTTGATTGCTCTGAGATCTGTCACCATTCTCCATTTACCCGATTTTTTCTTAACCACAAATACAGGAGAATTCCAAGGGCTGGTAGATTCTTCTATATGTCCAGCATCTAATTGCTCTTGTACCAGCTGTTCTAAAGCCTGTAACTTTTCCTCAGCTAGAGGCCATTGCTTTGTCCATATTGGTTTCTCAGTCAACCATTTTAAAGGCAAGGCTGTTGGTATCTCTGAAGAGACTTCAATTGCTTGTTCTTGTATGGCCCGAATGGCCGGTTTTCTCCGTTTATAATATCTTTTAATATTATTTTCAGAACTATAAACTCTAGAAGTAGCAGGAATGTTAATTTGGGTATTCCATTGTTGTAATAGGTCACGACCCCATAAATTCATTGCAATATTGGCTACATATGGCCTTAATTTTCCTATTTGCCCCTCAGGCCCTATGCATTCAACCCATCTCGTGCTCTGTCTTACTCGAGATAGGGTTCCAATTCCCAGTAGCTGGACATTCACATCCTGAAGAGGCCAATATGGATGCCAAGATTCTGGGGTAATGATACTTACATCAGCACCTGTGTCCAGCAAGCCAGTAATAAAAATGCCATTTACACATACTCTCAGCTTGGGTCTTTGATCATTTATAGAAGTTTGCCAAAACACACGTAACTCATCTTTCTGATCACTATTGCTTGTAACAGTAGGCATGGGGTTTCCTAATTGTCCTGACGAGGCACGTTCTCCGCTGGAACTGGAAATGATTGAACCATGTGTGCCATGGGGGCCTGTGAGGCCCCCCTCTCACGTTTCCCGTCTGTATCAGGTTGCCTTGTCTATCCCTTGTAGATCTACATTCATTCGTCCAGTGTCTGCCCTTTCCACATCTTCTACATAAACCTGAAGGCTGAATCCTCCTATTTCTGTTATTTCTAGAAGATGCATTATTATTATTTCTGAAAGACCGTTGTTTACAATTTCTTTTCATATGACCCATTTGGCCACAATTAAAACATTTGGTATTCTGGTGTCTCCTTTTACCATTGGAAATTGCTTCTTCCACCCATGCTTCAGTGCCATAATCAAATGTATCAACATCCAGTGTATGTAAGACCCATTCTTCCAAGGGTGCTGATCTTACCCTTAAAGGCCACAAAATCCTTTTGCATTCCGAATTTGCATTTTCATAAGCCAAATTTTCAATCATTATACGCCTTGTGTCTGGGTCAGGTATCCCTATTTGCACAGCCTTAGTAAGCCTTTGTAAAAAATCACTAAAGGGTTCTCTCTGACCTTGTTTAATTTTGACAAATGATTCTGTTTTCTGTCCTGGGTCTTGTACTCTATCCCACGCATTTAAGGCTGCTGTTGTGCATAGGAAGAGTGTGTCCTCATCCAGATTAGCTTGGTCCTGAGGGTCAGAAAAGAGTCCTTCACCTAGAATTTTATCTATGCAAATGTTACCTCCCTTCGCCTTTTCTTGCTGTTCCAAACGTCTAGCCTCTTGCCTGAATAAGCATTTCCATTTTAAATGCGGCCCGCTATCAAGTACCGCAGAGCTGAGTTGCACCCAATCCATAGGAGTTGCTCTGCTTGTTGTTGCCCAGGATTTTAGCATTTCCTTAACAAAAGAAGCGTGCATCCCAAAAGTCATGACAGCCTGTTTAATTTCTTTGAGATCATTCATACAGACAGGCTCCCATATATCCTCCTTGATGACCTTAGGGTTTCTGGAACCAATCACCTTTTCTGTTGTTATTACTGGAAAGGCAGGTAGAGTTTTGTGGAAATTTTTCCGGAGGGATTTTCCCACAGGCGTAGTTAAAATTTGCCTTTCTACCGTTTGTTCTTCTTCATCAGAATTTAGAAATCCCTCAATCTTTTCAATTCTATTCACCATTGCCTTCTGCAATGTTTGAATCTCCTGTCCAGAATTATGTTCCAAAGCCTTCATTGAGGATTCTAAAGTATGAATTTTGTCCATTAGAGATAAGTTCTCTTCTTTGGACATAATTTTAATGGCGTAAACCGTGCCTTCTTGTACTGACAATCTTTCCGCCAATTTGTCACAAGTTTTAGACAAAATTCGATTGTCACATTCAACCGTTTTGGTTCTCTCAATAAGTGTTTCAATTCCTTCAGAAAGTGACCGCTGGAATTTATTGTTTTAAATCAGCTGATCCTTCTTCCATAGTAATAAATCTCTCCTCCATATCGGCCTGAACCTTTTTTTAAATTTTCCTGTAGCAGTTCAAGCTGATTCTTGAGAAGATCGTTATCGTACCTGATGATTTTGAGACCTTCCACCTCTGCCTTAAGAATCCTGGATTCGCCTCCAATAGTTTTTAAATGTTCAACCTCTGCCTTAAGAATCCTGGATTCATCTCTTAAAGACTCCATCATACTTCTGTTGTCAAACCATTTAGTGCCAAGGAAAATTACTAATCCCAGAAGAATCCATAGATGTGGGGTGCCAGACACCTCTTGTAAGATGTCCCACATGGCACACTCAAAAAGACTGCTAAAGTCCTGAACAGTAATATTCTCAGACATTTTATTTATAAAAGAAAAAAAAAATTTTTTACCTGCAATGACTGGTTCCTGCCAGTGGTGGCAGAAGAGTCCACTTGATTCCACGTGGAGAGCCGGTCTGAAACAGCTCCAGACAGGAAGGGCGCTTTGAATCAGATCAGCAGCACCTGGGAACCTGACAGGGCTGCTAAAACAAAGGGCGGCTGGGAGTGGGAGACCGGGCTAGGCTGCCGCTGCGGCGGTGAACCTATTAGTGCTGTCAGGCCGCAGCAGGCAAGGAGGGCCGGCCGGGCAGGACTGAGGCCGGAGGCTGGGCCCGCGCGGCTGAGCTAACTCCGGGAAACGCTCTCAAAGAGGCGGCAGGGGGCCGTGAGCTCCTAGCGGCTCGGGGGCGAGCAGTGCGAGTTGCGGGCGGGTGGCTAGGGAGTTCAGGCGCGTCTCCCTGCACGAGCTCCGTAACCTGTGCGCTGCTGGTGCAGCCCAGCGCCGCGACCGAGCGCGCATGCTTGGGCCTGCACTGCGTGGTCCAATCAGAGCCACGTGAGCGCCAAATAAAGGCGGATTTGAATTAAGTCAGAAGGATAATTATAAGGTTATACAGCTTTATTAACTCACGCAACCAAAAGTTCCCGCGCAGGTTGCCTCGACTTATTTATCGTCAAAACCTCCACCCACCAGATCCTCAGGAGATCTTGTCTATTTCCCCTTCTCAGGGTAACACATGTATGTCTCTCTTAGGGGTTCTGAGCTAGCCTTCCAAAGTAATCAAATTGAAATCTATATTAACTATAATAAAAGAAATTTTTCAACCAAATGATTGTAAGCATATGCAGAGATTCACAACTAAGCACTGGGTCAAGCTCCCAGAAAACAGTTGAAGAAATGGAGGAGTACTATAAGAGCAAAGGGGTCAAGACCATGATGGGGATACCCTCAGAAACACCTGACCTGAGGTAGTGGGAGTTCACAACATTAGGGGAAGCTACATAGGACCAAACTAGGCCCACTGAATGAGAATGACAATTGTGTAGCAGAGGAAGTCTGTGAGTTCATTGGCAGTGGGACCAGAATGCATTCTTTAATGCTTGAACTGACATTTTGAAACTCATTCTCTTTGGAGGAATGCATTCATCAATATAGATATGGGGGGAGGGCCTTGGTCCTGCCTCCAATTGATACACCATACTCTATTGACTCCCCATGAGAAAGCTTACCTTCTCTGAATAGTATATAGGGGCCTGGGTAAGGAGAAGGTGTGGGAAAGGGGGAAGAAAGGAAGTGGGAAATGGAATTGTTACATAAAATGGGAAAAGATTGTTTTAAGTTAAAAAAAAAAGAAGTTTTATGCAAAAATCTATGCTGCCAAAGCCTGGATTCTTTTATTAGTGGTTTTTTTCCTTTCCTTTCTGATTTTCAGTCTCTTCCACTTCTTGAATATTTTATGACTGATCAACTAATCTTATGTAGACCATTGGAGTTATTATCCTTGGATTCTATTGCATCTTTACTAACACCTTCAGAAAATTTGTGATTTATTTCTAGTCCTCCGGTATCCTGCTAGAAGCCACAATTTTATAAAGTAATTGCTCAGTAATTGCTTTTATGAGTGACTTATCTGAACCCAGGATTTGGGTAAAGGCTAAACCAAAAAACAAAGCTTTTTGGAATTATTGCTTTGTAAATAAGTGGCTTCCTTTGCTGTAAATTTTTCAGTGTAGCTGAACTCTCTTTTTGTTACATATTTGAAAATGAATGTTCACAGTTCAGAACTATTTGTGGAAACAGTTTCTACTGCTAGGCCTTCTTCTTCTCTCCTAGATAATTGCAGAGTTCTGTCTTCCTGCAGTTATCTTCATCAGCAGTCATTGGGGTCCAGGCATGGTGCATCCCACTTAAACTTTCAGATACTCAGGGACATAGAATTACTACCTGCCCAAGCTGCTGCTCTGGTTTAATCCCAGGTTGTAATCCTTCCACTTACTTTCACCTTAGCCTACAGGTGCTTTAATTCAGGAAATTTAGGGCTTGTGTTTTACCCTCATGGATGACAGAGAAGAGAATTAACTGCAACCCAGAGAAAGACCCACAGCACCCACAGTCAGAGCGCCTGAGAACAGCAGAGTCTGGAACTGATAATTTAGAGCATTGGTTTCTTTTTTCGCTTAGAGCAGTAAGTCTCACTCCAGACCAGGCACATAGAAACTGCAGGGTGTCTGTTCTAATTTTATTAAGAGTCATGGCTTCCACCTGACTGTTTATACAGGTTGCTTGGTTACCTGATTCTGTTCATACTCAGAGAAGAAAAAAAGTACACAATGATTTAAAATACAACTCATATCCTATTCATAATTTTACTGAAAATAAACATTTTAGCTTTTATCTATCACCTAAAAGTGTAGTATAGCACACTAACCATCCTCTCTAGAAATTCCTGATTATTTAATTCCTTTCTTAACTAACTTTCTCCAATAAGGAGCTCACCAGATTTGTACTAGCCACTCCCAAGTACATATGTATGTGTGAAAATTCGAACCTAATTTTCTAGGTGACAGAACAAATTCCATTTTGAGAAATTCCATTTTAGAAAGAACATAACTAGGGGGGTGAATGTAGTCCAGTAAAGTCATAAACGTTTCCAGAAATGTGCCATTTCTGGTCAAAGTGACCCAACAGGGTATCTAAACAACAACTGCTTGATTCAAATGTCCTTGCGGGTATCTGATTAACTGCTGTTTTAAAATTCTTGTCTGCTGACAGTCACTGTTTGAAATTTCCCTATACCCCAACCAAAGAATTAAGAAATTGCATACTTTTACAAAACCCCAAAATGTCAAGGCTTGTGCCATCCTGTTTGCTCTTTTTCCCTTTAAAAGCCCTTACCCTGAAGCCCTGAGAAAAGTTCTCCCACACCCGCTGTGTCAGAGTGTTGGATTATATTCTGAGTTAGTTAACTTGTAATCAAAAAAACCACAGTGTGACTGCATAGGACACTGGTTCTGTGGTGGTCTTGTTTGGGGGTGTCCTGTGACATGGTACACCCTTTGAGAGTTCATCCTGGATATCCCAAGGCTGCATTGTTTGTCTTTGCCTGGTTTTTATTTATTTATTATTTATTTTTTTATTTTTATTGAAAGAAAAAAAAAAGAAATTCCCGCCTCCTCCCAGCCTCCCATTTCCCTCCCGCTCCTCCCACTCTTTTCCTCCTCCCCCCACTTCTCTCCCCCTCCCTCTCCAGTCTGAAGAGCAGTCAGGGTTCCCTCCCCTGTGGAAAGTCCAAGGTCCTCCCCCCTCCATCCAGGTCTAGGAAGGTGAACATCCAAACTGGCTAGACTCCCACAAAGCCAGAACATGAAGTAGGATCAAAACCCAGTGCCATTGTCTTTGGCTTCTCATCAGCCTTCATTGTCTGCCGTGTTCAAAGAGTCCGGTTTTATCCCATGCTTTTTCAGTCACAGTCCAGCTGGCCTTGGTGAGCTCCCAATAGATCAGCCCTACTGTCTCAGTGGGTGGGTGCACCCCTTGTGGTCCTGACTTCCTTGCTCATATTCTCCCTCCTTCTGCTCCCCATTGGGACCTTGGGAGCTCAGTCCGGTGCTCCAGTGTGGGTCTCTGTCTCTATCTCCATCCATTGCCAGATGAAGGTTCTATGGTGATATGCATGATACTCATCAGTATGGCTATAGGATAGGGTCATTTCAGGTTCCCTATCCTCAGCTGCCCAAAGAGCTAACTGGGGAAATCGCCCTGGGCACCTGGGAGCCTCTATAGGTTCAAGTCTCTTGCCAACCCTAAGATGGCTCCCTTAATTAAGTTATGTGATTCCCTGCTCCTCTATCCAACCTTCCTTTCTCCCAATCATCCCGTTTCCCCAAGTTCCCCCCATTCTCCCCTTTTACTTTTCTCTCCCCATCTACTCTTACCCCCCTCCCACCACACCCCCAAGTTCCCAATTTTTTGCCCGGCAATCTTGTCTACTTCTCATATCCAGGATAATCACTATGTTTTTCTTTGTGTTCATCTTCTTATTTAGCTTCTTTAGGATCACAGATTGTAGGCTCAATGACCATTATTTGTGGCTAGAAACCAATTATGAGTGAGTACATCCCATGTTCATCTCTTTGGGTCTGGGTTACCTCACTCAGGATAGTATTTTCTTTTTCCAAACATTTGCATGCAAAATTCGAGAAGTCATTGTTTTTTACTGCTGAGTAGTACTCTAATGTGTATATATTCCACACTTTCTTCATCCATTCTTCTATTGAAGGACATCTAGGTTGTTTCCAGGTTCTGGCTATAACAAATAATGCTGCTATGAACATAGCTGAACAAATGCTTTTGTCATATAATAGGGTATCTCTTGGGTATATTCCCAAGAGTGGTATTGCTGAGACATTACCATCCCTGACTTCAAACTCTATTACAGAGCTACAGTAATGAAAACAGAGAAGTCGACCAATGTAATCGTATAGAAGACCCGGATTTTAACCCACAAACCTATGAACACCTCATTTTTGATAAAGGAGCTAAAAGCATACAATGGAAGAAAGAAAGTGTCTTCAACAAATGGTGCTGGCACAACTAGATGTCAACCTGTAGAAGAATGAAAATAGACCCATATCTATCACCATGCACAAAACTCAAGTCCAAATGGATCAAAGACCTCAATATCAATCTGAACACACTGAACCTGATAGAAGAGAAAGTGGGAAGTACTCTACAACAGATGGGCACAGGCGATCGCTTCCTATGTATAACCCCAGCAGCACAGACATTAAGGGAAACATTGAATAAATGGGACCTCCTGAAACTGAGAAGCTTCTGTAAAGCAAAGGACACTGTCACTAAGACAAAAAGGCAACCTACTGACTGGGAGAAGATCGTCACCAACCCCGCAACAAACAGAGGTCTGATCTCCAAAATATATAAAGAACTCAAGAAACTAGACTTTAAAATGCTAATTAACCCAATTATAAAATGGGGCACGGAACTGAACAGAGAATTCTCAACAGAAGAAGTTCAAATGGCCAAAAGACACTTAAGATCATGCTCAACCTCCTTAGCAATCAGGGAAATGCAAATCAAAACAACTTTGAGATATCATCTTACACCTGTCAGAATGGTTAAAATCGAAAACACCAATGACGGCCTTTGCTGGAGAGGTTGTGGAGGAAGGGGTACCCTCATCCATTGCTGGTGGGAATGCAAACTTGTGCAACCACTTTGGAAATCGGTGTGGCGGTTTCTCAGGAAATTTTGCCTGGTTTTTGGGCTCATGTTGGTCCTTTCATTTCCTGAAGCACACAAAATATAAAGTGGTTACAGTCAGATGCAAAGTTGGTTACAGTTCCAATTGGGCTGCTGAGCCAGCCAGCGAAGGTGTTGGGGGTTGCTGAGACCACAGATGATCCAAAAGACATTATGGACCCCGTGGAGGGAGATAATGGGTTCAAGTTTCATCTCCTTTTTGAGGGAGACCATGGCTTTGAATCTCACCTCCCTGTGGAGGGAGAATGTGGGTTCGAGTCCCAACACCGTATGGAGGAATCCCTCAAGGTTTATATTTGATCGAGGATGAGAGAGCGCCTCAAATCTGGGCAGTTTTGTCATAATTGAGTTGAGCCAGCAGGGTTTCTCCCACTTGAGAATGCCAATCTCTCACTGTTTTTT
Organism: Microtus obscurus; assembly: GCA_963919715.1. NCBI lineage: Eukaryota > Metazoa > Chordata > Mammalia > Rodentia > Cricetidae > Microtus > Microtus obscurus. The sequence goes on from CAWTZC010002446.1 coordinate 365,589, forward strand.
TTTTTTTTTATTTTTTCTCTTGTCTTACTGGAGCAAACTCTCTACCTGTGCCCTTGGTCTTTTGTGATGTTTGTGTTTGTCTTTACTCATGTATCTAGTGAACTAAGGCTATGGTACAGATGATTTCTTTCACTTTCTCTTACTCACTACCTGGACAGAGCTTGAATATGGGGCAAAGGGAAAAATAGCAGCATGCCTCTTTAGAAGAAAGGCAGCAAGGGCAGAATAGCTGAAATGGGCTGACCCTGAAGGGCGGACCGTCTCGGTGGTACCAGAACCTGGAAGCAGGCAAAGCTTTTGGGGAACAGTGGGTACTGAGTGCCCACCGCCTGACCTCCTGGCCATTTGACTGGTAGCCCCAAGTTGGTAGAGGGGGCTGCCCAGTGCCCAGGACTGAGGAACACTTCTTGGGAGGTGGCAGGGGCCTGGGATGGAGTGGGGTGCTGCAGCTTCAGGCTGCTTGCAGATTTGCACAAAGCACCCAGCTGCCTGAGCCCTCACAATCCCAGGGTGGTGATGGCACACTGCCTGGGTGCGGGAGCCTTTTGTTCACTCGTGGAGCCATGGCCTCAGTGTGAGTGGACACAGGATGGTGGCAGCAGAACCATTAGGGGAACCCGGCCATTAGGGGAACCCAGCCATGGAGTTCAGGGAGAGCATGACTGGCCAGTGTGAGAGATTAAAGTTGGGACAGAGGTGTACACACACAGGGGTGGAAGGGTGCTCAAGTTGGGGGGAAGTGGGATTCAAGCAATCCTTCACCCCACTGCATGCCCTGTCTCTGTACCTTGAGGGTCACCGCCAACATTAGGAAGAGGGGAGGGACCTGTCAGAGGGCACAGGGCAGCAGGAAATTGACTTCTTGCAGTTGAAAAAATATTTGAATATGAAATGGAGTATCTGAGATTGTGGCCAAAGAAGGGGGATATTATTTAGAGATAAACACTTTACATTAGTATGGATGTTGGCCTATTGATACAAATACCTACACTTGTTTAAGGTATTATGTTTATTATAACTCATTTAAAATGTAATTTATAATTAAAATTATAAATTAATAGTCACCTATAACAATCAAATGCTCAGTCATGTTAGTTAGGGTTTCTAGATGTATAGAGATGTATTTACCTTGGATAGAAATTTTTCAAACATCTCAAAGACCTACAGAATACAGCATTTAAAATATTTTAAGAACCTAGACTTTTTTTTTTTCAACAGTGAGACATTTCTTCTTCTGTCTGCACCAATTATTTCAGAGAAGTGGATGGACGTCGAAGAAACTTATTATGGAATTTGTCTTCAAGGTAACAAGTCGAGCCCTTTGGGCAAGAAGCTGTTCTCGCCTAGACTGTATGACGGTATACTGCATAGACTAGGCTTATAGAACCCATAGAAAAGTGACTGCTGAACTTTCCAAAAAAATGTGATGGTCCTTCAGAGTTCCTGATTTACAGAAGAAAATGTCAGACACTCCGCTAAACACAGAAGAAAGCAACTGATGAACTTTTCCAGTACAAGGCAGAACAAATCTTCAAGTTTCCTGTTTCACTGAAAAGTTTGCTGGATAAATATGGGCCTATAGACTAAAGACGGATGCCCCAAAATTAGAAAAGAACTTTGGGTGACTGTACAGGCAGTGAGATGTCTGCGTCATTTCTGGAACATTGGAAGTTGCTTACAATGTACTTCTTGTTTAGGTAATATTATACACTTCTGGGATCGTTGATGGTGTTGAATACCAGATAGTTATAATTTTTGTATTCCTTAGTTATGAAAAATTAAACATAAAACTTTAGAGTCACAAAAACAGGATAGATGATAGAGTTTTACTTAATTTGCCAAATGTAAATGGACTAAATATTGTAACTTTGATTCTTGTTTAATCACTGTTTTGCATATGTAATTTTACTATGTCAAAGTTAAAGCTTTCATTTCTAATTAAACAGAAAATGTGATATGAAGTGGAATATCCTTCTGTATATATTTTGTTTTTATTGGTGCATGAATAAAGCTCTTTTGGCCAATGGCTTAGCAGAATAAGGCCAGGCAGAAAATCTGAACACAGATTTATACAGAAAGTAGGCAGAATCAAGGAGATACCTTATAGCTGACGAAGGCCAAGGACGCCAGAACCTTACCAGTGAGCCACAGCCTTGTGGTGATACATTTATTTTTTTTAAATATTTATTTATTTATTTATTTATTTATTTATTATGTATACAATATTCTGTCTGTGTGTATCCCTGCAGGCCAGAAGAGGGCACCAGACCCCATTACAGATGGTTGTGAGCTACCATGTGGTTGCTGGGACTCGAACTCAGGACCTTTGGAAGAGCAGGCAATGCTCTTAACCACTGAGCCATCTCTCCAGCCCCTGGTGATACATTTATTAATAGAAATGGCTTATGATGTGAGGACTCATTTTGTATGCTCTGAATATGTTTTATTACCATTGGTTAAGAAAGTATCTGCTTTGGCCTACAGCAGGTCAGAATATAGTAAGGCAGGAAATCCAAGCAATGAAAAGGAAGGCAAGCAGGAGGAGTCAGGGAGATGCCACGTAGCTAGAAAAGGAGGACACCAGAGTCTTACAAGAAAGCCCCAGCCTCATAGCAATACACAAATTAATAGAAATTGACTAATTTAATATGTGAGAGCTATCTAGAAATGCACCTGAGCCATTAACCAAGAAAAGTTTTAATTAATACAGTTTTTGTGTATCTGTTTGAGAATGGGCACCCAGGAAATAATGCACAGTTTCCTATTACAGGGGTACCTTAAGATATAAGAACTATGCAGGGATATGATGAGCCATTTGCCAAATAATGTTGAAATTAATGTAATTTCTGTTTGATTATTCGGGTCAGGGTGGTCAGGAAATAAAAGTACAGTTTCCATTTACAGAACTTCAAATTTCATCAAACAAATTTCACTTGACATGAGTACTTACATAATATTAATTATAGTTGAACAATCCGAAATGAATTTGACAATTCTGCTGTGCTGCATATACATGCAAAACATTTAAGAAATCCATTTTTGTAATTTTATGTGGTCCCATATATTGATAACTTAGTTTGTAATTTTTTCAGTGCTACCATGATGTCCTTATTTCTCAGTGTATATATGATTGGATTCAACAGGGGAATGAAAACGGTGTAGAAAAGAGACAGCAGCTTCCCCATGCTTTCTGATTGATTTGATTTTGGTATTACATATGTTATAATAGCTGTTCCATAAAACATTACCACAACTATAAGATGAGATGAGCAGGTGGAGAAGACTTTAGACCTTCCTCCAGCAGATGACAGATTTAGAATGTTGCAGATAATCTTGCCATAGGAGGCAATGATCAACAGAAATGGAACCATGATAAAAGCCACTGCAGCAACATAGATTGCTAAATTATTCACAAATGTGTCTCCACAAGCAAGCTTAAGTATTGGGGGGATGTCACAAAAATAGTGATTAATCTTGTTAGATCCACAATAAGGCAAAGAGAAAATTTGATAAGTTTGCCCAGTCACAACTGGAATGATACTGATCCAGCAAGTGGCCACAAGCTGCACAGAGATCTTACTGTTCATGATTAGTGGATAGTTCAGAGGATTACAAATGGCCACATAACGGTCATAGGCCATGACTGTAAGTAGGAGGCACTCCATTCCTCCAAACATGATGACAAGACAGAGTTGTAAAGCACAGGAAAACAATGTAATAGTGCCTTTCTGTGTACAAAGATCCATGAGCATCCTCGGGATGGTGACTGTTACGTAGCAGATTTCCACAAAAGAGAAGTTGCTAAGAAAAAAATACATAGGGGTCTGCAGAGCAGGGTCAATTCTTGTTATTAGAATTATAATGCCATTGCAGAGAAGAGTAGTCAAATACATGAGCAAAAATATACCAAAAAGCATCCAGTGGAGATAGGGAAAATCAGAAAATCCTAAAAGAATGAATTCTCTAATTGTAATATTTGAATATTCTAGTTTACTTTGCTCTTCATCTGTAGATAAAACAATTTCCATATGTTTGATGCATTTATTTTTCAAGTCCACAAATGTCTTATGTTGGCTGGATGAGATGAATGAATATATTTATGTGTTTTTAAACATAATTTACAAAAATTTTTCTTTTTAACTACAGCATAAAATTTTTTAACATTCAAAAAGCACTAAGTATGTAGTTAAAATAAGCCCATGACATATGATTCATTTTACTAGACTCAGCTATATTTCAATAAGGTTTTGAGATGCATACATTATAAATACAGGAACACTGTAGGGAAATTATATCTTTGTACTTCTCCTTTGTTTTTCTATTAAGCTAGAAGCAAACTTTATTCCAGAAAAGAAAAATCTCCTTGGGGTACACAAAGCTTATCAGCTACAGCCGTGACCACAGGTAGAGACGGGCTTTTGTAGCTGTAGCCATTGACAGTTTCCAAACTCTCCTTTGTCTGATGAAGCAAACATCATACATGAACAAAAGAATTTTTACAATCTTTAGATGAAACTCAGATATAAATTACTTGAAAAAAAAAACCAATTTGTATTAACAGGGTTTTTCGGTTAAACTAGTGTTTGTACTTAGCCCATTGTTACTCTCTGGCATTTCCGATGGTGTTTACCAAAGCTCTCTACTCCCCTAATATGGCCAGTTTTGCATAGCAGGGAAGAGTATGGGACAATGCACAACCAAAAAGTCACATACATTTTTTTCATTTAAACGATAACTTAGATCACGTCAGTTGCTGGTCATGAGTGACTGGGGGATATCTAAAAGCTGACCCTCAGCATGCAGAGTGACTCTCAGTTTGCAGAGGGCCACTTAAACCTTGCAAACAGAGCTTTGGGTTGTACAGTAAAGTAGCCCATTGTTAATAGTTAATTAGTGAGAATTTATTTCAACCTTTTTTGTTTTTGTGTTTGTAAATTACCTTTCCTTCATTTTTATCAATACAAAGTTTTTAAATCCACAGATTTTATTTGAAGATTTTCTTTAACTCTTATATCTTTCTTTGTGAATAACACAGGTTGTTATACTGAGTACAAAGAAAGTTAAATCCATGGCCACTTAAACCTTGCAAACAGAGCTATGGGTTGCAACTTTCAGTTTTGAGCTTGCTACCTTGAAGAGCAGAGTTCACAACTCCATAAATGCAAGATAATGCCTAGTGGTTGGGAAAGCCCTAGTAAGATTCCATGATTTAAAGACAGACAGGGTCTACACTAAGCTGATATCTAGACTAGCCATCTCATTGAATTCTGGGAATCTCTGACATCATAAGTCAACAAGTTAAGTAGAAAAGCTATTGTGAATTATTCCTTACATCAAAACCTGAACTCTGCAAGCTTGCATACCCATAAATATTAGGAAAAACAAGGAAAAAAGCAATCACATTAAAATGAGAAATGAAAAAAAATTGCCAATGTCAATTTTCTTGAAGCAAATTTTTATTATGTAAAAATTCTTATAATATTGCTTTGTATAATCATTTACTGGAATAATTATTGTAAACATGACCACTAGAAGGTTCCTATCTAACGTTTTTACTTTAAAACTATCTTATTTCCATTTTCATGGCAGATTTTCTGTTGTGTTATTCACTGATAAAATATATATGTTTTGTCTATCTTCTCTTCTTTAGTATTTATGTAAAAACTGGATCTTTCACCAACTGTCTTGGTGATTGTTCAATGTACATTAATATGAGCAAAAATAACTGACAAAATAAAATGAATCTCTCTTATTGATTAGCTTTTCTTTTGTATAATTGGAAGAAATAAATCTAATGACACTTTCTAAATGGTAAGTATTTAGATATTTCCTATCCTAGCATTCCATTTGCCTTTTAGATTCATTCAATGATTCATTTAAATTACAAGATTAAAGAAGCTGAATTTATGGATCAGCATTAATACCACAGACTGCTCGTCCAGATGACCTAGGTTCCATTCTGAGAACTCACAAGGTGACTCACTAGCATCTGTAATGTTAACTTCAAGAAATCTGATATAATCTATTGACCTCCACAGACACAAGACAGTCATGTGGCCACAGGCCTATAAGCAAAGAGTCATTAAAATATAATAAATTAAAATTTAAAATAATAAATTGATAGATACATATGATCTCATGCTCTTGTATTATTAAATTTCTCTGTGCTCACTTTCAATATATATGCAATGAGTTCTTTTACCAACAGCATAATTAATACAATTTGACAAATATCTAACTTAAATTAGCACAAATTGACTCCATAAGCTAGGATAAGAAATATCTAAATACTTATAATGTGCTGTTAAAGAACATTAGAAAGTGTCATTAGATTCGTTAATTTCTTCCAATTATATAGAAGAGTAGAGTTATGTGAGACCTGGGTAGATCATTTTCAGAGTAAGACTTAATCTGTGGTATTTTAAGATCATCTTGACCTAGAAATGTAAGGAAAGCACTTGATCTTACCTCTACACATCCACTTGAAATCGGCAATGAAAGTAAATGGAAATTATATTTTTTGTATTTTATATGATCTTGCTTTCCTCAGGCAGTTGCACTGATTCCACTATAATCATTTTGGTTCCAGATAGGGATTGCTATTTAATAAGGACCATCAAACCCCTGGGGAACATCTCTCCTTGCATCAAATTAATTTTAGGATACTATTCATAATTAATTTCTGGGAAACTGATATTAATCAAATTTATGTTCTTCTATTATCAAAATATCAGAATACTTTTATACTACTGACTATAGGTTTTTACAGTATCACTTTTTGGATCTAGAAATCACAGTTGTTGCTCTTTCTCAGCAGTCAAACAATTTAAAGACAGCTCAGAAACATAAAGTATTCAGATTCTCTGAGTATTTTCCATCTTTTCATGAAAGTTAAGCCAGAGCAGATGGGAACTGGGATCAGTTTTCCTGAACCCAGATGGTTAGGTTTGGGATCCAGTTCCTAGAGCTAGAATTCTAATCCCTGCTCTGGCTTTGGCTGGTGGATCTCAGGCAAATGGCTTTTTTGTAAATTCATACCCCAAAATGTGGGCAACAAAATGAAGCTTGGTTAATAAAACTCAGAGAGAGAGAGAGGGGGAGGAGGAGAGAGAGAGAGAGAGAGAGAGAGAGAGAGAGAGAGAGAGAGAGAGAGAGAGAGAATTTGGGGATCAAACTGAAAGTCAGAAAAGCAAAACAGTCAAACACTGATTCTTACCTCAAACTCAGTCTGGAAATTGTGATCCTGCCTTTAAGAATCTCACACTGAGGCTGTCTGAGTTCTGCATCCTATTTTAAAATCTTCTCTAGCCAGGCGGTGGTGGCGCACGCCTTTAATCCCAGCACTTGGGAGGCAGAGGCAGGCGGATCTCTGTGAGTTCGAGGCCAGCTTGGTCTAGAAGAGCTAGGACAGGAACCAAAAGCTATGGAAAAACCCTGTCTCGAAAAAAAACAAAAAAACAAAAAACAATAAAATCTTCTCTAGGACTGGGATTTAGGGCATGCACTTTTGGTATTAAAGTTATGAACCTTTTGGTTATATGGCAAACTGATGTGGCTACTGGGATTATAGGTATGTGTTACCATTTCCTGTATTTCCTGTTACCATTAACAGTGGGACTGTTGTACTCTGTAATCTTTAGGCAAGCTTTATTTATTGAAATATAATGAGATGTCACTACACAGGGAGAACTTCTCTTTGGCATTATCTTACTTTATACAAAGTTCCCTTGTGCTTGCCACAGGAATTGTGACATTATTTTTTACATTATTTTTTTATCTGGTGACAGAAATAGTTTATTTATATAAATATTGGTGAAAAGATATGTTTTCTCATATACCTTTTCATAAAATATGAAAAGCTGCTGGAGACAATTTTGTATATTTATTGATTATTACTTTAAGGGCAATAACCCAAGTCATATGTCTGTATTGACCCTACCAACAATAGTAATGAGTG